>JAPZEB010000002.1:20610195-20641731 GCA_029783705.1 Chaetodon striatus
ATCCTCGCCACTAGATGCCACTATATCCCCCTAAATATTACGCATTGGACCTTTTAAAACCAAAAAAAAAATTCTTGAAATTTTCTCTTTCCGTCCAACAGGTCCACAGCAAAGACAAGAAGTATGTGTGTAAAGTGTGCAGCCGAGTCTTCATGTCAGCAGCCAGCGTCGGAATCAAACAAGGCTCACGTCGTCACGGCGTCTGCGCTGACTGCTCCGGCCGAGGCATGGCCGCACTGCTGGATCACAACGGGGAGGTGGGAGGAGACATCTCTCCGGAGGAGGAGCTGTATCCCGGCGACCGTTTCCACGATGACCAGGCGGAGTGCGACGGCGATGGAGAAGGGGAGGAGGAGATGATGGTCGAAGGGGACGGGGAGATGATGGGAGAAGGGGAGGAGGAAGGAGGGAAGTGGAAGGACTCGGGGATGACCGCCGAGGCACACGGAACACTGGACAATGAGAAGGAGGAGAGCGACTCCTCGGCACAGGAGGGGGAGCAGCAGAACGGGAGCGAGAGGGACTTCGCCTGGATCTCCTAGAATCTGTCAGGCTCCCGTCAGCGGCTCGTCGACCAATCTCTGAAGATCTCTTGCGATCTCTCAGGCAGAATCCTCTGCTCTCTTTACCCATTCGTCCCACCGTGGGCAGGCCTTCCTTTGAATGGAAATGCTGAAGGGTGATGCGCGACAATGATCTAAAACCATTACGAGTAACGCACTCAAATGCACACACACACACACACACACACACACACACACACACACAAAAACACACACACACACACACAAACACACACACACACACTTAGGCTATTCTCAACCTTGACTGCCATAGTAGAAGAAGAGTGGTCAAGAGATGGCTCGAGTGCAAGGCTTTTTCTGCTTACCTCCTTTACTTCTGATGCAGTGTTTTTGTGTTTCTTTTTCTTGAGGGTTCAGGCCAGAGTCCAGTAGTTTTCTACTCTGTCACAACAGAAATCAACGAGGACGCTGCCAAGGACATGGCCAATGCTAGACTGCAACTTTGTATGTTTGCCATCACAATCACCATGGAAACCAAGGATCACTGACAGTGTAGGGAAAAAGCCAGGAGGGAGGGGGGTTTGTCTTGGTCCCACCTCGGCTGTAATGTTTCTGGGGGAAAGTGTCTCTCTGCGAGTGAAGGGAGAGTCTAAATCTATTGCAAAGCTACGCGTGTCAGAGGACCGGGCAGCCCGATGGCACATTGTCGATGCAGAGTCCTACTGCCACAGACTTGCACTTTAATGACAACTGACTCCTATCAAAGCCCTGAACCCGTGGTTTACATTTTTGATCTGATCTTTACTTACCTAAACAACTCGGTGACCGCACCTACCTTTAAGGATATACTTTATGTCCTCTTGACTGTTATCACGATATAGAAATCACTGAATCTTTGTGCAGATTGCTGTTTATATAGCCTATGCCTTTTCAGTGGGGTCCTTAATCTTTTCTTCACTTAAGTTTAACATGGTTTCTATCAATCCATTCCAACAAATACTGGAGATTTGACTGATGTACATACGATTTTTGGGATTTAAAAGGAAGGGGGGTGTGTGTGAGACAGAGAGAGACAGAGAGAGTGTATGTCAGAGTTTATACACGGCGTGGATACAGCTTCCCCGTTCGGAAAATCAACAATGGATCCACATGACCTACACTATTAACTCTTTCTGTCTCTCTGGCTGTCTCCGGTTCAGTTTCTCTCACAGTGGAGGTTGTGACGATAGGACCTGAGAGCCACGTCTCTCACACCGAAGGAGGAGCTGCCTTTGTTTCAGAAACTCTTTTGTTTTTTTTTTTGTTTTTTTTTTCCTTCCAGTCATGTAATTCCAGTTTCTCAACACAGAATATGCAGCCTCTTTCCATGGGTTATCTTTCTTTTTGGTGATATGTTTTCTCCGGCTTTGTGAGGTTAAAAGAAGAGGATCAAAAATTGTGCTTGAAATTTCCGAGTTTGATATTCGTAGAGAGTGTAATATTAATTTGTTTTGTTTAACAGCTATTTATTGAAAAAAAAATGTTTGTGGATTTCCTCTTTTTTTTCTCCTCTCCTCTCTTTCTCTCTCCTTCTCTCTTTTTCTCTGTGCGCGTGTGAGTGTGTATGTGTGTGTGTGTGTGTGTGTGTGGCTGTATGAGTGTTTGAATGCAAGGAAGTTTGAGTGTCCAGTGTCCAAAAAAAAAAAAGTCTATATTGATTTCTTAAGATTATTTCCATGTTTTTCGGCGATGTTATTGACAATTCAAGTGAGGCAGATGACGTCTTATTATTCTAATTATCAGAACAATGATTACTGTTGTTGATGTTACTATTATTAATTATTATTAAGTGCTGGATGCTAAGCTTTATTGTGTGTTCTTTTTTTGATATTTTATATCTTGTATAAGAAAAAAAAAGCTTTTATACTTTGCCTTGTTGTGGACAGCAAGCCATAAGGCTTTTATCAACCTTTTATTGTGCCAGTTTACGCTTTTTCTGTCGTATTTGCTTTTTTTACCGAAGGGGGAAAAAACAATTTCACTGTCAAACTTCTCTGTTAGATATTGATTGAAACATATATTCAGCACACGCTTTTGCATCACTAATGTACACTAATTGATTAATATCGAACCAAAAACAATCTAGTACCTTGTATACATGAAGTGCTTTTGTTTCACAGTCCGTGTGTGCAGGTGCTTTTTTGGATTTATTGTCGTGGTTAAACAGTTTTTGTTGTTGGGTTGTTTTTATTTTTTGAACCTGTCACTATTTGTCACAGTTTGAAAAAAGTGCACATGTTATGGTATTATTGTGAATATGAAGAAGGGCTGTGTGAAAGGACCGGCTAGCTTTTTTGAAGATCGCATCTTAAAACCAATTTGATTTTGGATTTTTTTTTTCTAGTTTCTACTGTCTCACGCCTCGCATGACACACAATCAAGTGGAAACGCAGCATGCAGACGAAACGCCCCTCTCGGACAGCGTTGAGTCTGCATGCTGCGTTTCCACCTGCCAGTGCTTTACTGGCTTGAATCGAGTTCATTTGCAACAAAAGGGAAAGTGAGTGCTGCAGTAGTAACTCTGGGAAACATTTTGCCGCCTGTCTGCTACAGGTGCCATGGACTGCACTTCCCATCAACCCCCACTGAGAAACTCTCATTTGATTTGTGATGCTTTCTTCATGTCTGGCAGTTATTTTATTTGTATTATTTATTGTGTTTCTGTTCGACCCATTCATCAAAATCTTTGGGTGGAGAAAAAAAAAAGAAGAAAGACAATGGGGTAGGATTTTTATGAATGTCAATGGTGGGTGTGGAAGGAGCCCATGATCGGTGACAAATCTCTGTCCTGTGGTGCCGTTGTGGCCACTGAGAGACATCTGGATGTATGTGTGACTCCCCGGCCCTGCGCTCTTCTCACGACCTGTACTGTATGTCTTCTTCCTCATACTGGGTTGTACTTCAGGAAAACGTCTGCCATCAACCCCTCAATATGTGCCTCAATGACATTTCACCCGTGTGCTTGTGAGAGTGTCTGTTTCCGAGAGATGGATATGTGTTTGTGTCGAAGGATAGAGATTACTAAGATGCGACTGATCAGATTAGAGGTGCAAAATGTTTATTTCGTTGTTTTTTTTTTTTTTTTTTGAGGATAAAACTTCAAAGAGACAAATCATGATGGGCGACCAGATTCTCCTTCCCACCGTGTGTTGATGACCTTTTGTGCCCTGATTCTGTGGTCTTAACTGCATGCCTGTGCTCATTTTGTCATACCAAAGCGACGTCTTCGGCATCTGCACACAACTGTCTCATTCCACACGATGCAAAACTGGAACTGTTTGCTCTATTGCAGATGAATATGGGTATTCTTAGACGTGTACAAATTGCAATCCTCATTTAGCCTGTATAGCTTGATTCACACGTGCAAATCATGAAGCCATAGATATGGGTATATCTATATTATACTATATTTCAAAATTGGCGCTTTTTACTTTAGATTTTGTTCTTCTACTAAGAGTGATGTGTGTATACCTTCATATATATGAATTTATATTACTATTATATATTATTTATTTTCTCTCAAGTTTCAGAGGGTCTTTGATTTGTAAAAGGTCACACTTGAAGCTTGAGGTTTGTTTATTTTCATTGGGAATATTGTTCAATATGATACTGACTTTATATTGATGATTATCATAAACCTGTGTTTGTAACAAAATGTGTTAAATAATCCAAAAAAAAAATACCTGTCCTGTTTTTACACCTGTTTTGTTTTCGGGCAGATTTAAGTGCTCTTGTGCAGATATTTTTTCGGTTGATAGTACTGATCACAAAACATTTTTACAGCCAACCATGAGCCTCCTGTTTTGATGTTGGGGCTGGCCCACCGGCCGTCCAAGCCTCTTTCTAACTTCATGTTTAGTGGAAGAATTAGCTTGACTATTATTTGCAAAAACCAATCAGTCTCAATAAATTTTGAAATTGCTGCTGTAAAGAAGTGACACGTGTGTGCTGTGCCTTTTTGTTTGCTTCTGCCGACACCCCCGGGCCGAGTGGATCAAAAATTGAATCTGAAAATCCCATGTTTTTCTGTCAAGGATCATCTTATCCATCTGACGTTTGCGCTAGTTGTTCAAAGAATCATTGGATCACCATGATTCAGATACAAACTTTGTAGGATTACCAAATCCAGGTAAAGGGGATTACATATCACAGTGTAGGCTACTAGCCATGTAAAGAACAACAGGTAGAAAAACCAGTGTGAGGTCACTGCCAGTGTTTTTATTTAAAGGTCCAGTGTGTAGGATTTTGGTGGATATATTGGCAGAAATTAAACCTACTATAATAAGTGTATTCTCTTAAGTGTATAATCACCTGAAAATAAGAAGCATTGTGGTTTTTTGTCACCCTAAAATAAGCCGTGTACATCTACGTACAGAGCGGGTCCTCGTCCACGGAGATTACCATGTTGCACTGCCATGTTTCTACAGTAGCCCAGGACAGACAAACCAAACACTGGCTCTAGATAGGACCATTTGCATTTTTGTCAGCTACCATAGTTAGCAGCCCCTTTGTGACACTCAGCGTGGGGAAAAATAGATTTTCTATTATGTAAAACTGCTTTATTCAGTGTTAAATTACCAGGTCTGTTTTGTTTTGGAGAGGATGAAATCTGTGCTGATAATTCGGCCTCCAGTAAAACCACCTGAACGTCAGGAAAGAAAAAAGGTGAGCACATATTAGCAATAGCAGGGCTAGCGGCCTGTCTGTGACGAGCCAAAGAGTGTCCACCTTGGCTCCACCCTTCTCAAGGGATGATGTAATTTTTATTTATTTATTTGGATCGAAAGTATCCTAATAAAAAAAGACAGATTGTGTGATCTAATCGAATTCTTTCTTTTAAACAACCTATTTTCAAGATTTGATCCAATCAGATCAGACTACCTCTGAACAACTGAGCCATGGGGATGAGAAGACTAGTGCTGTCATAACCCCTGCTGTCCACAAGGGGGCAGAATAGACAAGTCAAAGAAGGAAGACACAAAGGAGTGAATCCTGTCTATTGATCCTACATTTCCAGCTTTGGAAGATTAGTCATTGTAAAAATCCCCTGCAGTCATTTCTCTCATGCATCTGCATGTGAAAGATTAATATAGAAGCTGACGGCAGACTTCTTCCATTCAGGTTTATTTTCTTTCCGTCACATTACATCACATAGATCACATTATCAGCATCATACATGGTCATCCATCTTTTCAAGCACTAGTCATAGGCTTGACATTCACACAAATACTCCTTGAGTGCACCACTCCTCAGAAAGTGCTTCCTCCATGTGCGTGGGACTGCTGATGAAGACCAGAGGCCGAGCCCACACACAGGAGAAATCTTGCCCTCCAGTGAAGACCCGAGGCTGACGTCACGTTTCCCTCAAAAAAATAAAATAAAAGCTTTTAGCTCTGCGTTTGTGTGTGTCAGGCTGCGATGAGCATAGTTTTTACATTTAGAGGAAAACAAACTACATCAGCCTTGGGTTATCAGTTACTGAAAGGGGAAAATCTAACACATAAAACCCTTCAGTGTTGTATCTCCTAACCAAAAAAAAAAAGAACAAAAATGAGCGATGCTAGACATGCAAAACAACCTCAAACTCAACCAGACAATCAATCAATCAATCAATCAATCAATGAGAAAACAAAAACAAGCAAAAGTCAGTTTTCACACCAGCCAGTGTAAGGCTCAGTAAAAACACAACAGGAGAAAAAAATGGTCATCAAATGAAAGATGAGACAAACAAAGGGATAAAAGCCTGGACAAATAACAAGAGCACAGTAGAAGAAGCAGAGAACTGAGTGGAGCTGCCATTGCAATGCATTACATTACATTTGATTTGGAAGGAGATCTATTGGCTTTGCTGCTGCTGGTTTACACACAAATGAAAACTGACATTCAAGAAAGCAGCACAAATTTTGTTTGACATGTGGAAATAAAAATGAAGGCTTTTTTTGATGCACATTTCAAGGGTTTAGTTTAGCTTAATATACTGGGTAAAGGCTTGGGTGGGACCACAGTAAAGCTGGACAGCACAAGGAAAGGAACAGGAAATGGAAAAAAACAAAACAAGCAAGGACGAGGTGATCGTAGAAGAATCACTGTAGTGACAACGAAATGGGAAGGATACGAGTGGAAGACACTAAAAGCGTGCTGTCGGTTGGAATGTGCAGGGCAGGATGAAGATTCCCACAAGGTTAAAATTTTCATCGTGACCAAAGGTCGAAGGTTATCCTGCCTAACAACAACTTAAACGTCACAACCACAAACAACATCCACGACGACGACGATAACCACATACTCAGAAAAATGACTATTTGGCAGGGAGAAAGACAAACAGCAACAGTGTGAGCGAGTAGCCCAGATGTCACCAAAAGCTCAAGTTAGTTCTTGTTCCATTATAAAGCATCTCATTGCACAAAGTAAGATAGTAAAGCAATACTGCATGGTTATTTGATATGACTTAGCAGTGTGGCGACAGCTGTGGGTGTTAGAAGATTTGGATACCAAAATCAGGACGCGCTACAGGTTCACTACAGGCAGTACGAACTAGCCAGCAATTATAACAACAACAAAAAAAGACTTTTCTTTTTGTAGGTTTTACATTCAACAGGTTTTGTTTTTCTCCCCTTTGCCTCTAAGCTACAATATACATTGAATCTTTTATGTGTTATGTTCACTATAGCTTCTCAATCGACTTTTAAAAAAATGAAAGAAAATATTCTGAGCAACTATACTGTAAAAAAAAGTTTACTTTTCATATAACAAGATAACAACAACAAAGAAAACAACAACAATATATGAAAAAGCCTCACGGTTCTCTTTATGTTGCATATGTACAAGAAAGCCCTGAAACTGCAAAATCCATCTATATCGTCACTGCGTGTCTCGTGTCTGCTCTCCATCAACTTTGCCTGCACACCCATCACAAGTCACGCTCCATCTCCCACTTTTAAAGGCTGTAATGTGTATATGACAAGAAGAAAATACCACCAATGAAGTCCAACAGCGACTTTGTACCCACAGTTCTTTCTGGCCATAATGACAAAAGCCGAACTGATACGACTTGAGCCTCGATCGTCACGGGCCAGTTTAGTGCAACTCAAGAAAAAAAAGGTGGAATAGTGGCAAACACAGGAAGCTGTTAGCTTAAAGGGACAGCTCAGCTCTTCTGAAGTGGGGTTGTGTGAGGCACTTCGCCTTAGTTGGTGTGTTACATACAGTAGATGTCAGTCAGCATGCCCCAGTTTGGAGAGGCAGGCAGGAGTCTGATATGAAAGCTGAGCAATATACTGCTGTGGAGAGGTCAGCAGCAAAACTAAAGCTATTAATACCAGTACAAATACATGCTATATTTATACTATTTTAACTGTTTTACCTTGCCATCAGTCAGTGATTTTCAATGGCAAAATGAAGCCCTGATGTCGCTCTCTTCCAAGCCAGACTCCATTGAGAAAAACAGGAATTTAACACTGCTGAACACAGGAGCTGCTGGTCTACCTCTGCCTCCATCAGTTGGTTTCTTGTGTTATTGTGTGACCTCGGCATCTGAAATGTTTAGTTCAGGTTCACCAAAGTCACACAATGACACAAACAAACTAAATGATAGAGGCAGCAGCAGACCAGCAGCTACTGTATTCAGTGAGCTAAAATTACTGTTTTTGTCAATGAAGTCTGGCTTTGACGAGAACATAGAGAGGGAACTGAAGCTGCAGTGGCTACCACTGTCTGACAAAAAGGAAAATCAGGAAAACTGTCTTAACGTAAACTTTGGTTTGTTGCTGACCCCCATCTGAAGCAATACATTGCTTAGCTTTTGTGTTGGCTATCCTGCAGCTTCTCCAAACTGGGGATTACTGTCAGACATCTACTCTATGTAATCTACCGACTGTGGATAAGCTCCCCATACAACCACACTTCAAAAGATCCTAACTATCCTTTAACACCAACACTGACATTCACTGCCAGCAAAAGCATCGGCCTCTGATCCTGCTGGTGGAATCTGAACGTGTTCACATTGGAGATGGAGAGAGACCTGATGGGTTGCATTTGACACTCCGTCACCGACCAAACTGGAGATAACAGAATTAAAAGTGGTATCCAGCACTAATAACAGTATCTACACAGTTACTAATTCAGCTCAGTAAAATGTAAATAAGAAAGGAAGCACAAAGATGGTGTGTGTGTGTGTGTGTGTGTGTGTGTATGTGTGTAAGAAAAAACTCCAGGCAATAAAGCACTGTAAAAGCATCTGTTATCAAGACATTAATGCGCAGCCACTGACTGAGACCGGTGTTTTCCCATCACTGAGACAAGGCAGGTGCTGCTTTCAGCCCTTGGCACTCCTCCAAGGAAAGGCAAAGTGACTACCTAAGTACCACACTGTACTTCCCAGTACCACACCTCTACAACAGCCAGTATGTTTAGTACAATAAATCTGACACAGAGAGCAAGACATGAACTGTCAAGATCGCTTGCTTATAATGGGGGACCCCAGAGGTACAGAACCCCCTTTCCCTGACACCCCATTTATTCCATCGGGCAGTGACGACACCCCTCCCACCCCTTGAAAAAAAAAAAAAAATCCTTTCACTTCAAAATTTGTGTATATAAAATGTCCATGTATTAAAAACATGTCTTTGCGCAGTGCAACGTAGTGCAATTTCAATAGGTCAGTATACCTTTTTTTTCCTTTTAATGTTCTTTTCATTGGCACTTTGTGAAGTTTCTGACCGGAAGAGACCGGAAGCTTATCTGGGATGCCACTGGAATAAACGATTTACAGGCAGGATCATTTATTTTCAAAAACAAAAGGGTGGATAATAACTGGAACTAGATGTGAAATCATTAACTACTATTGCGCCTAACGTGTGCTTAAAATGTTTGACTCCAGTTAACAAGTGAAGAATCAGCTTCCCAGCTTTCATCGAGGAACTGGTCGCCTCTAACGTGCTATCAGCACGACAGCAGACAGCACGAGTGACCTTGCGGCGACGGGGGGAAAAGCACAGGTGTTTCTATGGCGACAGAGGTCTGAAGTCGTACTGTACCTCAGTCAAGGAGTCAGCTCGAATGCTCGGCTGCCTGCTCATCAAGGAGAGGACAGGCACTGTGTTTGTGCGTGTGTGTTTGTCATACGTTGCTATGGTGATCAGGTCAGGTCAGTGTCAGGAGCGCTTAGAGAGGACAGACAGCACAATCTACATTCAAAAGGCTGCTGACAAACAGCAAGAGGATGAATCTCTTCAAAAATATACGTCTCCCGTCACGACTCTGAGAGCAGATCAGAAAAATGAGTGTTAGGGGGTTTTCTTTATTTAATGAGGGCCTTAAGATAAAGGGGGGGTCACATGTTGTAGGGACTGTGAAGCCATTTGAGGCAAATTTGGTTGACTATGCTTTGTGGGAAGCAGGTTATCATCTTGAAAAGATCTGTATTGTCTTTAAAATATTTTACTTTGTTGACTCAGAACAAGTTATAATAATGAGGGGGAGAAATAAAGAATCACTTAAAAACATTAACTCTGACTACTGGAGACTTTACTTTCATCATCATTATCACTAATAAGAGATCATCACTAAGGGGTCAATGTCTTAGGGAAAACATTTACAAATAAGCCTCACCCTGCAGGTGTTCAGTTTTAGACTGGAAACCTTCAAAGCTGAGCTGTTCCCATGATAATACCAGTACCACACTGCCTAAAATGCTGGATCGAGTATCGGTGAGTGTGCGAGTCCATGCACCAGTCCGATAACATGTAATCTAATTATTAACTTTAAAGTAGTTTCACAACCGGATAACAACACCAATTATCCTAAAAGTCAATTCTTCTTCATTGCTCTAAAACTGCAGCTTACACTGCAGGTTGCACTGTGACAGCTACTGTTTTAGAGCCACAAAGAAGAACTGATTTCAGGTAAGTGTTTGCAAAGTCTCAACAATTTAGAAAATTCTATGTCATTTATTCTCTGCGTGTATTTCTTGATGTTTTCCAAAGGCTTTAACCCTGGCCATGCCATACTACAATGATAGCAATCGATTCATATCTATCCAGGGTTAGTCGTACACAGCTGTAATTTTATTTTTATATTTTTTATGCCAGTAGTTTGGTACTCGTTATCATCCAGTTCGCAAGTTCAGGTATTGGAATTGGCATCGGGAAGGAGAAAAGAAGAATAACTAGTGGACTTCTCTCACTGTGTTTGTCTTTTGTAGGGACACTCCAATGTAAAATAATCTCTGAAAGAGCAAATGCTTGTAAGGTTTACACGCATTTTTCTCTCATTGTTAATAATCTTGGATGACTAACATAAATGCAAAAGGGGTACTTAAAAAAAAAAGGTTTTACATTTTTTAAAAAGTGAATGGCCAATATTGCCAATTGTATTTTTATTTATTTTTTTTAATATAGATGAAAGGGAAATATATATATATATTGAAAAAATTCGAATTATTGAAAAATCTACCACCTATTTTTTATCTAAAGCTTGGAAAAGCAGGCCTGCCATTTAGGACTACAGGTCTATTCTAAAAACTCCTTACTTTCACTGGGTTTTTTTTACTTCCAATTTTTAACTTTACTTCCATATCAATCAGTTTACAGTCAACCACCTACACCGCTGCTCGGCACTGACTTGATTTGATTCTCACTTTTCATTTCCAAATGTTAGACCAGAATGAAAGATCATTCTGAAGGATTAAACACGACAGGAAATCAGGAAAACGTCTTGAATCCTATGAAGTTTGGTTATCTACAAATGTTGCAGTGCTGGTTAGTGATAGCTACTCCAAATTTTTAAAGATTGGGTAACCTCTCCATTTAAAACGGGGATGCCTGACTCATCATCAGGTCTTGATTGTTGGGTTACAACCGCTAGGTTATTCACCTACATACACAAGTTACATCACTCAGACTTTAAGTTAAAGGGCAGTTTTCATTCATTTATCATTCATTGTGGTAAAGAGTCTCTTTAAGAACATCTGCTGTCAAAGGAAAAAACTGAGCCTCGACTCACCTCAATAACAATGACAACCACGCAAGACAATAATAAATGCTGTAATCCTGCTGATTGCACAGTGCAACTGCCAGTTGCTTCAGCAAGTCATTGCTGAAAATAAACTCTATATAAGAAATAGATATCAACTCTCTCAGGCATACGCTGTGGTTTCAGTGATACTCTAAAAGATGACATTTCTTCAAGGTGCATATCTCTAGGGTATAGAGAGGACGAGATATTTCATATATTGTGTACATCTCTTAAAAATATTTTGGAAAGTCAAGGGCAAACATTTTGTACCACTTGTGTGTGAGGGTTTTGTGCATTTTTGCAAAATTACAAGAAGTATAGCTGGCTGTAATGAAGTTGCTTAATGAACAGGTAGTAGATACTGAACAATATGCACTTAAACATAAAGTCGATATCCAGTAAGGCTGCAGAAGACAGTGATGCTAGATTCAGGATGTAGCTTACACCTAAACAGTTAGTTGTAAGTGAACAGGCGTTTTGCCTTTGGTAGGTTTGAAGTCCCTTAAACAGTGACAATGAAGAACGGATATGCTACAGAGGTCTTACCAAGCAAATCTGGTGTTAACCCTTAAACCTCCAAAAAGAGTCATGATCCACCCTATAAACAGTAGACTACATGATGCTCCTTAAATGAACAACAGAGTATACCAAAAAGCTTATCTGTAGTCTTTGAACTTTGCCTTGAGTTGAGGCCGTGAAAAATGGCAAGAGAAAAAACGTAAAAATCAAATCAGAAGGTTCCAATTTAAATGTTTTCCTTATTCGTGAGTGAAAATGTTTCAGTCTTAGAAAAAGTCTCCAAACCTGCGTAAAGTTGCACAGTTTTTTTTTTTTTGTTTGTTTTTACCCACTAGTTTTATTTTCTCTTTTGTGTTTGGAAACGGAAAAGAGAGAAGGCGAACCCCCTGCTGGGCTGGAGGAAGCAGCACTGAGAGCTCCATCGTGAAGAAATCTCCCCTCATCTCCTCAGTGGAAGAGTCCACCTACAGCTGTCGCTCCGAGTGAGGAAGAGCTCATCTCACGGACACGGGAAGGGGGACTGGATTAGTCGGTGAATCTCTGACAGGCTTTTTTCCAGCGACAGGCTGTGCACCACATGTCTCTCTTCTCCATGCCGTACACCTTTCGGCACTTCTTCGCCTCCCCACGGGGTTTCCTTGGTAACAGCAGATGTGACAGCATAAGGACAAGCACACAGACATCCAGACGCCCACACGGGCATTAAAACACATATATATGAGCAATGCGCTTTAGGGCACATAAATGTGTAAATGTTAACGTAGGGGAAGGGTCAGGTGCAAAAACAAACAAGTCTTTCCTTTAAACAAATCAATATAAATGTAATTCAACACAAGGAAACCATATTTAAAGAGGCCACTGATTCCATTCAATTGAAATTGTACTTTTTGATGTGAGATCTGATGTGATATGATTCAGCACCATAAAGAGCAACTCTGGGTTTTGGCATTGCTTCATGTCCTTGTCATGGCTGGTTCCTGCTATTTATAAAGCCACTCAAACTACAACCATAGTCACAAACGGAAAGCAGCTAATTCCCAGCAATCATGATATAGAGAACAAAGTAAGATGAATTAAGATAGATAAAGATAAGAGAAGAAAAAAAGTTTTATCTTACGCCCAGTCTCATAGTTGGAAAAAAAATAGAGATAACTCGAACAAAACTAGCCCCAGCACTTTCACCGGCACTGTGAACACAATCACACAGACACATAGCTGCTGCGTACCTGGTTCCTGGTGTTGATTTCAGTGCCGGTGTTATTAAAGCATGGCTCTTGTTAACAGTGGCGTGTGTGCTGGATGCCGGCTGCCTCTTTTCACCGATGCTAACTGTCCGGACGTGAGTCACAGGCCCCTGAAAAAGTGGAAAGACAATCATAACTGCATTGTTTAACATTATACTATACTTGATTCTACATGCCAATGACAGATATGCAGAGATACACAACCTTTGCTCTGTCCCTGTCAGAATTAAGTGCACATTCACAATTAAGTACATACACCTCTACACACATCAGACTAGTCGGTTATTACTTGCCAACAGCTTCTCTGAGCCAAAGTTCAGCTGTCCATGTTTCATTCTAGATGCATTACAAAGCAAACGCTGCATTTTAAGAAATGTGGTGACCATTTACAACACGAAATACAGCTGCAGCGTCTGCCTCTGGCTGCACATTTGTGGTCCTGTGCGTTCACATCATTACACCCAAAATCAACAACAGGATCTCCTGAAGAAGACCAGTGACATTTATTTGTTAATCACCACAACCTGTGATCTATATTCACATTTCCCCAGCCTATTTGCACTTTGTGTTACTTGCGTTTATATGAACCAAAATAGCAAGTGAGCTTGGAGATGCCCACAGTGTGTGTGTGGCCAAGACATAGCACTTTGCAAGATTAAAATGGGGCCCAAGAGGTTAACAGTACAGAGTCAGCCTCAGTAACAGCTGTGAATGAGTTAGGGATCAACGTTGTTTGTCTTGGTCTTCTCGGTGTCAGTTCAGCTTTAAATACTCTTGAACATTTTATTCTCGTAGACTTTGAAGTGTGTTGGCCTCACTGTTGTCACCCTGATAGTATCTTACTGGCAGAAAAGTTTTTATTACCTCTGATTAACAAGAGTCACAATATCACCTGTACTGTGCAGGAATTTGAGTTTCCTCTGATAGCGTCAGCACAACCTGCCCTACTCTTCCTCTGAATGGCTAGTAAACGCTGCCTTTGTTGGTCAGGTTGGTCAGGTTTAGGCAAGAGTGAGATTAGTTAGGGTTAGAGTAAGAATGTCAGGGAAAGCCAATCAGAGACAGAGTAAGACAGAGAAGGGCGGGTCATGCCTTTGCTATCCTAGAAAATGCATATTCACGTAGTGTGTGTTCCTTCTATAAGCTTCCTAATATCAAGAGACAGGCATGAATTATCACAATTACATGGATGACAACCACTCTGGCATTGCTGACACGAGCTGAATTAATACTCTGCAAGAGTGTGTTTCAGACGTTAGCGTCACACGGCTCTGCAACACAACAAAGACAAGACAGTGGGACTAATTACTGGAGTGAACTCAAAGTACCTGCTGTGGGTGTCGTCCTGGACTATAATCTCAAATTTATATTCCTGAATACGCCTGCTTTGTATCACTTAAAAAGTATTACAAGAGTGCTGCAGCTCACACTATTAAGGCCATTGTTGAGAGATCAATCTGCACCGTAATCACTGGCTGGCTGCACTATCTTGATGCAATCCTTTCTGGTCTGCCTAAAAAAGCCACAGTTCAAAATCAATTCATATAAAATTTATCTGTACATGTTTTATCTACAACCAGGAGAGCTCACATTACATAAGTTTTTTGTGTCCCTGCAGAGGCTGCCTGTCAGTTTTATTATTGATTTTAAGACCCTTTTATTGGTTTGTAAATCTTTAAACAGTTCTGTGCCCGAGGACGCCTGATGTGCTTTTAAGATACAATATGTGCCCCCTAGATCCCTCAGGTCCTCTGACTGTCTCCTGGCTGTCCCATGAGCCCGCACTCTGATTCATGGCAATGCTGCTTCAGCCATTATGGCCCCAGCCTTTAAAACTGCCTACTAGAGGCTGTGATGATGTTAGAGAGTGCATTTTGTCGGTTTTTTACTTGTTTGACTGCTTTTAATTCTGAACTTTTACTTCATTTTTACATCTATTTAATTGCATAGATCTTATGTAAAGTGCGATGAGACACGTACAATATAACGTTGGCCACATTTAAAGGGTAACTTAGGGGAACGACAGTTTTTGAAACTGGTCCAGTATTGACCACAGCTAGCAGCTGCGCAACAGGCTGTTATGTAACCACTCAGGGCATGTGTGCATTGTCAATGTATGTCTACTAAAAGTTCTTGTTTGACACCGAAAGGCTCAGATTGGTATTAAACACGTTTAACAACACTGTTGAAAGGATCCCTGTAGAGTAAGATTCTTTTTGTTTAACCAGAAACAGACACAAAATCGCTATCGCCAAACCCACCAGACTCTATTTAAATTAACAGTCATTTTATCATAGTAAAACACACTAAAGTCAAAGTTGATAAAACAAAAATAAAATTTAGAAAAGCCATATTGCTTTGTGTTTCCGCTGCTTCAACAGTCACCAACTCAGGTTTGGTTAATACAAACCCTTGATTCACCAAATTAGATGTGAAAATGTGCTGATGCTATACTCACTAAAATGACCTTTCGGCTATAGCGATTTTGAGGCTGTTTCTGGTAAAACAAAAAGGTCTATCCCCGTAGTGATCCTTTCCATAATGGTGTGAGACATTTTTAGTGACGTAAACTCATGGTATGAACCTGAGTGGTTACATTGCAGCCTGTATCATGACTGCCGGCTGCAGCCCTCTCGCTCAATACTGGATACGTTTCAAAACATGTTGTTCCCATAAGTCACTTGGACAAAAAAAAGTGAGAAAATACTGGAGCTACACTTTAATGTTACACCTGCAATGCACATTTGTTTTTTATGTCTTCTTATCTTGATTAAATGTTAAGTACTTTGAATAGCATCTTTGGATTGATTGTGCTATATAAAGAAAGACTTATGCCTCTGTATATATAAAAAGATGATGTTATAAAGAAGCAGCGAAGGTGAAAAAAAAACAAAAAGAGTGACAAAGGGCTAAAAAAAAAGGTTACCAGTGGAAACAGCAGGAGAGAGAACAAGATTAAGATAAAAAGGCGTGAGACAAAGCCTCACTCACCGGGACGCCTTTGAAAATGACAGGAGGGGATTGCCACGACACACTGATGCCGTTCCCAGTCCCAATTCCAGGCCCGGTCCCATTACCATTGCTTAACCCAGCCAGCTCAGGACCCACTGGGATACTCACTGGAGCAGTGGCCTGGAACATGGACAACCACCCCGCCATAGCCAGGAGAGGAGACGACAGAAAGGAGGAGGGACAGGGAAAGTGCAGATAGAAACAGAGAGGAGGAGGATACAGAGAAACAGATCATATAATGAGCGGGGAAGGCATTTTTCCACCTCTACCACTGAAATGTGCCTTCATATCAACTCTAATCAAGAACATAACTGCCTACCACAGTAACTTTTTTACATAGACAGAAAATGTGTGTGAGCTTTATGATTACAGATAAACAATACTGACAGGCACTTATAGAATATGGCACAAAACAGTTTCGAAGGCAGCGTAATAAATAGCACAGAGAACATGAAGTTAGCAGTATTAAATGGAAGAGTATGAGTAGAGTGAGAAGTGGTTATTGTAGTTTCAGAGCATATACATACTGTAAGTCTACTTTCAAGTGCATTTTGTGTTGTCATGGCAACTGAAAGTTCCATACAACCTCGAACTACTGCGAAGGACTGAATTCAGTATTCAATATTGAAAGATTTCTACTTAAACCAAACCTGTTTTTCCAGCTGAAACCATTTCATTTTTACCTCCAAGGGCATATAAGTGAGAGGAGTGCTCATAAATTTGTACAGTTAAGAGGAAGAAAAAGAAGAGGAAGGACAAGGAGAAGAAGAGGGAGGAGGCACGGATACCCAAAGCTGCTACAAAGCAGTTCAAAAAAAGGGTTGCAAGCAGGAATTTGAACACGACTGAATATCTTGTCTGACTTAAAAAATATTCGGACTTCATTCTTCATGTGACCTTTTGTTAATATTTGCAAGAATGTTTTTTTGTTGTTTTTGTTTTTTTTTTTGCTTCTCTCCCTGATATATACTCCCACACTGGTGTAGGCGTTCAGTAATTCACTCTGACCTCAGAGCTTTATTTCCCACACTGATCTTAAAAACTGCCTCTGCAGATTCCATATGATAGAAATCTGAAACTTTGTTGCTCTGATGTTTTTTTGTTGTTTTTTGGGGCACTGCAGTCACTTCAATTTTAAGAAAGAATTTAGCAATATTTGAATCCAAAGTCTATCTCATGTCTTGTGTGAATTACCTGGTAGGCATGGTCAGTGCGGATGTGGCAGAGCGTGGAGGGAGCTGACTGACTGAGCGGTGTCGGGGCGTGGCTCTGCGATCCATTCATACTGATGTGTTCAGAGTGGGGGACAGCGGTGAGCGGCGGAGGGAAGACGGGCGGAGGGCCGGCCGTGGTGGGGGAGGTGGGTGTGAGGCTGGACAAGCCCTCAGTTAGGCTGTCCACGTTGACCTCGATCTCTGAGTAGTAAAAGTCCTCCTCTCCATCGCTGTAGTCCGAGTCGCTGTTTCGCCTGCAGGAGAGGAGCAGCAACTACTTAGAAACTCTTCAGGATATCTTAAATTGATATAACAGTAGCTTTATTTTTTATTTCAGCTTCAGCCTTGATGTGACAATAAACAGCATCGGAGCTCACACTTTGAGTCATGCAGTTTAAGAAGACACGGCTGATTGCCCCTCTCATCCTGCACCACCTCAACACCCATCTTACAACATCCTTGTGTAGGCAGCACAGGTATGTTCTCAAACTAGGTCAGTTTCTCCTGTTCATTTCAAATTCATAAAGGCGGGTGCCGGAAAATGCTTTATGGTATGTATTTGAAATAATTCCACTCACTCCTCTCTCATCCGCAACCATTAATTTCATGGCTCAGGTCCATGATCTTAAATGGACACTCCTCTGAGGAGCATTAGCCTAAACACTGTTGCCTGTGCGAGAGGTTGGCTGAGGAGGCCTATGATATACTGCCATTGCAGTCCAGCGCATTAATTTCATGCTGTTAGACAGTTCTCTGGAAACGAAGAAGAAACATTTCAGTGTACTCAAGGGAAAACTAATAAATAAAGCAGTACAACATTTTTTCAGTTTCACATAACTTCACACACTCTCACCCTAACACTCTGAGCATGTATCTTTCATGTAATGTATTGTTGTTGACGTGTTTTTGACACTCTTTTTAACTCGTGCAAAGCAAATTCCCCTTGGGGTAATCAAGGTTTCATCCATTCATTCATTCTCTGACTTCTTATGATAAGGTGTAAACACACAAATAATACTGGGAGTAGGAAATTAACAAACATACTCTCATAACGTTAAAGGTAACTTTTAAAATATTGACTGCAATCATCCCTGTAACTTTTCCATTTTACTAAAATACCACTGGCATCTACAAACATAAGCCAAGCTGTCACTTAATGACCAAAAAGTGCAGGAGGAGGTTACTCTTCCCAGCAGCAGGGGGCAGTAAAAGCCAATGGGCTGCAGGCAAACAAACAGGCTGGTGATGAAATTACAATAACTGTAGGAGGTTAAACTAATGCATGGAGTAACAGTTGAGCAACATGGAGTCGGTCTCTCGCCGCTTGCTTCTAATGATATGAACATATAATGATCATAGTTAAGATCTCTCGCAAATTGTTGCTTAAACTCAAAGTTATTGATGCTTTTTATTTTACTGGGTTATAAATGTATTAATTTCTAGTCTTACATGTACCTGCTTCATTGGGTTTCAGTAGTAAATGTAGACTAGTGCTGTATTGTTACAATGTGACACAGTGGATCACATATACGCACAACATATAATCACATACAGTGTGATACCCCGTACATTTATATTATATTCTGTCATCCTTTAAGCATTGTGATACAAAGCACCTGCTTCTTTATTGGATAATATACCTCTAAGAAAAAGGCACAAGTGTGAAGAAGAAGCAGTAACACACAAGCTCAGCTCAGATGTAAAGGCAGGCAGCTGGACAACATCCAATCTGCGACTCGTCAGATATGTGTCACTTTTCTTGTCTTACCACATTATTTAAACAGTTTAACGCGACTACCCCGGAGCTGCGGAGAGAGGATTATTTAAGTGACACCCACACAGTGGAGGTCTTTTTTTAAAGTGAAAAACAAAGCCTGCAGTTATAAAAACATGAATATGAATGCAAATAAAAACAAACTTTAAATACTGTCGGTGTCACAATGAAGATCATCAATGTGACTCATACAGATCATCATACTGCCTTGTGGTAGTGCGTGTGTGCGTGTGTGCGTGTGTGTGTGTGTGTGTGGTGGCTCAGCTGAGACAAAAAACTGTGGTTGAGTACATAATAAACACAACTAAGCAGTATGTAAGTCTAAGGTTTACGGGGGAACCTTAAATATTCATATCTTTTTTTTCTTTTTTATCTGAAGCAGTGTTGGGGTCATCACTCAAAAAATGTATGACACATTATTCGGCACTTTGATTTTAAAGTAATCCATTACTTAATAACTCTCTTTAGAAAGTAATTCATTACACTACTGGTCACATTACTTTCGCGCAACTGCAGCTTCACCTGACATGCATTGTCACATAATTACAAGCTAACAATATACAGCTAAACCTTACATATAGTGACATATCAGCACAAATCCCTGTCCTTACAGGTAGGGCTAGGTATTCTTTAAAAAATTATGATATAATTGCCAATACCAGAACCCCGCACACATGTAGTGACTGAGCTAACTGTTAGCATAACACAACTAACAGTATAATGGTTATTAACGAGTTCAACAACAGAATAAACCATTTTGGTGCTGGTGCAAGTTCGATGGGACCCTTTAACAGCTTGGTGTTTAATGTTAGCCACCGCTGATGTGTTAGCTTGTGCTAACCAAGCAAAGATTAAAAAGACCTTTGCCAGAAGGCGAATGGCTCCGGACACGGCTGCATTAGACAGTTTGCTTATCTGGCAGTGAGTAAGGATGGTCTGGGATCAGACCCCGGCACAAAAATTATGAATGCAATGCAAGTTTGACTGGGGACGTTTTGACACCACTTGGTATTGGGCTATTTCTGATACCCAGCCCTACTAAGGAGGAACACCATTAAAAGAAAAAATCATGTTTAAATGGCATATAATCTGCATGTAACAGCCAAACACACTCAACAAAGTCAATTGAGTCGTTCACTTTCCAAACTGTGGCTTTGTAGTAGACTAGTTTATTTGGCATGTTTATCACTGAAGCAGCGGTTATACCTAATGAGCAGGAATCACTCAAATCGTTTGTCAGATAACCTGGTCCTCCTCGGAGACAGCACACACTGCTCAGGCTGAGCCTCTCCACAGGCGCACTAGACAGCGTCGCGGTTGTTGGCACGTTTGATTAAGTTTTTTCTATCCACCCATTATGCAGATAATTGAAGAACTTCTGTGACACAACTAACGACATAATTGTTTCATTAGTAGCCATAATGTGATCACTGAATTTAGGAACAGTAACATGTTACAGACAAACACAATGTGATTGCGGTACCTGTGAATAAGATATGCAAATTGTACAGCTAATAACTGGTCAAGAATCCTTTCTGGAGATAACTGAGCACGTGTTCAGTTTTCCTGTTATGACTTTCTAACTCACCCCAGGTGGACGGTGCGGATGTGTCGCTGGATCCCTGAGGAGGTGCTGAGGACCTTTTCACAGTTCTTCCACAAGCACTTGAACATCACCTTCATGGAGTTCTGAAAGAGACGATAACCACAAAACCACCATGAGTCAGAGGATAGCTGATTTAGACAAGTGTCACTATAAACACACTGTGAGTGTGTTGTCATTAAATCTATCTTTGGTTTATTTATTTAATCCTTTAATTAAAGCCTTTGGGTTGTGAATCATTTTCTTAACAATGGAAAAACATCAGCTGTCAGCCATGGTGGAAACAGTGATGAAACTTAACACATTATCTGTAAAACACACTGATGAGTATTTCATGGGAAATGGAGGTCTATGCGGCATGTATTGTCACGTCCCTCTGTGTGGATCTCATTGGCAGCCACAGTACAAAGGCCTTCGTGGGAGATTGAGTGCCACGCTACAAGGGGCCAAACACTACACCTCATTAGAGAGCTATTAGAGCAGCAGGCCCATAAAAATAGAAACCCGATATATGACAAGCTCAGACACATACAGAGTGGAAGAGAAAGAGAGACAGAAAAAGACAGGGGACGCAGAGGGGACAATGAAATTGTACCCTTTTCTGTCTACCTCACAGTGCTTTCATGTTCAGCCGCTGATCGATGAGCAGACTAAATGTACTATTTTCACCCTTTCCTGCTATCTGTGCATGTTGTGGGCCGGGGTGAAGATCTACAGGACTGCCTAGAAACATGGTATTTTATCCGTGGGCGGTGCCTTACGTCCTGCATCACACACACCCAGTGTTGTGTACCTGATGTGTGTTCTCCTTGTCTTGTATTGGGTCGTCTCATCACTTGTTGGTTACGCTAGCAAAACTGTAACCTTAAGGGGTTGTGTATTAACGTAATCTTTGCCTCATCCCTGAGATTAACCCTACAGGAGGCCTCACAACTCACTGTAACTTCAGACAGAGATTAATTTTTGGTGTTCTTTATCTTCACTTTAATTTATGAAGATATACTTAGATTTTTGCTCCATGTAATGCTGGCAGAAATAAAACTAGCTCATACTTTCCCACAAAGTCAAACTCATTTTCATCAAGCTAAAGTAATCCATGATATTTGTTCTTCATACTTACAAAGGTGTGCACAGGTTATCATATAAAGTATGAACGTACACTCACAGCATGAGCTGGTGAGACAGTGACTGAGCTCACCAAAGCGTGATCTATCTTACCGGAAATAAGCTGGTGCTGGGGTGCAGCCTGGGGCTGTCCCTGATGTTTAAAACAACATTCGAGGCCTCTCAAAAAAGTACCACTACATATACACAGCACATGTACGCTTACTTCCTCATATATACACACAGACACATGCACACCTGTGAAAACCACACCGACCTCTTACTGACCTCTTATCGTCAAAAGTAGCATTTGTAAATGCTCATCATATCTGACCCCCTAAAATCTGGTTTCACACTGAGCTGAAGATAAGTCTCCTTGGTTCATGAGCAAGCCATGAGGAGAGAAAAAGATGGAGTGGGTGTTTTTTTATATCAATTCATTTTCGTTTTTGCCCATCAGGGATTGGCAGCTGTCCGATGAGCAGGCAGGGACCTGCATCACTGCTAATGAAAGACAGTGGGTGTGTTCTCTCATTACCTTTCAACAGCCTCTGGAGAAAGAAGGGCAAGAAAAGAAGAGAGGGAGGGAGCAGGAAAGGCAGAAAGGGGAAAAGTGAGAGAGGAGTGAGAGTAGAACAGGTTTTTATCAATGGTTATGTTAACTGGTACTGCTCTCAACTGTTTCTCATTGACTGTCCCTCCATTTTATTCTACTCAACAGCAACAAGCCATTAAACTGCTCAACTGGTGCTGGCTATGTGCATGCCCCCTACCATGCTGTTTTTAACAACCCTCCTAATACAAATGACACAGCAAAGCTAGTCTTTATTCCCACAAACAATCACAAATCACTTAATTCCCTAAGCGTTTTTCTTGCATCTTAACACTGTTACAGTAAGACTGGTGATTGCCATGTTTAATAATCCTCTTAGCCCACTGCCTGCAGAAAATCAAACAGCCTACAATCCAAGGGGCAGCTGCTCATAGAAGGTTTAGACCTCTGGGGCTGGCGTCAGTTATATTGCAACACAAAGCTGGCCGGCAGGTTAGCTCACGTTTTATCCCTCTTCCACACAACTTGTGCGTCTATTTTCCTCCCGGCGTCATCTTACTTCATTTCCTGTCTGCTTATCTATGGTATGGCATGGCTCTCTGGCAGCATCGTCCTCGGAGTCTTTATGGTTTTATATATTCGCCAGCTCAATAATCTTCACTGCTGCCCCACTCCAGGGAGGTGGAATTGCAAACTCCCACATATTGTACAGTATATGAGCTCTCCTCTGTCACTGTATGGCTAGAGGAAATATTGAGATTCATTTCTCCTCTTGTTGCTACCATGAGCATCAATTCTCCTCTCCTCCTCTACATCCTCCGAGTCTCATTTTTATGCATCCCTTGAACCTTTGGTTACTTCCTGCTTTTCATCCCTCCCCGCTCCTTCATTCTTACTAAACCTTCCCACCTCCCCCCATAAAAAGACTAAAAAGGGGATGTAAAGCTTATTGACAGTGAAAACACTTTGACGTTCTGGACTGTTTCTATAGTTTAAAAGCATGAGAGGGAGAGGAGTGACAGAAAGAACATAATCCATCATACGCACAAGCAGAGAGCGACAGATCTTATGTCAGAGGCTGATACACTGTATTTCATTTTCTGAATGTTTCTAGCGAGTTTTCCGAGGTCTCTCCCTGCTGCTACTTTATAGAAATAACAAAAGCGTATCAGAGTTGTTTCTCTACAACTGTGGTCCTGAAGTATTACTCAGCACGTGCTAATTTTTGGGGGGGGGTTTGAGTTAGAAGTGGAGTGGACAGAATTTGTGGCTGCTGTGAGAACCACAAACCGCAGCAGAGGCAAGAAACTGTACTGACTGTGGATGTCATCTTATTTCTTAGAGTTTATTATCTTCCTGATGTATAGTTAGTCTTAAGGCTCATTTATACTTAATCTACATGCTAAAATAGATACTTACATTTCAAACATTGTGACTATCGCTGTCCTCATACTTTAATGCATCCTTTACGTTGGCATAGATACATCCAAAAGATGGCACTAGAATACAGCCAAACGTTTCTGACAACAACAAACATGACAAAAGTGGAGGAGGTCGTAATAATGTATCTTTCACCAGAGGCAGCGTTGTTGACGATTGTGGTCTGTGAGACCATTAAATACATCACGACATGCGGATGGAGAATTCTTTTCACTATATTACTGATTCATTCTGTAATGCCATTTTCAATAAGTCTTGATGGGGGCCTATGGCCACGTCTCCTTTGACCTGCGCTACACTGCCCCCGCAATTTCCTTTGATACCACTCTGTTTTCGTCCATATCCGTAGGCTTTCAGAAATATGCACAAATATGTACGACATGGACACAGAGCAAGGACAGAAGGCTCCGTCCGTGTCTGTATATGTATCTAACGTTGAGCATAAATGAGCTCTTGTTGTATAAATCAAGAGCTTAACAGTGACTGAAATATAGCACCAACGTCCATTTTTACCTTTCGCTTCCGAGGTATGGGGTCCTCAAACATGAAGTGCGTGCTCTCTGCGACATCCTCAATGACATCATCGCCCTGGGAAGAGAGCAGGAAGTTCTTGTTGGTATCGTTGGATAGCGGTGGGGACGGTGTGGAGGGCACTGATTGGTCGCTGGCATCCCAGCTCCAGTTGCCACTGGTCGAGCTGCTGTAGCTGTCTGATAGCACCTCTTTCCAAGCCCTGCTGGATGGCTCTGGGACTGCAGTTTAAAGAAGACAAGACAGTTTAGATTAATGATAAGACATGGCGAAAAAAGAATGTTTCTCATTTGAAGACAGGGAAATGTAAACAGGAGTGTTTGTGCACACTATTTTAAAGGCCTGAAATAAAAACAATGTTGGCAACATAAAGTTGGAACAGTATGCATAACAATCCTGACCCACATCCTAACTCTAGAGGGGAAATGAAAATGTAAAATCTCTCAAAAGTCATAAACCCTGACAGTCTGTTTGATGCATAAATTGTAATAGCTTTAATATCTTATATGCAGTGGATACTTTACGGTCCGAACATTTTTCATTTAGCTATACTGAACTCTGCCCATTAAGCCCAACACAGCTTTAATTTCCTGGACAAGGTACTATATTACTTCTCTAAGTCTTGGCCCACAAACCTTTTCTACACCCTTTGGCCTTTTGACCAGTTCATCCAATGATGCTTGATCTAAAAGACTGGATAATCGTGCCAGCTTTATCTGACTTTCACTGCAGTAAGACACAGGAAAAAAAACAAAACTTAAACCCCATCATAGAGCAAAGCTTAATATGATGTATGTTGGGGATTAACATATACCAACCAATAACTATTTCCTATAGGAATGTAAGAAGCTGAATCTCAGTTAATACATAACTAGATCAATTTGTGTATGAGGATTACTTTTCTCAGATTTACTAAAGCCCCGAGGTGGACCATGTTTCACCTCCCTCAGAGCAGAGCATGGCCAGGTCTCATTTCAAGTCCTAAAAGATACAATATGGGGGAAATTGTGTATCAAAAAAACTACCTTTGATGTGAAGCCACAAAAATCACACAGAAGAACAACAGTTTTACTTACTGACTTATATCATTGACAATATGAGTTAGATGCAACAATTTATCTGCTGAATGTTTCTATTGGCTGATATTCGCCTTGTTGACTGTCATCGGCCTATCAGATGACATTCCCCGATAGCAGTGAGTGATGTTTTTCTGTTGTGTCACCTCAGTTTCCCAGGCTAAAACGCAGTGCTCAAGACTAATGGCCTCAAACTTAAATTAATGAGCAGGTACAAGAAGAATACAATGACTCTTTGGCAAATGGGCTCTGATAACACTGTGTTGTGATAAAGGTGGCTAGTCGCAGCTGACGTCCCATCATCGTCGGGACAATAGAAAACATGTTGCTGACACGAAAGGACACGATAAACTCATATCGTCACGTCAAAGAACACACCTTAGTGTTTCCCTGATAATGATATATTGTGAGCAACAAATTTGCAGGCTCTATGAAGCCTGTTGCTGCAACTAATAGCTCTCGGAGGTTGCATTACATTATGATGCGCTCAAGCTCTATTCAGTATAAATGAGTATTGGGCAAAGGTTAATCATAATATTCTCATAATGGGTTCAATGTAATTTTGTATTTTTTGGCAAGAAACTTGAATAAGTACAGTTGTGTGAAGGGGAAACTTGTTAATGTTTTCACTGCAATATATAATAAATATTAAAGAAGGAATAATGATATATTGAGTAAGAAAGCTTTGAAAGCAGTTGTTTGTTTAGAGATTTTTTTAAGTGTAAGGTTATATTAAAGGTCGTTTCATAAATTTGTATGTTGAATTTGTGCTCATTTAAAGATAATAATGAGGTTGATTACTTAAAAACAGTTCAGTTCTTTTTTATTTAGTGTAGATGTCTTTGTTTTCCTGGCACGAAAGGAGGAATGAATAACAAAATCAACAAAACAAACAACAATATAAAAACACCAGCATCTGTCAGCCAAATTATTATTTTAAAATCTAGTGTTATGCTAGAGTGTTAGTATCGGTTTCTGTATCAACCCAGAATTTCTAAATGTATCCCTAGTATTTACATGATAAATAGATGTATTGCTATTATTAAAACACATTTCAACGTGTCATCTGATTCTACACCCCACACAGTTACTGTGAAAACTGTGTGGTCGAGTTTCACTTGCACCATTAACACAGTAATAGCAAGGTCAGATGTGCAAAGCACATGTGCTGCTAATGTAAATCTTTCATTTGAGGGCATTTTTTTTCTTCACTCCTTGTTTTGTTTTAAAGTAAAGGAGGTATATAACGGTTAAAACTTTAAATAATTTTTTTCTTTGTGTTTTGAAATAATTGGCTTGACCTTTTGTGCTACATAAAAAAACTGAGTATATGTATGCAAAACTGTTCGGCCTGGATGGGTTCATATTTGGAGACTGCATTTCTGTCACCACAAAGCAAATGACCGAGTTAGTATTAGAGCTAAGGGTGGGTGGTGGTGGTGGTGGTGGTGGTGCTGGAGTTGGTGTGGATGAGGGGTAAAGTTTGGAAAATTTCCTGTTGCCCATAATTCCTGATTGCTTGTCAGGGGGGGTGCATATTAAAGTGAAAAATCAAAGATATCCACGAACATCCCCCTTCTGGAGCACCTTGTGTCAAGTAAGGTTTTCATCAAGATTAGCTCCTCCAAAACCCGCAGCATCCTCTGACAAGCTCTAATGACGGCTGAATTCTACAATAAAAATTTACATTGTTACAGATTTACATTGTTACAGACACCAGTGTCAAACAGGTTTATATGGAATATGAACTGCTACATGTTGCCTTACTAAGAGCAGAAAGAGTAGCCTTGGTTTAATGCTTGCAGAAAAAAAAAAGCAGATAGGACTTTGACCGTCTGGCAGGGTTGGCATGGTAATACTAGAACCAGCAAAAGGAGCTCTGATGATAGGGTCATGGCTGAACAGTTGGCAGCAAGTACTGGGCTTGGGTAAGCATGCATGCATAGATAAGGGAATAGTGCAAATGACACTGTAAGACAGCCTTCCATCAAATGAACACATAAACGACTCAGCAGATCAGTCTGTGTCGAGGTAAACTCTCAGTAACTGATGATGAGTTTTTCTTCCCAGGGTCCCCCTGCTTCACCTGGCAAAGACTAAGTAACCCTGCAGCATGATGTAAAGTAAATGACCTTAATTTGTTTAATACAGTGGATGAGTCAGTCTTTGACGGTCTCCACTGCAGGTATAACAGAGCTGATGCTGAAGCAGTGATGTTACCTGTAGCTGCAGAGGAAGGGTAGAGCACCAAAGGGGATGTGGACAGTGAGGTCAGGACAGTGGCAGCCATCACCTCCTTATCAGCATGACCTGAGGGCTTCCTGTGAAAACACACAAATATAGATTGACCACACGGGGAAAAGTCATGTGTAGATTACCACCTATGAACTTGTCTCCACTTCACCTTGAACCCAAGCAAGGCAAGGCATGTTTATTTATAGAACATATTTTATACACACAGACTTTACATAAAATAAACTGAAGAACAGAGCGTAGGGCCCTATGAAACACTTTTTTTTCCAGATCCCATTTCTTTTATTCCCCTTTTTTTAAAATTCTTTTTTTTTTTTTTAATTAAGCACATTTTGTAATCAGAAAAATTGTCTAATCATGTGGTGGACGATTAAAATTCCAACAACAATTTACAACACTGTACTTTTTCTTTTTTCAAAGAAAGTGCTTCAGTACAAAACATTTCATCCTTTTGTAAAATAAAGTGCTTCACATCTGAGCGTCACACTGTTCTGCTCTGACTATAGCTGTTAGTGTAGTTTTGGATAACTTGGGCGTCTCACATGACTGCAGGGTCCAACAATAACATTCATGTCAGGATTTTGTTTTACAGCACCCTGACATGAAGAAGTGGGATTACTCAGTAATAAGGGACGTGGGTTACATGTTTTATACTTCCTGTGAATATAATCCAATTAATCTTATTTCCGTTTGTGTATTTACACTGTGTTAACACCTAATGTAACCTGACGTATTCACGTATATTCTGGGCCGTTTCAATGCATTTACAGGTCAGAATAGAGCTGAACTCCAACTTCAGCACAACGGATTTGACCACAGAGATGCTAGTGATGGCTAGCTTGATGCAGAAACATCAAACACTGCCTAAAGACAACCCGAGAAACACAGGAGGACAGCATTTGATCCAGTTTGGCTGTCCAAGAAAAACACTGCCGTAAAGCTAGCTGTCACTTGCATCTCTGCGGTCGAATGAGCTGCCGCAGAAATTGGAGACGGACACATGTAGAGCAGAACAAAATCTTGGGGAGCAGAGAAGTAATGTTGCTCATGAAAAAAATGTCTGGAAAATTATTTACATTAAATTAAATTTCTTTTACTTTTTCGGGCACAGGCACAAACAACTTGCTGATTGATTTATGTGCCCCAACATAGAAAATAAAAAGTATACGAAGCATAGAATGCAGAAAATTAATTAAAATAATAAATTCCAAAAAAGTCACAGTGTGTTTGAGAGTTTGAGTGAAATTATTAGCAGTGATAAGAAGTAAAGGGAAATATAAAAGTCTTTTTTAAAAGTAGACAGAGTTGGGGCACATCTAAGATCTTCCGGACATTTATTTCAGCTATGTGTCACATAATAAATGAATGGAGCTTCATCCTGTTTAGTTCTAAAGGGGTTCATAGTATGGAAGTAAATCAGCGATGTACTTAGGTCCTAAACCATTAAGTGATTTATAACAGTCACTTTGAGACACTGGTAGCCAATGCAGAAATCTGAGAAGTGGTGTAATATGTTCAGCTTTCCTGGTCTTGGTTAGAACTCAGCAAGCGGTGTTAAGGAATATGTTTGAACAAATTAAACCTCCCTCATACTCTGCAAAACTGTTCCCTATTTTGACTGAGTAATGGAAAATTATTTTAGAAGAAAAAGCCCAGCCTTGTCCCCTGAGAAAGCTACAAATCTCTGTAGCCCCCAAAAATATCAACAGTGATGTTGGAAAAAATTCAAATGATGCAGCGAACAAATCCGACAAAGAAGTAGCCAGAGTACACAGATACATGATTATATGCACAGTGGGGAACTCACGGTTTGTGTGTGAGTTTAAGCATGTGCATGTGTGTGTACACGGGGATGTAATGGAAAGCCTCGAGAGTGAAAGGGTTTTGTGGTGTGTTTCTGCACAGCTTGTGCAACCTCGCTTAGAGAGAAGGAGAGACATGCTTGTTCCTCCCTTCCTGCTCAGTGCACCCCATGCTGAGCAGTCCACCCTCGGCTTAAACCTTATTTGTACTGCCCACTTGAGCTACCAGCATACACATACACACAGTACATGTTTGCAAACACATCCACATCCTCTGTGAGCCCGAAAAGTGTGCTTTGGCATCCGGCATTCAAATAAAAACGTGACCGAGCACAACGGTAATTCGTGCCATCCTGCAATTCTGCACAAACTTCTCCGCTTCACGCATACTTATTCTCTACATCTATTCTATTTTGCACTCTCCACCTCTGTTCTTGCTGTCCTTGAAAGCAAAATGCGGGGAAAATTATTTAAGGCAGGGCCAAGAACTCACCCACACAGTTGCGCACACAAACACACACAAAAACGGACTGAAATTCTCATGTACAACCCAGAAAAAAAGTGAGCTGTCAAAGCCAATACAATTAGGTGAATATATGTTCACTGTGTACAGCTGTGCATGTAACATGCAAATCCAAATGCTTTAAAATGTTAACATATGAACACACACATTAACACAGTTGCACTAACACAAAACAGACATGCACACACACAGACGCACAATGAGAGACAGACAGAGGCTGAGATACACATGGTCTGCAGCTTTAAGAGGTCCTTGTCCCGCCCCCAGACTTCTCCACTACACAACCAGAGTAAACTGGTTTGAGGCGTTCTCTCAGCCAAGCCCTAAGCCCTGGCAGAGATCCACTCGGAGTCTCAGTGCACACACACACACACACATACCCGATGCAAAAGCTTCACTCTGGAGTCCAAAAACACAAACAAAAGTATGCTGTAAATCAGCGAGAGTGCGTGTACTGTACCTGCTCACACACCCACTCTCAGAAGTGACAAGACTTTTAAACATTTTATGGACACAGAAAAAGTTCAGAAAGTGTTTGAGCTCCCACGCTGATGAGAATTTGTTGGATGGGAAGCAAACACATCGCAGAGGAATGTACCAGATATGCAGGAATCTCTCAGAGACAGTCTGAACACTGCACCACGGTGTCGACACAAAAGATGCTGGTTTTACTCTTAGACATCTCAAAATAAGTGTGTATTTCTGTGTGTATGTGTGTGAATGTTTGTGTGCTATGAATACAATGCGGGTAGTAGGCAAAACAGTATAATTATAAAATACCAACGTTGAGAGAATCACAGTATGCAAAGAATAATATCCACACCGCAGCTAAAAGAGACGACATAGCCAGAGGAGAGGCGGGTAAACAGACATATGCACAGCACACACACAGACTTACATAAACACACACTCACACAGCACACACACACACACGCACAGTCTGGACGAGATATAAAGAGATAACAAGATTAGCCGTGTCCTGTTTCAGTCATTAGCCTTGTTTTCAGCTCTACACGGGGCCAACCAGGGACACACTGTTGATTCATGGGCCTCTGTCGCTTCCTTAATAACATTTTTGTGATGTTTTTATCATGTTGTTGCAAACATGGACATCGTGTTGTCAGCTCGACACTGGAGTTAAAGAAATTGACCATTTGGCCTGCCTGTGGAGTCGAAAAGTATACTAATAGCATACCACTGACAGTCATGGTATGTCTGTTGTTGGTGTGTGTGTGTGTGTGTGTGTGTGTGTGTGTGTGTGAGTGTGAGTGTGAGAGATTCCTCCACTTGTGTTATCGCTGGTGTTGAGAAG
>JAPZEB010000002.1:20658763-20673747 GCA_029783705.1 Chaetodon striatus
GACACTGTGTGTGTGTGTGTGTGTGTGTGTGTGTGTGTGTGTGTGTGTGAGGATATTTATAAGTGCAGTGATTGGGAGCAGGAGAGAGCAAAACCCATGAAACTACAGGCTTACAGAACATTTTGAAAACAGTTACTTTAGACTTTAAAAGCCTTACTCTCAGCCACCAAGGCTCTGGTTTTGGAAGATATCTGTAAATCCAATGAAGTGTTACGCAGTACATTCAAAAAATTTTCCTACTGTATTGTGACAATTAATCTGTCACAGTGCGAAGTAATATAACGGGCGAAAAGTTAAGTTTTAGCGTCATAACCTAGGGCTTAAATGCATAATCACATTGTCAAAATCAGTCTGTGTGATTTTAAAAAAAAATGTAGCTTCAAACTTGCGAAACAGTAAAGAAATATTTCTAACAAAAATCAAACCTTGGCTTGTGAATGTAATGTCTGCAGAGCTGCCATGTCCCCGCCAATAGAAACATTGTGAACATTCCAGTGATGAGCACGCTATCAGTTTTCCTACCTTATGAATGGATACAGTCAGTGAAAAGTTGTGAAAATCAAACACTATCACATACACGCTGAAGGAAAACAAACACATGACTGACAGATTAGAAGTGACATTACTTTTTATAAGAGTATGGAATAATCTTTCCTGGCAGAGAGAGACTCGGCATTGTTCAGAGGGCTTCATCTCTTCTGGATTTGAGAAGGATTAAGCCAGTCGTCATTCAGACAAAAGGGCAGAGGGCAAAAGGCTAAGACAAACGGAAAACGGGATGTATGGAACAGATAATACACATATAAAAGTAGGTCAGGGACATTTTGCAACAACAAAGTTGCAACATCCCTGGCAAAAACCTCTTAACCATGAAGAAACTAAGTCGTCTATGGTATGGTATCAATGCTTGGACTGAAAAAACTTTGGGAGCTCAACTTCACTACTGAGACAGTGCGATAAACAACACCAGCAGAGTAAACTTTAACTTCACTGTAGGGATCTTTTTGGGCACTTTTATGAGCATGCAAATAACTCAAAGACAGAGAGGGAACGATACCAAGGGAGCGATAATAGTTATATGAAGATCAAGAGACGTTGTGGGAGGTTATATGATGAAAGATGAGAAAGGCAGGAGAGGCTGGTAGACAGACGGGAAAGCCATGGAGCAGCTGCCGGCTGGTATGAGGAGTGGGGCAGAAGGACAGAAAGATTGATTGAAAAGAGAGGAAAGACAGTTGACTGTGGCATCTCTAAATGCTACTGAAGCAGAACAGGAGGCCTTATGTAAGTGTCTATTAGTGTGGGTGAGCAAGCGATAAAGCATTTTACTGCAGCGGTGCCAGAGCTGTGCAACAAGAGTTTCCTTCCCTCTTGATAAGTGTTTTTTTTTCTCTCTCTTCATGTCCCTAAGGCAACCCGCTTGAGGACAAATGTACAGGATACAACCTACATATACACTATTAACAACATTAGTAACATATAATTGCTGCATAATTTTTTGGAGCCGTTTCTAACTTCATCTACGTAACATTACATGTGAAGCAGAGCAGACTGTTTGCAGAAAACATTCCTGTAAGCCTCCTACTCTCCTCCTTACTTATGAAATTGATTTTGCCTCTCTTCTTCACTGCATAACAGCAGATGATTAATGTCTCATTTGTGCATTGTACACGTACACACACAGCACATATTTCACCCATTAGCCGGAGCTTCTTCCAGAGGCCCTCATTAGTGTTTAAGAGTGAATGATTCAGAGCCAGCCGCTGAGCTGCACTCTGAAAACGCAGATTAAATAAAAAGGTTATTTTTGCTTTGATACCAGATCCTCACTCCTCTGTCCACGTCCAAGTCAGGAGACAGTTAAGGCTGCAGTGTTAGATGATTAGCTGTCTGCTACAATCTTCTGTGGTTGCAAATTGTCTATGTAGCACATAACCCAGATCCTGAGGCTGAACTAGCGGACGTGCCAGATGCCTGCTCGCGTCCTGATCTGACCCTCCCCTATCACATGACTCCATTCATTGAGGTTGACCTTTCACCCCTGCCTGTGTCAGTGCAAGAGCTTTAACCTCTTGTGTTCTGGAAGGGAGAAAAAGGAGGACGAGGGAAGGACGATAATACTGCATCAAATTCAGATGGAATTTTGCAACTAGCGATGATACCGACATGCTAATCGCATATTCTGGGCAAATATGTTTTATATGGAGATAGAGAAGAAAACAAGCACCTGAGAAGAAGTGGACTGCTCCACTCGAGATGCCATGTCAGCAGTCTGGATGTGGGTTAGACATCCCAGACTGGAGTGGGGGTGGGTGGCTGTTCCTCTAACTTTGACCTTCAACAACCGGCTGTAATGTCTCCTTTGGGAGAGGAGAATTGGTGGTGGGGTGTTCGCATGGGGGTGGAGAGGTGGACTCTGCTCCAGCCTGCCTGCCTGCCTGCCTCGCCTAAACCATCCTGGTGACTCTTAGCAGACTGAGTCAAAGGCTGGGCAGTAATTATGTTAAAAACAGAGCCACCCCCCCCCGACCCACCTCACTGCAGTCGGTTGCACTGGCGTCTGGTTTATGCGGACTCAGTGTTTTCTATTCATGTTAGCTTACTGTGGTGACAGTGTACCTGACCAAGGACAGATAAGAAAGAAAAGCTTTTCACATCAAAACAAAATGCCCCCTCCCCTCTTCATTTCGTCAGACCTCTTTTTTTTTGTTAATTCAAGCTGGTCTTTGTTCTGTTATCAGTGCGCTCGATCCCGCACTGATGAGTATTGACAGGTAGAACGAGCTCTGCTTTAGGGTGTGAGTGAAAGAGAGACTTAATCAGAGACAGAACAAGAAAAAGAGACACACACACACACAGACAAAATGGACAAGAGGTTGGGAGAGCCTAAGAAGGACAGTTTCTTCTAAAATCAAAAATACGTGTTTTTCCTCTTACCTGTAGTGCTGTTTATCAGTCTGAATTGTTTCAGTGTTGTTTAAAGATCAAAAAAAAAAAAAAGAATACATTTGAAAAAACTTAATGACAATGTGTTTTTCCAGAAATCATAACCCAGTTTCTCTCTACCTAACTACACCCGCAAACCATATCACCACACAGAGGGAAGTGTGCATCTATTGATAGCTTACGTAGCACCACAGAGCTAGCTACTGCTACAGCTCAGTGGAGGAGGCCGCTATTAGTGTTTACATCTTGTGCCGTTACAAGCCTTTTGTCTGTGAGTACATGCAAGCTTCGTTCTGCATGGTGATATAGCCGCCAGATGTAGCTCAGTAAAAAGAAAACTGTTTCTATGTGAAACTGCTCACAACACAGTCTGCAGATTATCTTGAGTAACCAGGTCATGATTTCTAGAAAGAGACTTTTTCAAATGTATTTTTTATGCTTTGAGCACCACAAGCCGAGTGCCATCTAGCTCCATTATAATCAAAAGAAGGCAGACATCTGTACAACAGATATCTCCAACACTCTGCAATTTATACTGAAACAATCTAGATCAATGAACACCACTAAATGTAAGAGGAAAAATAGGTATTATTGATTTTTTGGTGAACTGTCCCTTTAAATATACAGTAGTTTTGAATGTGTTGCGAGTTCATGTATTGGTTCCTCCTCTTTCTTCCTGCAAAGATCTTTGCCCAGGCTTGTCTAAGGGATAGTGACCTACTTTGCAGAATTTGCAAACCGACAAGACGAGGTGTGAAAGCACTGTGTTGTATGTGAGAAACAATACGTAACTGATACAGTGGTTGATGTAAAACACACAGAGGTGAGCAACAGCTTTATCGCTAATGTCTCTTTAAACATATTTTATCCTGTAACACAATGGTGGTATTACCTAAACTGGTAGGAACCAAAGAAGAATAAATGGTTTTGTTGACATTAGCCGAAGCAGGGCACAGAGTGCAGCAAATGCACAATGGGTCACACCCACGTACACAGATGTGCACACACATGCTGAGATGTCAAACACAACCTCGCCACTGTGACCATTACTTGGAGAAAAATAGGTGCCTCACACTGCAGTCCAAAAGTGTGTAAGTGTGTTGCAACTTTGCAACTTGGTGCAACTGCTGCTTGCACCTAATAACTGTTAGTGGGTCTGCATGGCAACTACAGTCCATTTTCAAACTGCTCTTATAAATTTATGATGAAAACCGCATGCACATACATCTGGGTAACAGGCTGAGCTGGGGTGAGCTTAAGAAAATGTAAGCAAGCATAGTCAATTTCCAAAAATAGACTCCATACTAAAATGGTTTAAACTAAAATGTGAATAATGGCAAAGAGAGGGGGGCCTCTTGTCACCAACTGCAAAACAAAAGCCAATTTGAGCAGGGTAAAGACAGGGAGTTAATCTGAAAGGTCAACAAAAGAGGCCTGGCTAATATGACCACCACACAGTTATATAATGTTATGCAACCTCTTTCAGCAGCTGCGTAGTGTCAACTCAGTTTGTTATTGTGGTAGCAGTGTGCTGAGATGGACCTGGATTGAGAGGTGAGAAGAGCAGCAATGCTGTCTGTGGTGGACACACACACACACACAGACACACATGCACGCACAAAGAACTCTGATTTTAAAGCATGTTCAGTCTTGCATGCTCCCCAGAGACACTCCCTTATGTCATACATGACTGGCGGCACGTGAAGTTCACGTGATGATGAGAGGAGAAGTGTGGTGTTTAAACCCCCCGAACCCCTAAAAGCCACGCCTACAATCAAACAAACTCTCAGCAGCTGAAACCTGTTTTGTTGAAGGACTCCAATTAGTTTCAGTTTCTAAAAATGTTTATACAAAGGCTCAGAAAAAAACGTCATTGTGTTTCTATGCAGATTTCAGAAGGAGCTGCTCGGTTTTTTAGACTTAACTGTACCGCCGCAGGGCATTTAGTTAATGTGTAAGCGCCCTCTGACAGACCGACAGCATCTTGACACAGACAGTAACCAATAGCTGTGTAAAATGACGGAAACTGTGCTCAGGCACCGCCTACAGTCTCTCCCACTCCTTATTACTGTTACATAATCACTTATCAGTGCACTAGGCTTGTCCCTGGATGAATTCTCTGCTTCTCCTGTGTGTAACAGTCTGTATGAGCATGAAAGTTTGCCTAAGGACTGTCAACGAATGTCCTGAGCACAAATGCGCATGTGTCCGTGTTTGAAAATGATGTCAAACAATTGCAGCAAGAACTCTTTGCACTGCATATGAAACATCAAACAAAATGCACTGGTACACAACAAAGCTTCCTGTCTGACACACAGGGAGCACATCACACTGATACATTCACTAAGCAGGCCTGTCAAAAGAGGGTCAGCAGGGATAGCGAGAGGCTTAGAAGACACTGACATTGAGACTTGATTAGTAAAAACTTTCCTGCATGTAGTTAAGTGATTCATTAATACACAGACATACTGTAACTACCTCATTCTTCCTGTATATTCTACTCTCCTCAAGTGATTGGGCAATTCTGGCCCTCACCTCCAGCTTTGGCCCTCTTACGGCACATTTCGAAACTATTCTGGATGGAACACCAAACATGTGGCCAGTTGACCAGTACGCCCCCACACCATTCATGCCCAAACCACCGTACAGTTGTAGCCAGAGGCTGAATTCCACTTTTAGTCAAGACTCTGTTAAGAAACACAGGTTTGGAGTCAAATACATAAAAATGCTAATGTCGATTATTTTTATCACCACACATTCGGTGTCAAATTAGCTTCTGGGCCTTGCTCTTCAACAGTGGCTTAACTAATGCAGGCTAACAAGCTGTTATCAGGCTACAATAATTCTGTTTATTCTCATCTGGCCAATTTGGTGCTTTGAAAGCAGTTTGAGGATTAATTTGTTAATCCTTGATGAAGTTATCATGAGTAACACCGTGCTTTTATTTTAAAATAAAGGAAAAATGAGCAGAGAGTTGAAAACATGATCAATAGAAGTTGGGACGATAGATTAATGGACATAAGTCTCATTTAATGTGTGAATTTGCATTGTTACAGGTGTCATTTTGTTCTACATAGTGCTTCACAATTTTTCTACTGTTTCTATGCTGTCAAACATTAAATATTACATTAGATATTAGGTGTGAACGTGGGTAACTACGAGTGATGGTGGTGCATGATTGGTGAAGTTCTCCTCAATGGACATTCAAGAGACTTTTAGATGATATTATAAGACTGCAGTGAAACTGCAACCTTAGTAAAATCTCTTAAAAAGCAATTAATCAATATATTCCAGTAATTTGAATTTTGTGGTTTATAATTTAATGTGTTTTAATTTTACATGACAAATTTCAAAATCAGATTCAAGTGGAAAATAGACAAGTTATCTTTTTTAAGTTGCCATTAAATGTTTATTGCACAATATAATGGCCAGAGAATATTAACACAATTGGTGTTAAGATTGGCTTCCTACAAGCTCCGCTTTTACTATGCCATTCTATCTGCCACTGGGTACGATCTTCAGGGAAAATGAAGACTCTGTTGACAGCAAAAATGAAGCATGTCAACCATTGGGTGATCAAAAAAAGTAAAAGCTATCTGGTTGTCCTTGTGACAGCGGCAACAACATTAATACCACTTGAAAAAGCATTAAAAACATTTTAAAATGCTTTTCTGGCTGCCTTAGCCTGTTATCAGTCAGAAAAGTTTTTTTTTCCTTACAATATCTAAAACTACATTTGGATTGGTCCTTTGTGTTGTGTACAGAGCAGACCTTGAGATTTTTTTAATCACATAAGTAGCTCTATAGGTAACCCTTCAATATGAAAGTTTAGCTGTGATGATTACACTAACAGATGATGATTACTTCTCAATGACTTGCATGTTTTCCTCCTAAATCATAATCAACATTTTCATTATAAATCTAGGAAAGCGAGCCATTTGTATTTGTAACGACTTCATGTATGTGGTTCGCAGCAAAACATCTTGGTCATGATCCAGATAACTATCAATAAGCCTGCCCTTGGTTTATAAATTAAACCAGCTTCAAAGGATCAAATAAAACTGATTCATGTCAAATCGTTAAAGGTCTAATCTGGATAACTCAGTTATCCATGTACAAAGAACACTGCCCTGGACTGGGATGAATAGAAACAAGAGCCATGCACACAAAATTAGGTCTGATAGCTAATGTGCCAGAATCCTATGGGGTTGGTTTTACATCTGTCAGAAACTCATGTTTAGATGCCAAGCCAACTCTTTACTCACATCATATGACCGTATTGCTTGGAAGTTATGTCTCTTTTACTTTACATGCAACACTATTAATTAACCCAAATATGAGAATACAACAGGGGGTCATGCGTGTAACAGGTCTCTACCTGTTTCTGGGTACGGGGATGTGAGAGGAGGAGAGGACTTGTCTCTCTGTCGGTGGTACGTTCCGCCCTTGTGCTGCCCTGAAGTTGTTGGCCAGCTCTGCCTGTTTCCCTGGGTTTCTGATGTCCAAGTGCATGAAGCCGCCTGGCGACTGCCCATTTATGCCTGGGCAGTGAGTAGGACTGGCCCTCTTCAAGATCCCAGAGGAACCAGTGTCTTTTTGGTCCCCAAGGCCAGTCTAGAAAATGGAAAACACATTAAGGTCAATCGATCGTATTGAAGCCAATAATAAGCATGCCTACATCAGAAGTATTAAATAATATGTGATACAAAGAGGTTAACCCTTTGGTTAACAGCTTCAGCACATTCACTAGTAAAATTAAATGGCTTTGCATGACTTACTTGCAGCTTTTAAATCGTAGATTTATCATTTGATTGATCACAGAAACCCTGAAATGAATTTAGCATGGCGGTAACACGGGGCCACACCTATCCAAGTAATACTGTAAATGCTTGAGAAATAAATAGAAACTCTGTGAGTATGATTGACTGAGAGATTGAGTGACTTGCTATATATTTAAAGCTCTTTTATATCCCAATTTGAATAGAAGAGTGCCTTAAATGAGAAATATCATCATAATAAAATGAGTGTTGCAACTACTAATTATTTTACGTGTAATCAGAAATCATTGAGCCAGTAAAATGTTAAGAAATTTTCACTGTCTTAAAGCTATATATTTTTTAAATTACCATCATAACTATCATTTGACTCATTGATTAATTAGCTGTTATAAATATATATTTTCAAATGATCATCCACAAATCCTTCAATAAAACTTGGGGTTCACAAAAATCCAACATTATTATCACATGGCTATGTTAAAATAAGCACACAGCAGTTCACTAAACTTATTTGAATAAACTGCTGTCTGATCCATATCACTAACTGCTGTGGCAATTCGCCACCTGTGCACTTTTGATGCTGCGGGGTCAATTATTAACACATGGCATGATTAAATTACTGACCCTGCAAAGCACACACAGTTGCACACAGTGGCCACAAAATCCAATGCAAAAACAAACATGCAAGTCAAGTTTAAACAGCATGCAAACAAAATACTGCTGCATCCAAAATACTGCAAACATATCTCATGTTTCTTCCAACAAGTATCATTACTAGTTCCGTAGTGTTTTCTTGAGCTGTGCAGCCAGGAAGCCCCGGCTGTAGCTCCACCCTACAGTTATGGGGAAGTGGGTTTGGCTAGTAGTTTGAAGTCCCTGCCCCCTGTTTCTGTAAACTTTGCGCACAGAATGAGCCGCCATTTAAAGCGGTTTTTGATACGACGTAATTGGCCTACTTAGGAACGAGCGTTGACAGCAGTTGGTGAAATTACTGTCACTTAAAAAAAAGTGGGCTAAGAGTTGTGAAGGCGGTCCTCAACACACAATACAACACAATATAAAGTAGTAGTAGTCTCGTGTGAGCTTCACGGACGCGTATTTTTAACCGTTAAAACGACCCAGCGGCGCGTGAGAGCTGTCAAACTTAGCGTTACACAGCCAAATGACATAACGTTACCCGCTTGATATTAGCTGTGCTGTAACTTGGGTGTACAGTTGACTTTACCGGCTTATGGAGTCGCGTGTATTCACTTAAAAAAAACGGATAAACGGCACTTACTTTTTCCACGTCGTGCAATATTCGACCACCCGGAGAAAGTCCGTTCCCTTTAGGAGAGGTTCGCTCGCCTTTAACCTCCGCCACTGAGCCATCGTCCATTACATATTTGTAAAAGACGGGCCCGTTGGAGTAAACCGGCATGGAGCCGTTTTTCTCCACGGTGGCGACCCGGGTGTCGCGGAGCACGGAGTGGCCTCCCCGGCAGTTAAAATCCGCACCACCGACCCTTGTCCCAACCGACGACTGCTCCAACATGTATCTGGCATCCATATTCAGGCAGGGCGAGGGGAGACTAAAGAAAGAAAACCAGCTTTCTATAGATTTTAGTGCAAATTGCTGGAGTTAGATACATTTAATCAGGATTGTCGCGTGTTGATAGGTATTATCTGTGTCTTTAACTTCTATTCTAGTCTACATGTAAAGTTTGCCACCACCACTACCCAGGATATCCAAAGAGCCGCCCGGTCAGGAGGATAAAAAGATTGTTTTGCCTCTTTTCTCCAAAAGAATGCCACGCCCCCTCTGCTTCTCTCCCATTGGTCCGCCGCGTACATAAACATTACACTTTGGCACGCGTCCACCGCGAGGAGGCCTCTGATTGGCTGCTTTGATCGTGTCAATCACGTTTTTTTTCTCATCCGAGTAATGTGGGTGGAAGAGAGGGGAGGGGGCGTGCCCTTCAGTTTACCGGCCGGTGTCTGTAGACGACGAAGAGCCGGGTGTGCGAGGCAGGCGAGGGGGAGCGGCGGAAAAACAGCCTGCAGGCCTCAGAAGCAAACTGCGCATTTATGCTTTTTTGATAATCAAATGGCGATTTAACGGATCACGTTTTACTCACATGAACAGCACTTCACTGGCGTGTTATTATCGATGAAATTAACACCTTTGATCAGATTGTTTCCTCCCCCAAAAGTTATAAACCCCTTTTTTGTCGACAGGCTATCCATATCCTTCAGTTGTAGAAATCCAGCATTAATAGGATAGTGTCTGAACACGATTGCATGAACCCCTGTGCAAATGAATGCAATAGCCTTGCAGTAAACACTTAGGTTTATGAAGCTGTGTACAGTTTTGTCTGTCACAGAGGTGTGCCTGATTTAAGTGTATGATAATATTGAGGTCTGTTTGTTACATTGACCCAATTGCATTATATTGTGCTTTTGCACTGCACTGCATTGTCTGAGCACTTGCATTAGACTCTTAGTAAAGGTAATATTTTTCACATTTCTTTATTTCATGGTGACCTTAAGTCCACTTCATGTCTATAAAATACACTGATGGGCTTAGTTAGACTGTAAAATATTTGTTTTCACTACATCAAGTAATATCTTTTGTCAACAATATTCTCAACCTGATGAAAATATGTAGCTCACAGACCTTATCAAAGAAGTTATTGCTAATAATTCTTCTTTGTATTTTAGCTGGAGGCACCTGAATGCCTCTTTATCTAATCTGTGCTATGATGTCTGCAGAGCTCAGACACTTCTGGTTTATTGCTTAATTTTACACAAACACAAGCTGCATTTATTGCAAGCTTCGGTTATTACTGTGAGGCTGCTACGGAGCCGTAACAACTGACACTGTAGTGCCGACTAGTTTGATATCCTGTGCAAAGCAATAAGACTACAGGCAACAGACAAACACACGTTATAATGTGCCACTTTATTAGAAAAGTAAAAACTCACTTTAATATTTTATGAAGGTTAATATAAAACATTACAATCTTTTGCATATCTGCACTGTCACACTATATTTTATTATATTCATTATTTTTAAACTAAACCCTGTGCTTTAAGAACATACAACATTGGCTACAGCTGTCACAGCAGTATTGGCCCATAATTATATCTGAAGACAATTAACAAACAGCATCTGTATCTGCATGGAAAGCATGAAACATTTTGCATCCACAAAGTACAATGTGTCTGTGATAACAATCTCGTTTTTTTTTTTTCAACAAATATACTGTATACTGTATGTTACATTGGAACAACATCAGAACAGCAACAGAGTATTTTACACATTTACATCATCATACTGTATTTGTTTGTGCAATGAACATCTGTCTCGATCAGCGTGTACTGTTGACAGTGCTCGACAAAATATATCAGATCAGTGCTTTCTCTCAGGATAAAGAAAATGTGACACATAAAGTGACAGCCAGAGAAAAAGGATCAAGTGTGACAGCGATTTCCAGCCAGCATTGTCTAACGGAGGCCTCAGTAGAGCTAGTTAAGCGTCTCAGCTGTTCGCCATTTCTCATATCAGACAGTAGTTGAGCCGTTGGTGCATTGTTGATATCAGACTGGGGTTGGCCTGACCCACTGACCCCCCCACTTCGACCCCCTCCTCCCCTCGTATCACTCCCTGAGTCCCTCAGAGCTGGACATCAAAGGCCCCTCCCCTGCAAAGCGAAGGGAGAGAGGTGAAGCAGAGAAAAGAGAGGTCTGTGACGGTTATCGGAGGATGAACACAGCTGGGGGAGGGAGTGTATGCAAGGGCTGACCAAGTGGAAGCAAAATGTGCTTCATCCCCTAAACTGGAAACACACATGGCTTAATGCTGCAGTGTGTGTGAGTGCCTGATGGTGTGTGTGTGTGAGTGTGTGCATGCACGCAAACACGAATGAGAGGGGGGAGGGTCCTTTGGGTCCGTGTCCATTTGCAGTGATCCCCATCCAAGCCTTATACTAGCTGCTCTTCTTCTCCCTCCTCACCTCTATCGCTCTTTCTAGCTCCCCCAGAGCGGAGGATAAACAACGCTCTGCTCTAAACTCCCAGTGGCTTCTCTCTATCTTTCTGTTTCTCTCCCTTCCTCCTCCAAGTTGCTGCTTTGGAAAATAACTGAATGCTGCTTTGCATCACATGGCAAAAGAAAAGTACAACATAAAGGATTAACAAACAAGAGACCAATTAAGTACCACAATATTTGTTTTCATCTCCATATATCAAAGCATGCACTTTTTTCATCAAGCAGGAAAAAATTGCACCAACAACATAAACGTACTGTTTTCATGGCAGTGGCATGAGCTATTCAACCAATGGTATTGTCAGTAGGTAAGAAAAAATAAACAGTGCATTAAAATACAGAGTGCATTTGTTTTTACATACTTTCTGACACAGTAGCATTTATAACTTTACGTTATTAACCCTTCTAAACCCGTCTTCGCTTTGTATGGTTGTCTCACAGTAAGATCATTCTAATGCATCTTCGTCTCTGTAAGCAGTTTGTATCCCTCTTCATCTCTTATCTTTATGCCAATTTATTAAGCCTCTAATGTTTTGGTTTTTTTCCCTCTACTCCTTCTTTTTTAATGTTCCCCAAAGCTACATGGGAAAGACATTGTTTATTATGGAGGAGAACTCTGTGCAGAGGCTGGAGACGAGGGTGGGGAGAGGGCGAGGGGCAACCTTCCAAAGGACACTCGCTGGTAATCTTCATACCCAGCTCTTTATTTTCCTTGGAGTCCGAGCCCTCTGTTGCTATTTCAACCACCAGACTTAAGTCTGCCGCGCTATGGGGAGCTCTCTGGCCTTGACTTGAGACCAAAGAGCGAATACGAACTTTGCTCAGAAACACTCTTTACAGCAAGTTAATGCGCAATTAAGCCAAACACCCCTGCGGTTGTCCAGTGCAAATTATAATGGTCATAAAATCAGATGTTTACAGTGCCCAAAGGATATGACATATTAACTGCCCAGGATGAAGCATCCTGTATTATTTTGGACACTCTTTCGCTTCCCTATTTTTCAAAATATTCTTCTCTCATTTATCCCAGTAAAACAGCGGTTCCGCATTGTGAAATCTGTCACCCATATCACTCTGGGGAAATTCTTGCACAACCCACTCCATGCCCCTGACCTGATCGCTTTACCCCGCATGACTCTGCCAAGTATGTGTGTATCTGTGTGGGAGAGTGTTGGGGTGTGTCATCATGCCTCTGGCTGCAGTTGTTTGTCAAATCTGAGCGTGGATTGTTGATTGGAGTTTACATTTTTGAGCAAAACTCACTTTTTAAAGCTTATTACAAAGGCTGTTATTGATAACTGCTAATAATAAGTTCAGGTCACACTGATGGTACTTTGTGAAATCAGGAATATAGCCTTCATTTTTGTGTTTAAGCAGGCCTACAAATGATAGGCCTATGTTTGAACAAAGCACCACAATCCTGTCTGCCAGGCAACAGGCCAGTGCGCACAGAGAACCTGTTTGAGACGTTTGCTCAGGGAGAGCTAAGCACCGCAAATCTCTGTGACATCCATCTGCTTATATTACATAAGTCCCCCCCTAGATGAGGCATATGTGTATGTGTGTGTGTGTGTGTGTGTGTATGGGTGACAATAGCTTACAGTGTGCCTCATACTCCCAATATACCAATTCCTTGCTACTACTGTCTATTTTCAGGTGTGTGTTTGCACAATGCATGCACATTATTTTTTTAATATATATTAAAGTGTGCTCTTCTCAGGATGTGAGTTACACCGCGTACTCTTTAAAGAGTATGTGTTCATATAAAAATAAAGATATTATGGAAAATGATGCACAAACAGGTGAGTATGGTCAGTGACACAGTAGGTTGAAGATGTATATTCCAGTTTCTTATCCTTTTTTTTTTTTTTTGTTAAAACATATTTGGTCCATATTTGGGCTGGACTAGGCTTAGGCTGGTTCTGAAGTACAGACCAATCAAGGGAAGTCTGAACCTGGATTAAGACCCTGTTTGTACCTGATGTCATCACAAAATGGATCCTCATGTTGTTTGTCTATAGAGGGCCTTGTATCTATGTACAGCAACCTGTTGGCCGGTGAACAGGAGGGTCCCTTTCATGACTCTGCACCAGTGGGTTCTGGGCCCTTTCAGCCAGCTACAGGCCGGTGACATACATCTCCATCCCGTCATTGAAGGTGAAGATGGTGGTGGTGCTGGAGCTGTTGCCCCCTTGTTTCACATCGCTGATGGTCTCATAGAAGTTTTCCCCACCAGGCAGGCCTCTAGCAGGCAGGGCGGTGGGTCCTGAGCTTTGAGGTGCCACTGGTGCCGCCGGCTGCTGCGGCGTCTGCTTCTTCCTCTTCAGAGTGGCAGAACCCCCAGCTGTGTTGTTATTGGTTCCCGCCTGCTCCCGTTTCCGGTGGGTGTCGATCGTAGCGTACGCGGGGTCAGACTCGGCCGTTGCACTTGAGGACCAGGACCTGTCTCCTACCGGCTCATAGCAGGGCTCTTCCTGGGAACGCGCCTGGCCCTGAACTCCTCGGCCTCGGCCTCGGGATCCTCTCTCTCCGCCAAAGGAGCGTGGGAGGGTCTTTGATCCATTGTTTTCCATGGGAGGTTTCTTCTTCTGGCTTTTACACACGATGGAGTAGGTGTCTGCAATCTGAGAAGACACACAGGAGGAGAGCAGAGTATGGTGTCAGTTAATGACACTGAACTACAGTACAACTCTATCCTACAGTCTATGGGTGGCAGCTCTTGAAATAGACGGCAACTGCTTTATTCACGCCCTTGTTTCTATAAGTGAATGTCTGTAACCACAACCGATACATTGCCTGCACATGCTGTACTGAGCTGGGATTTCAATGAACATTCACCGTATCACATGTTTCCCACTTTAAGTCTCAACTCAGCTATGAGTACATGCAGACTTCCTATATTTATGTGTCTTTCTGTCTACACGAATGCCATACATCAGGGTATAATATGTGAACATTAATGTAAGCATACAATGCTGCTAATTTTGTGTGTGCAAACGAATGTGTGAGCACAGATTGTGAGGATGTGTGTGTGCTGTAGTTCGCGCATGTGTTGATAGAGCTTGCTCTGTGCTGTAAGCTGACCTATTTTGACAGGGTAGGATAAGACAGAGTAAACTGTGTTATCAGTCTGTTGAGGTCTAGGCAGAGTGACAGAGTTAGCTGTGCAGTGGATGGACCTGTTAAAATTTCACCACAACTGCTTTGGCAACAGAACAGCGGGGTATGGTGTG
>JAPZEB010000002.1:20692004-20714096 GCA_029783705.1 Chaetodon striatus
GGCGCACACACACATGCAAACACAGACACAACATGCGGATTGCCGCACAACAACAACAACAACAACAGCGCTGTTGGGCTTTTGGCCATTCAGTGGGGTCATTTCTCAGAGATAATCAAGGTAAGGAGAAGAGGACACTGAGACAGACTGACAATACTGAGTTTATCAGTACAGCTTTTCCTCTCTGGTAAACATAAAGTGCTAACATGATCCTTTGACATGCTGATATCTAATGTTTTCAGCTAGTTAAAGGCATTTTGTTAGCCTGGTAGCTTGGTTGCATACTGTGGAGGCAATAGTTCTCCCCTCCTGTGGGCGTGGTTTTCAGAGTATGTCGTATGTCGCTCTGTCTCTATTGCCTGTTGCTCTTTCCAAATGAATAGGTGCTGACAGAGCCGTGGATAGTGACAGTCCTGTATTATTGCATTCCTCATTTTCTGTAAACAGTGTAGCACAATAGCATGGTGAAATTAGCAAGTCAGCTAACTAACTAGCCAGCCGCTACATAAGCAGAATCAATTAATTACTTACTTAATGCGTCATTCACAAACTCAACACAAAATTCAATTTTTTCCTCTTTTGTTTTATACGCACAGGCCCAAAATACACACACATGCACAAACAGGACCTATACATGCATTAAATGGAGGGAAGTCAGGCTGAGGGCGCTGCCCATGGACAGGGGGATCAGTGCCTTGTTGCAGGAGGAAATCGCATTTATCTTTCACAGGAAGCATTCCACTTGCCTGAACACAGAGTTAACCTGCTCTGGGCAAGTGTAATAGGGAATTTATACTTCTACATTGTATCGACACCGTAGCTATGGGTCTGCGTCAACATGGAGCCTACGCCATAACCTGACGTGCACCTCCCCAGAGATGTAAATACATGTTGCAGCGACGCTGACCTTCTGTCTATTTTGTAAGCTGAAACCATTTCCCTTAGTGGAAATGAAGCTTGTATTTACTTTAATTTCACAGGTAAGAAACAATAGATTGTGCTGACAATAAAGCCTCCACAAAAATAGTATTTCAAGTCTCCTACGTAATTCATCCTTCAGGGATTTATACTTCAGGATTTATCCTGGCTTCATATGAGCAGAAGAAATCCCCGCTCATCGCTAGGCTAATTTATACAATGTAAAATGCCATAGGCTTGTGCTAATAATGTTAGCATGTCGTATTTGTTTGGAAAACGTGGCTAGTATAAACACTGGTGGACAAACAACGCTACCAGGTAGAGCACACTTGGTGCACTTTGGCTGACATGGTTCATAACATGCAGATCTTTTTCCCCCTATTGACCAAGTGACTGGTTGGACAGTCAGTCCACCAAGACATCCTTTGCTTGGTTACAGCCCTCTTCCAAGAATATCATTATCCCTGATATGAAATCATACAAATAAGATGCTCCTTACAACTTGTTCCTGAGAACCTGAGCATGCCTGAGAATCATCATGATTTTAAGTTTCCTTCAGTGTCAAAATTATCCAGTGATAGTTGTCTGGACATCCACTGGTACATTGCAAACAGGATCTGCTAATAGCTAATTCGGCATAATTTTAACTCCATGGCAACATTGTGTTGCCTAATTACATCCCCCAAAGCCTCCAAGTTACTGAAACTGTCGTTCCAAAGCTCAGAGCATGGTTATATCTCAAATCAAAGTAAGTAAAGGGAGCGATCCTTTTATAAAATTCATTAATATTAGTATTATTTCTTCACGTTGCACTCTCTTACTTACATAACCTACTGGCCCCGGTCAGAACAAGTTCAACTGGAACTATGTATTTTCAACCTAAGAAATATTTCTGATGAAAACTGTTGACAGTGAAGACTTTGTTTCTGAAAGGCATGCTGTTGTTCGGTCCCAACCTTGAGCAGCATAAATGAACTTCCATTCAACTTCTTTGTATTAGGGCCGCGGCAGAATTTTCAGAGATGGAAATCTCAAAACCTCAGCAGATAAAAGCGAAACTATCTGCGTCATGGTTCCATAGCACTTTGGTTAAGTCAGAAAATGTGGGGGTTTTCATGATTTGGATGAACTTGACTGATACCTTTTCGATTTGAGTTGCAATTACAGAGAGATTCACCAAAACGTAAATATGTTCCTCTGTACTGTTTTTGTAGTGTTTCATTAGTCTTCAAGTGTTTTGAAGAATTTCCAGAGAAGTAAGTTTCGTAACTCTCAACTCTAATGTGGTCACATCACATGACTGATAAGTGTTTTAAGGTGTCACTGTAGTAGAGATTTTCATCTTGCATGTACACTTTGATACTGACATTTACTAAAACCATGTATTACTACATCTGTTAAACAACCCATTCAACCTGTCCTGAGAGCCATAATCTTTCCCATCAGCTTCACACTTAGCTGGTCACTGCCCCTCACATCTCCCACCCAAAGCTTCCTGCACTTACTACATAAAGACTCCCCCAAAAAAGCCCTCTTTTGCCTCACCACATTGGATTAACAAAGCCAGCGTCCATGCAATTTTCCTAATTGTAGCTAGAGATTCACAAGGCCGATATGTTCCCGTCATGTTCCTGAGCGCAGCTTTCAGTCTCTGTCATCACATTAGGACAAATCCAACTAAGTGATTATTATCAAGGGCAACAATAGAGTAAACGGCTGATATACGAAGATTGCTGCGAGAGTGTGTGTGGGTGTGTGTGTGTGTGTGTGAGGGAGGAGGGCAAAGCACTCCTCTTGCTCAATGAAATTACCTAAGCACATGCCACTTCATCGGCCAAGACACTAGTCACAGGCTAACAATCCTTATCAGGCAGTATGAAATATTTTTCACTTGCATCACCTCTTCAGCATCGACCTGCAACTGGATATCAACCTGTAAAGCAGCTTGCCCTCTAAACGCCACGCCTCCAAATCAATCTATCATGCTATCTGAAGTTCAGGCATCCATGCACACATAATCTGTGATGGACAGAACTAAATGGCGATGATAGAAAGAAAGAGGGGAGTGTAGAGGACGACATGTCTTCCAAACATTGCGAGGCAAGTTCATCAGAGGCCCGGACTACAGCACATTACATCTGAGAGGGGAGACGAGAAATCACATCATGTCCATGGCAATCTCCGGCCCCGCGGGACACCACTGCACCGTGCATAACAACATGGAGTGATGGGGAGACAGAGAAGAAAAAAGGGAGAGAGAGGGAGGCAGAGACACAGTGGAAGGAGGGGAGGGAGGAGGGGGCAGCTTAACCCTCTGACATTTTTGCCATCAGCTGCAATGCCTATCTCTAAGCCTCACACACCCCCCCACTGAGGACTAAGACCTTGTACCGGCACTTGGAAATTCAGTTTGCAATTTTAGTGCCTATCCCAAAGTGACCTGTTACAAGCGGTCACATAACACAGTGAATGCAACCTGCTGAGCTATTTGTCCTGGACTAACGTTCTAATCTCATAAGCAAGAACAAATATGATTTGGAGTCTACTCAAAGCTGTTGGCAACATCCTTCCCTAAATGACTGAGAGTATAAAGTGTCTGAACAAGTTATAAGTACAATAAAATCATAACGCTAATAATCTCATATAATTTTCCTCAATAGAGATTTAATAAATGTTCGAAAAATCCTCCATATAATTAGACCAGCCATACGCCCATAGAGGTAGGAGGTTATTGCACCTTAAACGTCATTTTCTACCCGCCATTAACCAGAAGAAGAAGAAGGAGCAGCAGCAGTAGTTGTAGTAGAAGATGAGACTGGCCACTAATGCATACCGTACTTTTTAACTTTATAACAACATTCATCATGCTCACAAATTTATTTTTGGTATCAGTACTGATAACAGCACACAACCCCACATTAGCTACAACAGCTATATAGTCAGCTTATCTAATGCTAATGGTAGGTTATTAAGTTAACATGACTGACTCCTCAGCAATTTCATTAGAACGATACATAACATGAATACAACTTTAATACATTTCTGCCTCAGTCCGTCCAATACTTTCATTGGCAATAAATGACTCCCATGTTACCTCACAATGTCATCAAAGTTTATCTTTTGTTATTGTTTTGATTGAGGAAAGGCAGAAATTACTGACTGTGGGTGTAAAAATTCTGTTTACACTGTCAGCTAAAAAAGTGATGAAAAGTTTTAAACTGTCTGCACAGAATTAACATTTCTATGTCTATTTATTGTTAAATTTATAGAATTTTTTTTTTTGGTTAGAATAGTTTTAAATCTACATCAGATTTATGAAATGCTCTGCTGGCAAATACCGCCAAATCTGACAATAAATAATAGTTTAAACCACAATCAATTGTCTGGTATCTTCAACTTTCACTCAGAAGCAAAAATCAGCCTTTAAACTAGAAAGAAATAATGATTTTGACTTTTTCAGATAATTACTGATATCCTCTAATTTGAATTTTTTTTAACATGATAACATTTTTAGCCATACCGCCTATCCCTATATGCAGGGTTGGAAATCAGCACCAGCCACCAGCCAAATACTGGTAAAATATGCATGTGGCTGCTACATTTGCTGAGCTCACCAGCCAAAAAACAGTTGTTATCTATTGAGTGGCTGGTAGATTTTGGAATCCACCAGCCACAGTGGCAGGTGGATAAAAAAAGATGATTTCCAATCTGGCCTATAGGTACATAACAAAAACAGGTTAAACATGATCATGGCTTCTGTAGCTACATTACAACTACACTTAAATCCCAAGTCTGATGCAACATGTTCTTATTTGCCGTAGACCTCTATTGTTCAGAAACTAAAATTAAAAAAATATATATATAAAGCTGGACCTCACTGGTGCCCTGGGTTACATGTTTTGTCATTACCATGAACATGGGCTGTAGATTATTTTGAGTCCACATACACAGTCCTGCTGCTGTAAATACTCAAATGCAACAAATGTGTATTAATCCTCCGTTGAAAACAGTCCACAACAAATGTGCTATTTACTCAGCTTGAGAAACATTTGCTAAAAACTATAGTGCCTAACGGTATTAGGAAATTGCCCTTAAAAAAAAAAAAAAAGAGAGAGAAACTATATATTAATGACCCTTTCATTTTTTTTAAGAACAACCATTTTTTTAATATCAATGAAATATATTGTTTTTATCTCTTTTTCTCTTTCTTTTTCAAATATGATGAAGAGTAGCATTTGGGCAACTCTCACTTGTACGACATCCTCAAAACCTATTATGTAATTTGCATATGAATAAAGTATAAGCTGTATGTTATATATAGCATCACTTGGACCAGCTATGTGATTGTGTTGCTATTTTTACACACTCAAAGACTGTTGTTCGTCTGCCATTTATATCCTTCATGACGATGGGGAGGAGGGTAAAAAAAGACTTATAATCTCAAAATGTTAAATACATAAACATTTGTAAAATCCACTCGCTTCTATTCTCAGCAGAGGACAGTTGGCAGCTCCACTCCGGTTGCTGTCGGGTATAAAGAAGTGTTTGTTTTATCTGTTCCACACCCGATCGTGTGCCTATGATGTCCTCAAATGGCAAACCCTTGTGTTGTTTTATTTTTAGAGTTACACAGGATTTTGACATTTCACTCGTTTGCCTCATCCTGTGTCGCATGGCGAAATCTTTCCACCATAAAACAACAAAGAAAATCCCAAAGGTTGCTCGACAGATTTCTTTTGTTTCTCTGAGTTTCGGGGTGGATGTGTGTATTTGTGTGTGTGTGTGTGTGTTTTAACTGCTGAGTACAGGATGTACAGAGCAAATAACATCTACCACAAATGGGGGCTAAATGATAAAGTGTGATAAACAAAACTCTGTTAGTGTACATACCCTGAAACCCAATGCTGAATGGGAGCATTTACTCTTGGTGTGTATGTAAATTTAAAACTAAAGGGAAGTGTGTGTGTGTGTGTGAGAGAGCATTTCCATGTGTTAAGAGGCTGTACGGGTCAAGCTAATAAAAATAGGAGGAAGTTACTGGATACAGTTTGTTCTATCTGTGCTCTTCTGAGTGCACAGAGGACAGCTCCAGCGAGAGACATCATAAGCTGCAAATACAGTATAGTGCTGATCCTACAGACTCAGGCAAGGCAAGACCCCATTTTCCTCTCACTTGACTCGACTTAATTAACCAGAATGAGTCAGAAGCAACATTCAGGATTTAAGATTTATCCTTATGGGATTGGGGATCTCTCTCTCCCTCTTTCCCGCTCTCTCTCTCTGTTTATGGTTGACTTCAGTGCTAACTTCCTGCTCATTACTTTAATGATGGTGCTACTGTGAGCTTATGCTCACGAGTGCAGTTTGCTTTTTAACACTGCAGTCTGGGAATAGCAAGAAATACACACACACACACACACACACACAAACTCATGCATACAGCGACAGAGAATCAAATGAAATCAAAATCCCACACATGCATTATGTATGTGTGTCGTAGCAAAAACTGCTAGCAGCCTTGGCGAAAAACTTCCAAAATCCAAGAATCTTTCGCAGCATGTATCAGTATGCAAGTTGCATGATACCCACGGTGCTCTGTGGCCATGCATGCACACATTTACTGACAATAAAAGAATTAATGACAGAGGGAAAAGTAAATGGGAAACTGAGTAAAGAGCGACGAACATCTTTTTTTTTCTCCTCTGAAGTATCAGTCTAACTCCCTACATAACTGTAATACAGAGAAAGAGTCTGACAGACAGATATATCCAACCCCAGCTCTCTGCTTTTGCTTTAGATGCATTATTCATCTGTGTGCCAATTTGGAGGAACCCTCCCAATCCCCCAGCTAGCACCAAAAAGAGGAGAAGCGCGAGAGAGAGGGAGAGAGAGAGAGAGAGAGAGAGGGAGACAGGCGGACTAGAGAGAAAGAAGTCAGAGCGAGAATGTCAGAAAAAGAGAAAGACAGAAAAAGAGAGAGGGAGAGGAAAACACCAGAACAAAAGAATGAGTGAGACAGACGCAGGAAAAGCGGGAGCAGGAATGGCTCAATCTCTCAGCTGCAATGTAGTGAAACATCCAAACAGGATTTCAAATGATCCAGGGAGACTTCTCCCTATATGTTTTGATATTCCCAGCTCTGCCAGACTCGTCTGCGCAGAGCAGATTAATGACGATTTCAACGCTAAAGACTCTTAACCCTGCAGAAAACACAGAGGGAGCAAAGACCACGGGCCTGCAGCTCGCTTCTTTCAGCCTGAAACCGAACTGCACACTGTTGCTAAATCACAAGCTGCAGTATAAATGTCAGCGCAAGCACGATGTCAGACATATTCATACACTTTCATAACTGCACAACGGTGCCGGGAACTTCCTTTGTGTTCATAGCACCCTGTGTCATCATCTTTTACTACCTCAAGTATCTTGATAATGTCAGGATCATACAAGCATCCCTCCCAGTCAACCACATCCACGCCGACAGCTGTTGAAGCTGTCCATCCCGGGACAGCCTGCCCCAGATTTAACCCCACACATTCAGCCTCCGTCTCATCCTCACCCTCTTTCCAGGTTTGTTACCTATTATGGCAGCAGGCTGTCACATATACAGACCAGATCTCTTTAACATCCCTGCCTAGCAGAAAATAAAGTGGTCACTCATAGCAGCGCTCTTCACCGTGATGGATGTGTGTGTGTGTATGAGGGGGGAAGGGGTGTGGGGAGGGTAAGTGTGTGGGCTGGATCAGTAGGATTGCTGTTTAATCTGCAGCCGTCTCCCCACAACGGAGCTCTGAGCTTTTAGACCTAACAGCTGGTTGCGTCTACCCCCAAGCCCACATTACCGCACTACACAGTCGACTAACAAGCTACCTTTGACTGTGAACACTAACCTCACTCTTTAACCTTTGCGCTAATACTGTACAATATCTGTATCATATCTGACATGTGAGATTATTATTTCACGCAGCCCTGCTGCTGTGTGATCACTTCTACTGTAGCATTATGAAATAGCATTAATGAATGGTGCTGCTGTGAAGGGCGTTGGCTCGCGCTCTTCTGCTGAAGGATCTGTCAAACTGCGGAGCTGCTCTGAGGATTCGCCTGTCAGATTTGGCCTTATTTGTCAGTTTGCTGTGATTCTGCTCCCTCAGCTTTGTCATGTCACCATCCGGATTGCTTCAGAGGGCTCCTGGGAGTCGCTCACATGGAGAGTAGAAGCCAGGCCTCGTAGCTGATTTACATCAGGTCAGTCTTTACCGTGACAGACAGAATGCTTAAGCTCCACCAATAACACAAGTTATAAGGATGTGATAATGTGAAAATCTCCTGAGATGCTGTCATCACAAGCAAACGGGGCTGTAAAAATAGGCCTCACCCCTCATACAGTAAAGCACTGACGGTTTATTTAAGGATCCATTTAGGATCCACTACACATTAACAGAAAGAGATCTCGATTGGCATTAAAAAATTGTTTTCTTTTACATCTTAATATACTGTACAATTAAATAAACCTCCCTGCACAGCTGCAAAATCTAATTGTGTGTAAATTAGGGTTGGGTACTGTTCACATTTGAACCAACCCGGAAACTGGAAATTTATAACAGCACCCAACAGTGCCGTTTTTGTGTACTTTACTCCTCTCTGTGATAACAAAAATGTAAATTCACATATAGATTTATATATAAATTTAAACATTGTTTTTTCTCTCTAACATTGTTATTTATATATAACAATTTACACACCGCCAAAGATAAAACCTCTCCCTACCTCCCTCTCCCCTCTCAAAAATTGCAGCCAACATTGTCTGCGTTGAGTTTTGAGAAGTGTAACCATACTTCCGACCACTTTCAGTTTGCCATTTTGCTGACTCACTGTGATTCAGACAAGCTGCAGGTGTGACGTTGTCTTACCTACTCTCTATAACAAGTTACTCTGTCACATAGATGCACTCTCAGGTACAAAAATTTTGCTTTGAGTACCAATGTAATTCAGTTGGTACCATTAAAGAAACAGAGTTCAGTGCCCAACCCTTATGTAAACGGAGATGGACAAAATATTAGGAACACCCTTTAGTAATGTATTACAACATCCCCATGAACTACAGCCTTAAAAATGATCACAGCGTTGAATCAACACTACTTTAACACCGTCAGAAAGTACATTATGAGCAAAGGTGGGATATATTGCAGGTCTATTGTGTTGGATTGTACACCTGTACCTGATAAACTAACTCAATATATATGTAAGACGCATTTTCTATGCTTTGGGCTGTGTGCACAGTTTTGTTTTGTTTTTTTAATGCTTGAGATGGACTCAAAAGTATCCCACATGCTCCCATAAATTGTTCATGTCAGCCCACAGAGATCACAATTACAACTCAACTAAATGCCAAAAAGATGACCAAGGCGGACTCAGTTTGTGTCCTGTTATTTAAATTCCCAAATATTGAGATTTTCCAGTTTCCGAGGGTATTTTTTGCATCATGCCTTTGTTACATTTTCAGTTTGCAGCTCAGATCCACAAACTCAGTGCAACATCTGATGACTTCAGAATAACACCTCATCTTAAAACAGAAGCACAAAAGTCAGACAAGCATGAGTGCAAACAGAAACACAAACACACACACACACACACACACACATACACGTGTAGACCCACATGGCAGCGCCAGTTCCCAGGTCTCCGGTGGCAAGTGATGTTTTCACACTTGTGTGGGGAGATTGCTATTTCTGCGCGGAGCCAGATAACTCAATTATTCATCACGGATGCTGGTGCACTCACTTTACCTCTATAAGGAAGGTTGGGCGGGTGTGTCTTGCTCAGAATGTGTGCTCCTCGCGTGCATGTCTACGCCAGTGCGTGCGTGAGTGCGAGAGGACCTCCAACAGAAGATGAACCGCTGACATGCCACACCACACAGTTGGAGAGGAAAGAGGCGAGAGGAGAAAAGGAAAAAGGAGCTGTCATAAACATGGCAATCAAAGAGATATGAAGCGGGAGGTGAGGATCAAAGAGCAGAAGGAGAAGAGGGAAGGAATTAGTTCCCTTATCTTCTCCCTAAGCCAACTGTGCACCTTCCAATCCTCTCTAGCTCAATAAACGGTTACAAAGAAAAAGACTTTTTGAATTACCAGCAAAACTGAAACTCAGCTACCGTGGCGTTCAACCTTTCTGCACAAGAGGGCTTTTTGAGCACCTTGTGCACTCTTGCTCCTGTGGACTGAAACTAAAGCAAAACACTTCAAGTCTGTTATTGTTCTTGTTGTTATTTTCATACATCTGTCACATGTTGTTTTTTTGTGTCACTGTTTCAACAAGAGGTACAGAAAGACAAGATGTACAGTAGAAAACAGGCATGTTATGCCAATGAGGTGGTGACACAGTGGGTGCATTGTACGGTACGTGTTACGTTTGTGGGTAGATGCCCACTTAGCCACAGACCTTTACACAGCAGAGTGTAAAGGCCATGGCTCAGTGTGTGCTGCCGTGACTCCACAAACAGCTGCTGAGTGCTGCTGTCCCTAGAGCACATTTATCACCCCTGACACCATATGGAGTCCTGGGAAGTCCTGAACAAACACACTGCACACACATTGCCTATGTCCACATACGTGTGTGCACACTGTACATGTAAAAAAAGGCAGCCTTCACAAAAAATCTAATCCGAGTTACATGGACATACACAGAATCTATATGAAGATTTTTTTCCCAAATCTGCACATTTAGCACATTTGTTGCATCTCCTGGCATCAATCTTTGACTTAAAACAAATGAAAACGTGCACATATAGGACAGACTCATAACTCCTTGTCAGTGGCAGCCTATCTCTGCTTGTGCTGCTGCCCTTATTTCCCTGAGGACAACTCCGGAGAGCCAATTGGAGCAGTTACACATGTCGACACTTTCATGCAACCATTTACCACAGCACACCCGCCCAGTGGCTCTTTTCATCAGCTTTACAGTCTGTAACTCTCACACAGACACACACTGTAGACTGTAAATTCATAGCAACGCACAGGCACACTTAGCTGTCTCATTTTGACAGATCACACACACATACACGTATACACACACACACATGCATTCACACGCACTTCCCTCCACTTTAATCTTTTGGGCAGGCAGAATCTATGAGTGATTTATTTTAAACCATTCCCCAGGGGTTTTACAGGACTGAGCCAGTACTCAATCTGATCACAGCATTCGCTTTCTATGTCAGCAATTTATGAATACTCCCCCTTAGCCTGAGTTTGTCTGCTGCGTGCATGTGTGTTTGCAAGCAAGCTAATGAGAGAGATAGAGGGAGAGGTGGGAAGAGGAGATGTGGAGAGAGGGGGGGGAGACACAGGAAGAACGAACTGGCACTGTGATGAGTGTATACTGTAAGTTAGCATACTGTCTGTAGCACACGCCCCCGTGGTTTTGGGTGAGTCACTCTCTGCACTTGCAAGCTTGCATACGATCTTACATGCCTCAATATGCGACACAGTTCCTGTTTGTGTGTGTTTGGGTGTGTGAAATTTTAGCAAACCCCCCCAAAAAAGGCACAACACGAACCTTTGAAAAAGCTAAGCTCCGGCACAACAAAGCCAAAGCGCGACACACCCCTCAACCGTCACGCTACCATCTTCCCATTCACTGCCCAGTGCTAAGTACCATCCGGATGACTGGGTCTAATTTTCACTGGATATTCCATTTCCATTTGAAAGGTGGTTAGTGCCCATTGAGCAGTGTTATCGTGGCTGTGCAGACAGAGAGAGGCTGCCCTGCTCCTCCCAGCCTCAGACGGAGAAGCCATCGATTTGATTCAGTCTTAAAAGCCGGGTCGGCCTCAACAATGGCAGCTTATGGAAAAACCATTACCCCAGGTGTATTCTGAAATGTTAACCTACATGCATGTTTGCCATCACCCTCCCTCCCTCTCTCCCTAACTATCCTACACAGCACCACAGATGGAGAGGAGACAGGAGAGGAGAGCTCTGTGGGTTGCTTCTCAATGGAAAATGCAGGCTCCTCTCTAAGTGAGTCATGCTGCCTTTCTTTACACTTCTTGTCCAAGGCCACCTACCTTACACCTCCACTCTAGCACAGCTACTGCCGAGTTACTACGCCTGCTCATCTATTACACTACTCACAACCTCTGACACTGTAGAAAAGTCAGGCATGACTCATGATCCAGCTGCTGCACTGAAAATTACATGTGGTGTTTGAAGCAGAAAGCCGTAACTTAAGCTAACATCATTATTTGACTGGTTGAGTGATGTTAAATGTCATGAATGGCATATTTTCTGTGGTTGGACTGACTCTCAGTTTGATGTGTTCATTATAGCTCATTATTTCTAAATGACAATGCGGCTGAAAAGTGAGCCACCAAGCAGAGTAAGGACGCATTGTTTAACTCAACAGTAGAGCCTTTAAGTGTCTTTAATGGGTGATTTAACTAAACTGCAGGTTTTAACATAATTTTTGCTCCACACATAAAAAAACAAGAGGCCACAATGGAAAACACAAGCTGAATAAAATACAAAATCATGCTGCCTTTTTGGTTAGCTAATGTACAAGCTAACTAGCATCTAGCTGTTCACAGGAATTATCTTACTTTAAAGGGGCTGTATGTGACATTCAGAGCATTAATATAGCAGCAATCCACTACTGGCTATGTAAAGACAGAGTTAAGTAATGACATCCTGAGCAGAGAAAGAAATCACGCTCCCTCTGCAAGTGTTGTAATGCGAGCCTCTCAGTTAGTTATTGTGGTAGTGCATGTCAATGCATGTGACTACGCGTATCCCACTGGCTAGCTAATTGCCGTCATTCTGAACTGCGCTCATGTGGCAGTTACGGCTGACAACACCATCTAGACCTTTGGTGGTGGAATGGCGTCATCATTAACACACATCCTCTTGTTCCCCTCAAGAGGCAACCTCCAGGGCTAAAAGGTGGCAAAACTGCAGTTGGTCTAATTGCCAATTGAGGCTGGCTCCAGAAGTGAGTCAATCCCCATAGATCCCTGATGTTAAAATGCCTAACTTTATAGCAGAAATAAACAAGTTTACAGCCTAGCACAAAAATCAGTTCTAGTCTCTATAGCTTATTTCCCCACTCATGGCAGATTTAGAGTTTAGATTTTATTAGGGCTGAGAGTTACACATAATCAAGGGCGTGGCTGCTTTAAGTGACAGGCTGTCTGAGAGGCAGCACCGCAATCTATAGCCCCTTTAACACTGCCAGATTTTCGGCAAATGTTGGGCGGTTTTGCAGGCAAGCTGCGAGTGTTCAGACACACAGAGCCGGATTGGCAAGTTGATCTGAGGTGCCAAATTTTCCGCCACATAGGGGTAAACATATTGGCGGAACCTTTTTGGTTTAAAAAGAACGAGGTGCCCTTCTGCCATGGGAGGGGCTGTTGATGACTTGTGGGAGGAGCTGCTAATGACGCCACATGTGCGACCCACTGGCGGCGGACTTAAAAACAGGAAGCTGATAGCAGGAATGAGCAGCTTGTAGCAAGAGGGAAACGCAAACAACGTCGACACCAACCTGAAAGAAACTGGAAGGATGAGCAACTGGGGAGACAAGGAATTGCGCGCCCTCCTTGCCCTCGCAAACAAAGAGGCCATTAACCGTCAAATGACGAGAATTGCTGAAGGATTGATCAGCCTCGGAGCAAGGAGCAAGACGTCAATGTTTACGTCACACGCTGAGCTACACGTTGTGTTACTTGCTCATGCCCCCATTTCCCCGATGTTCATTCTGTATGAACAACAGTAGGCAGGCGGCATTTCGCTACACTTGCCAATTTTGTTTTTATACTCCCAATGCTGAAAGAAGACTGATTGGGCTTTCCTGCCCAAATATGGTAACCTCTGGTTCCAAAAAACTAAGATAGGAGCAGCCAAACTCGAGACTTCACAACTAAGTCCACAAACCAATGGATGACATCATGGTGGCCAAGTTCATTATTTTTATACAGTCTAAGATTCCCTCGTTATATAACACCATTAGCACTGTTAGCGCTGTTGCTGGTATCAGCAATGTTTTGCTGTTAGCACCTTTAGCTGCGAACTGCTGGCTCAGCCACCTCCATGTTAAGAGCCGTGTGCAGGCAATCCTAACTGTGACTCTAAATTATAAATATACACTGTCTGAAAGTTGCATACAGTGTCTTTACAATCCTTAGCTATATGTCCATGTAGATAGACAGATAGATAGATATGTAGTACATGCACATATAGCTATATACTTGGATTTAGGGCTGCAACTGTTGATTGTTTTCATTATTTATTAATCCGCCAATTATTTTATTGAAAGAACATGTCAGAAAATTCCAACAGCCCAAGTTGATACCTTAAATCCATTTTGTTTTGCATGACTAACAGGCCAAATCTCAAAATATTCAGTTTCCTATTAAGTAGGACAAAAATACATCAAATCCTTATCAAATTTGAGAAGCTAGAACTAGACTGTTTTTTTGCATGAAAAATTACTAGAACAATTATTTGATTATCAAAATAGTCACTTATCAATTTTCATTTGATCAATTAATTGTTGCAGCCTTACTTGAAATACATTGCTATTAGCTACCTGGCCTTATTTGACAAGAGATCACTTAACACAGTCCCTCAATAGTGTTTTATTGTGCATATAGTGCTTTGGTACAGTCAGTTGGACTAAGCATGTGGTTATATTAGTAATGTGCAATTTCTCCACAGTGTTGGAGGAAAACACAAAAGGGACAAAAATCACATTACATTAATATTTTACAGGCACTGCTGCTCAGTATGGAAGAAGCAAATCATATCAGTGGTGACTTCATTCTGTGTTTGACCTGCTGGCCTTGCATTTTTGATGCCAGTGAGATGTGTGTGTGTGCGGCAGTGTGAATTGGGTTAATAAAGTGCAGGGGCTCTGCTAATTGGGTTAGCACACGGTTTGGTTAATTGGGTTAGCAGAGATTCCATGACAGCTACCACGCTGACAGACCCAGCTTGCTATCGATCCGATGGGTGAATGAAGGGGACAAACACAGCAGGTGTTTTCGTTAAACAAGTGCAAGCACATGCAAACACAATGAGCTGGGCACACACACACATAAACGAGTCAGATTACATTGAAACTCATGGCGTTGGCTCAATTCTGACAGAGGGAGGGTTGAGGTGTACAGGTTCCATTAAATAAAAAAGAAAAAGTGCTAAAAATGATGACGTGTATTTATGAAAACGGTAACAAATGGCTAAGTAAATATGGATTTGTGTGTGTGTGTGTGTTTTCATGAAAGAGAAGGAATGTGTGTGAGAGAGAAAAAGAAAGAGACCACTTGGGACCTCAGCTCTCTTTCATGTGGAGGTGAATACATAAATAATAAAATTAAATCATCAAAAACAGCCCAAAATAGTCCCGGCCCTTCTCTCACTAATACACACACACAGTATCATACGTTCCACATTCTTCAGAGTTGTATTAGTTGGTAAGACACTTCAAATTTAATAATCTATGTATTAACATGTCAAAATTCTGACAAAAATATATTTTTTGCAGGAGTTACAAAAGAATTAAAAGGACCTAGGTACAAAGATAACAGTCATAACAATGTCGTTTTACATTAAAAAGTAAAAGAATAATGTGGTTGTGTATCTTCAGGCTTTGATGTGCTGCTTGCTTCCACAGCTACCTATTATCTGATGGTAGCTAGGTGCAATCTGCAAGGTGTCGGGGGAGTGAAGCACTAAATAAAGATATTTTCAAGGTTTTCAGGCACTGAGAAATCTCAACCCCAGTTGTGTCACTTCACTTCCTCGCTTAACACAATCTGCTGCCTCCTAAAATAGCTCAGTGTTTCTCTGAAGCCAGGCTCTTGACTTAACACCAAGATAGACGGATAGGGTACAGGCTGCAAAAAAGACTACGTCAATGCAAAAAACCACAACATCCACGCTGCGACGAGCGCACAAACCCACTGCAAGATCTGGAGATTCGTTTTGTGTGATCCCGCTGTGTGCTATGTGATAGGTACACGCATAGTTTAGGCTGCTTAGGTTTCGATATGGGGGGGGGGATCACACAGCTGTGATAGTATGCTCAACATTTGGCCCTGCAGCAAAAGTTTATGACCTTTATTTTGCTTTTGAAAACCTGAGAGTTATAACTGACCTCACAGAGTGTGTCCTCATGTGAAGAGATATTTCCTAATCCTGAAAGTTGTTGCTAAAAACCATGATCTAAATGGATTAGCCCCCCCTCTTGCTTATGTTTTCATTTTACTGTGAACTATTCCTTAAAGCCAAAGGCAGCCTCCCAAGTGGAGTTCAGCTGATGTGATCTCTCTTTCCACAAGCCACTCTTATTAAGCAGCACCACTAAAAGCCCAAGGATTCTCTTACTAAACCAATCAATATAGGATCTGCCTTGCCACGGTCCCTAGAGCCCTCGACTCCACCCTTCATTCCTCCTCTGGCTTTTACTGTCCCTACAGTCTCACTCATTCATACTCAGCATGGGGGGGGGGGTTGAGGTGGATGCTTCTGTGTATGTGTGTGTGTCTGTGTAAATTTTTGTGATCCTGCAACGCGAGACAGATCTGATACCAAATGCGGTGCTATCTCAAACCTCAGGAGGTGAAACAGGTGAAAATGGTCCTCTGAGGCAGAGCTGAGGAGCAAACCGCCTGTTAATGAATAAATAACACACCAGTCAGCATGAATGCCCCGCTGTCCTCACGCTCTTTGAGTGCAGAGGCTGATGTTCCATCGCTAACACCTGTGTGACTGTCAGAGGAATCAATAAACAGCTACTGTTGCAAAGGTGAACTCGCCCACCAGCGCACACTCGTGCTGACACCGGCTGTCTGTGTCTCAGACAGGAAGAGACATTTATGGCAGAGTGACACAAATCATATTCCCGTTAGTACCATAACTGTGCTGCCAGTTAGGGGAAAACGTACAGATATATGCATACAGTTAATATGCTAATACAGAGAGATGGATAAGGAAGGTGTAGAGACTAGCATACATGCACAAACACAGCTAGACATACTGATGCACTCTTTAATGGCTCAATAATCAATTCATCGCCTTAGAACAAGATAAGATTCGTTCACAAAAAACAGATCACAACTGCATTAGAACATTCAATGCAAGGGCATAGGTTTCGTTTCAAATGTGGGCTTTAGGGTCCAGGAAATTATGAGTGTCAAACAATTAATTTCTTAAATTAATGCCTTCCCCACATCAATTTATGGAGGAAACGTATTTAATCTTGTCAAAATACAAGTGCTACTGTCACGTTTTTAATAGGCAGACAAATGCACATTTGATAAATATTGAGGAGGACGTACCGCCTGTGTCATCCCTGAAGTCTACCCCTATGATTTATTGCATAAGCATAAATTATCAACCACAATTTGTATGCTTATTTCCCTATCACAGTTATGTGACTATAAGAAGAAAGTAGGGCTGGGCGATTAATCAGATAGTATTTTCAATTATGATTTTGGCTTCCAATGATTATGACAATGAGATAATCGAGATAAAAAGATTATTGTCTCACATTCTGAGCATCAACGATGTTCTCATCTTGTCTTGTTTTAAATTCCAGTGCACCCCTTCCCTGTACAGCAGGTTGCTTTCACCCTTCCCAGGTGTCTACAGGTATCAGACGCTAAAATTGAATGCTTTTAAGACCTTTACAAGATAATGTCAAACCAAATATAAGGCCCATTTTTTGATAAATCATTGCAGGTAAGTATAAATATGTGTGGTTCCCTGTAGAGGAAGGTTTTATGTAGGAAAGTGGATATAAGAGAGAGTTAGGTTAATCTGCATTTTGCTAACAGGTAAGTGCAAAGTAAAAAGACTGGATAATGTTCATTGGTATGTTTTAAGAATCGTAGTATCAGAGATGTGGACATTCACTCAGAGAGCTTGACTCATCAAAAAATAAGATATTAAAAGATGGATTAATAAAATAAGATCAAATGGTTTTGGCAATAAGACCACACAAATTCAAATTTAATACTACTTAATGACTTTGCTTTATGCATACTATTTATAAAACTGATTTTAAGACTTTTTAAGGAACTGCAGACACCCTGCTAAAAGCCAGAAATCATTCTCAGCCAGCCTGTGTCACGTTTAGTTCACCTTGAGCCAAGATGACGGTAAATGAGTAATCAAGAAATAATAATGATCTCAGTGCTGACCAAAATAAATGTGATCAGGATTTTTGCCATAACCAAGCAGCCACAGTAGAAAGCTCCTCTTTTGTATTATTTCGTGCTGATGTATTTGTTCACAAGAGGGTTTTCATACTGCAATCTAGCTGCACATGATGGCATCATTCAATTATCTCGGTGTGCTGATGCAATAGGCCCATTACTAACTGCAGTTGTGTGTGCTAGTTGATAGCAGCAGTTTTAGGTGCATTATGACTACATACTTTGTTGGCACTCTGTGTATTTAGATGGAATCTGATATTAAGTTTGCTCTGTGTTATGTAACTCTCTCCCCTTTCCTTAAAGCAAGAGCAGGCAATATTTTTTATGTTAAAGTATGCCGATCTAACAGCACAAAACACAGAGCAGAAAAGTGCATCCCATCCCCGCTAATGAGACTCAGATGATTCGCTCTGTTTGCGCAGACTAAACTGTTGTTGGTATTAAACACTTCTCCACCCACAAGAAGTGACAAAGTTTAAGAATGAAAAACAAAACCGTCTCCTCCTTTTTCAGCATAGATACAGAGGAGCCTGCTGCACAGTGGCTGTGAGGTTTTTTAGTGAGGCACTGAGTGGAAGAGTCCATCAGCCAACAGCAGAAAACTGAGGTCACAGTGTTGTGCATTCACAGTGCCAGAAAAAAAGGTCACTAGAAAGGTCGATAAAAAGATTGATTTGACATTATTCAAAATTGTGTGGCAGAGTTGTGCTGGTCAGTATGTCTTCATCTTTATTGACTTTGACTTTTTGGACATGGGATCCTCACTGAGTATTTTGGCAGCCACAGCTACACTGAATTTATTTTCAAGAGTTGTATACTAGCTCCAGTTTGTGCTTCTCATGTATACATTTGAGTCATAGGGCTAAACATCTGATTTTTTATTTAATAAAAGACTGGTGATCTTTAAAAAACCCAGGGGGTCTTTACCAAGGGGTTATCTCTGGGTCTGAAAAGTGAAGCTAACGTGGAAGTGCCTTAAATTCATTCTTTCTAACAGTCAGCAGGGGGCGACTCCACTGGTTGCAAAAAGAAGTCCGATTAAGTCTATGAGAAAGTGACCCTGCTTCTAACTTTATGTATTACCTCAGTAAATATTTTCCTTATGACTTTATGGTCTCAGTCACTCGTTTCAAGTCTTCTTCAATACAGCATGATCTTCATTTTATTAAGTATGGTCTCATTTCAAGTAAAACAGATGCAGGGTGTGCTTTAGGGTGTGGCTACCCTATGATTGATAAGTTGCTACCTCGTCAGTGTCCTCAATCAGATCCACACCTAAATCCTCCACAGCTTCACTGTCTCACACAAATATGGTCGCTTCTGGCTACTATGGCAACAACCTAAATGCCAAACTCGTGCTTTCAAACAATATTCCACAAACCAATTGATGACATCTAGTCCGTGTCTTTTATGCAGACTTTGGCCTTTACTAACACTCACCTCTGTTCTGGCATTTTCAGAGTTATAAAAGACTTCAATATTCTGTTTGTTGCATGATATAAACAAATTCTAACCCTTTTACGAAGGTGCAACTGTATTTCCTGACCTGGATAGCCAGACATAATGATTTTCTTTTTGAGAAACACAAACACAATCTATCATTTTGTATGAAAATATAAAATATAGCAAAAGACTCATTGATAATTAAAGGATAAGTCCAGTATTTTGCAGTTTGAGCCCCATTCGTTCATTTGACCCTCATTCGTTATACACTCCAGCCCACTTGATGGCGATAATGCTCCTTTACGTGGGTGTCGCCAACCGGCAGGAAACCATTGCAATGTAATGGGACACAGAAAGAAACAGAAGAAGAAGGCTGGCGTTGTGTTCAAAGGCATCGTACTGTGAAGGTTGTTTACAAGCGAGTACGTGGCAGATTACTACCAACGGACAATAAGGGCTTCCTATAGGAAATCAATGCATGGACAAAATATCAAATAAAACATCATGGAAACCACAGGTTGCAGTGCAAAATACTGGACTTCTCCTTTAAGTTTAGATGGGACTTCTCTTCAGGTAGCTAAAATAAGTTTTGCTGCTGATCCCTCCACAGCAGTACATGGCTTGGCATCAGTGGTGGAACGTCTGCCTGCTTCTCCAAACTGGGTGTGTGCAGGTAGATAAGTATTTCATACAACCCCACTTCAAAAGATCCAAACTATCCCTTTAATTTCACTATTTACTTGCGGGTGCCGTAGCCTTACAGCATGGGGATGGGGTGACAGACTACTATAGGAAGCTAAAAGGTGTGCAAAGCTGCATAGTTTGGTGTTGATTTCCCATTCAACTGTCGACAGCCATTTTCACCAACAACCTCAGACAAGCAGGAGCTGGTACAGGGAGTAAAAATAATAAGTGACTGGCAAGACATGTATCTAGCAACCTGTAGAGACCAGGTTTTTTAGTGCTAAACCAAAAATGACATAAAGGGAGGCAAATACTGGATCCATTACGTGGCCCGAAACCCAACTGTGTTAAGTTTGTGTTAACTGTTGGTGCCCTAAACCCCCCCACCCTGCCCCAAACAGCAGCTATGAACATGTCTCCTATGCAATGTCCCACTTGTACCTCAGTTGTAGCGCAGGACTATGCATCATCCCTATCCATTTGAGCATGACTGAGTAGCATTCTGATAGCTGTCAATGTGAAGAAGAATCAGCAGACATTATTAAATGCTTGTTATCCACCGTCGCTTTGATTATGTTATTTGTCATTCACACAGACACTGGAAAAGACCATGCAGTACCACAAAGTCTCGCCTCATGCTGCTTGTCATCTTGTATTTAATGCCATCATTACTTGAGATGATCTATGTGGCACTGACAGATAACTGAAATCACGTGATACGACCCAGCAAATGGTCTGCGGTTACTTATTCATAGGTAGTACTGTCTATATCATGTAATATTTATACAGCCAGTAGCATAAAAAGTGATGCTGAGATTGAAGGCGTTGTTATTGCACAATAAACGTGACAGATGCAGTGATCCATCCTCTTGGTGCTTTCACTGTTGGACATTTAATAACTTGTGATGTAACTTTTATGATTAAACTTCACCATCTGGCATTAATCAGGTGACAAGTAGATTAATCTGTGAGGATTCTTCAACAATACATCAACTCTGTGTGTTTATATAAAGTCTGAAATATGATAAAGCGAGTGATGTAACTTGAGGTAGTGTCAGTTGAGGCTACATTAGCCACTATTAGCATCATATGCCTGAATCTCCACCTAAACTGTTGGCAGTTGAGATGCACCGTGGGTAATGTAGGCACCAGTTGACAAGAGAAATGTATGCATGGAAGAAAAAAGCAGGGCTGTATCCTACTCAGAATTATGGCAGTCATTTAGATTTGGCTGTTTAATATGAATATTCCTTTTTCCATATAAAGTTTTAAAGTCTGAACAGGGCTCAGTGGAACGTTCAGTGCGACAGCAGCGTTCACATAATATAGCCTAGTAAACAAGCTAATGGTGCTAACACTGTTTGCTAATACTAAATATCAAACAAAAGCCAGAGACTGCATTAAGCTGCTGCGAGTTGTAAATTCACCACCTCCAAGCAGAAGATAGAAGATTATGTTATTTTGGAGCCCTACGGTAACTAGGGATAGGCGCTAATTTAGTACCGGGGCTAAATTATCAAAGACTGTAGTATTGATAAGCTCTGACGGTTCTTTTAACAGTACTTTGTAGCATATTGGTTTCATTCATTATCATCCTGCAGCCTGTCACCTGCACTCTGTGCCTGGGCTGACCTCCTCCACACACACACACCTACACGACACATAAATCGGTGAACAGCCGAGCAGCCGCAGTAGAAACAAAGTGAAGAAATTACCAGAGTTGACAGCAGCTATACTCGTTACTGTAAGTGCGATGAAACCTTAGCGAGTAAGAAGCCAATAATTTATCAATACATGTGTTCAGCAACATGAACATGTAAACATGTAGACAGCGATAT
>JAPZEB010000002.1:20727608-20744225 GCA_029783705.1 Chaetodon striatus
AAGTGCGACCGGCCGGCAGGAGCGGAGGCAAACAAACACACAGACAGATCCCAGAGCAGCCAGGGCGATCCGGCCGTGGGTTTTCTTTTTCTTTTTTGGAGCTCAGCAAAGCACCACCGGAGCACAAGAGGAGAATGGGACGCCGGTGCCTGGATCAGGACTGAGTCTGGTCGGCACATTGAGAGCTCCTCCGACCCGTTAACAAGTCCTTTTCTCCCGGATCAGAGTCACGTTTTCACCGCTGACACAATGGGCTGCTGCAGCGGACGATGCACACTCATCTTTATCTGCACTTTACAGTTGGTGAGTTGACCCTCACTTCTCTACTTGTTGTTTTACAAGTTTTAACTGTGCTTTAGTGATACCGTAATATTTATTTAAAATGATAAATGGCTTTATAATTAAATCTGTGTCTCTCTTTGAACTGGTCAGCAGCTCATGGTCCTGTTGAACGCCGAGTATCACATGTTGAAAACTGATAACAGGACATGTTTAAGCAATATCAGTACATCCTAAAAAGTTCTGTAACTCACCATAAGTAACAGACGCACATTTTAAACAAATGCACGTTTCAGATTTTCTCTTACACTCCCCCTTGCTTGTGTTGATACCTGCTGAAATTGTGTTAGAAAAGCAACTATGACCTTAGATGGACAGATGTTTTGTGCCCGGTTGAAGTGATGTTTATTTATTTTCTCGATCCGTGAGGAAACTCCTTGTTGTGATGGGAAACATATGGTGCTGCTGTTGGTGTGAGGAAGTCAACTCTTTCAGTACCAACAAGCTTAAAGTAATGGCACAGTGATAGGCAGTGTAGGGGTAACTGCTTTGTGATGAATGATAGAAGAGCATCAGCAAATGTATGGATTTGTTCTTTTGGTTTTGTCGTGGTGACCTCATATATACTGTCAATAAGTATTACTTGAAGTCATCATGTAGTTCAGTGTGTGAGGCATCAGCTATTTGTTTAAAGCCTGTGTCTGATATTCAGATTAACATCCAGAGTTTCTGCCGCCTCGTGATGTGAAACATTTAAGATGTCTGGTAATACATAAATCTCTTCTTTGATCTTAAGATCCGAGGAATTTGTTCATCAAGAACTCGAACCAGCTGTATTTTGGAGAGTGTTGATCCACAAAGCTCCTCGGTTTCTGATCAGTGGAGTGTGGGGCTGTGACATTTTATTGATGGTAGTTCTGCAGTCTCAGACGATGCTTTCCAGTTGACACACAGGCCAGCTTGCCTTTGCCACTATCCCTGAGTAGAGTTTACTTGACAGGGTGTGACACTGTTATTTATGGTGGTATTAAAACCACGCTTGCTCACACCATAAGCCCCCACGAGTAAATGTCGCTTTTAACAGCTAAGGGAGCAATAAAATCTTCTCAGGACAAAGAGTCAGATGGGAAAGTTCTGATGTATTGTATCATGCATGAGTGAATACAAAAATAAAAGAGAAATGGAGCACATAACAAAAGGAAAGCATTTGATGGGAAGTGGCTGTTGGGTTCAGTCATCACTGTGTTGAAAAGGAACTGGTAACACCAGCCCCTCCCATTTAATAATGCTGTATCCCCCCAATCCCACATCTCAAGACCCCTTCAGAGTTCTCCATCAGACTTACAGGTTTCTGGCTTTCTCAAGTTTATACACATACAAATGCAACTTAGATGAACAGCTGCCTTTAGTTTAAATGCTTTTTTAGAGGAAAAGGATTAAGACAAGCATTAGTTTGGTCTTGCTGTCATTTGAATGACTTCCTTCCTTCCTGCGGCTTCAGCCCAAGTGTCCTGCTGCCTGTTTTACACTTGAGTGCTAGTATACATTCGTGCCTGTGCATTTGTTAGTATCAGCTCTGTAAATTCAATATACGGTAAGAAATAGTGAACTTAGACATTGACAGTGCTTGTGTCGTTATGGCTTATTTCAGAATTGCCTCAGCATTGCTCCCTTATTAAAATTGTGTCTCCCTCCCTGATGACACACACAAACACCGAGGGATATGAACCCACCTTGAGGGACACACCTGTTTTCCCTTCCCAGACTCCGGACCTCTTTGCCTCATTAGAGAGAAGGAGGTCGACCATTTGTTAAGAGGTTTATAAAGCTGTCAGCGAGCTGCCTAAAAAGTCCCTGAAGACTCTTGGAAACAGCTTTATTTTCCCCTGGCACTATTTCTGGATGACCTGACACTTCCTGTCTGCAGAAACACACACACACTCACACACCTGCACACTTCTGATGAGTTTAACCTGCAAAGAGGGGTTTCATTAAACCCTGCATGACCTTTAGAAAGGTCATCAGGTTGTGGCAGTGTGTTTTTATTTGTGCGCGTGTGTATATGTGTGTGCATAAATATACATGTGCGCATGTGTGTGGAGCAGCACATGGGGCCCCCACTCTCCCCTGGCTGAAACCTATGCATTGACAATGAGCCAGGTTATTCCCAGTCCATTACAGGGTAAAACTGCCATTAACAAAACAACATACTCTGCTCCTCAGATGTAAAAATAGCCCTTGTGAACCGCTGTGTGTGCTAATTAGCCGGGCAGAGTGCTTTGATCAAACCTCTTTTGGCATCTCGGCCATCCCCTAATTGAATTGTGGTGCGCTTTCCTCATCAACAGGCCGAGCGGTGGGACTCATCTCTCTGGGACAGAAGGCAACAGATAATGAGCCTGTATTGATCGAAACGCCTCTGTTCCCTCTTCCCTCTGCAGCCTAACTAGTCCAGACAGTAGGGCTGGATCGTTGTCAGAACCCCGATCTGCCCCAGAGAACGGCAAGCGTTGGCAGGAAGCCCTGTCTGTCTAATGATTTGTTTGTACTCAAAGACGCAGGCGAGCTCGTTTTTTGTCTCGACGGGTTGGTTGTTTGAAGTGTTGACCTAAAGCTGACCCAGTGTGGAAGCGTTTTGATTGGTCAGATACGGCGGTCCAGACATATTGTGAGTGTCAGCGACCGGCCATGAGGAGGGACGTTGTTCTGAATGGGGCTGATGGTTAATGCGGCACCGTGGACACTGGGTGATTGATGAAGGAGGCCTCTTCGTTGGTCATGGTGGTTTTGCAGGAAAGGGCAGACTGGGACACACATGGCGTGCACACACACATAATCACACTGAACAAGGGTAATGAGCTCAGAACTGAACATTGACCCTGAAAATGCCTGGCTGTTACGGCGCTGGCTGCACTTACAGATGCAGCCTCACAGAGACACTGACACTATTTCATGCACGCCTCTTCACACCCAGACACAGCTGCGCATTCTGACCTGTGAGTTATAGGTTAGTAGGTCTAGAGTTGGGTAAAGATTACAGCCTTTGTATGAAGGGAGGGAGGAAGTGCAGCTTTGTCATTTCTGACAGGAGAGAAGTACAGGAAAGAGCTGGAAGGGGTTTTATTTGATCACAAGCAATGAGAAGAAAAGGGTGTCCATGTTGTCACAGTGAATGACTTCCTCTGTTCTTATATAGTTTTATGCAGTGCTTTCAGTGAAGTAGAGATCTGCAAGTTTTACCTCATCCTCACCCTCAAAAACTAACAGTCAGACTACCCACGAGCACTATGGGAGTGTGTATGTGTGTAATATCTTGCATCACACTGCCCACTTTTCCTCTACTCTTTTGATGACATAGCTAGAGAATATACCATCTTTGTAGTGAAGGCTTCAGAGAAGAAGCCCGAGTTCAACCAAAGTGCTTCCAAGAAAGTTTTAGCGGAGAAGCCGAGCGCCTCCTCCTGAAGAGTGTTATCTCTAAAGGCGCGACATTATCCCTTGGCAGGCATCACGTCATCTCCCACACATTACAAAGGATTTAGGCTGTTTTTTTTTTTGCTGCCTCCACTGCTGCATTTGCTTTATGAAAGCACTAACATTCAAATTTCCTGTTGCATATTCATGAGCTGAGAGGTTCTGGATGTCCATCAGCACACTGTCTTTCCTATCTCACCAATCTACACATGCATGTGTACTGACTGACGCACGTCTAAACAAGGTCCTGGCCCATAGCTTTGATATTAATGCACCACACAGCTGTAATTAAGAATAATTACAGCAGCTGGAGCAAATTGCATGGCAATAAACCACTGTATGCTGTCAGGCCAGCAGACTGAGAGTTGCTGCTACTGTGTAATCCTGTTCAGTCTTGCAAGTTCCCATGAGAGGTGATATATCAAAACCTGGTAACCAGTGAGAAATGAAAGCTGTTCTTGGCAAATGTAGGAGGATTTCAATTTTATCAGTTACAGATGCTACAGACATCTGTTTAGGGTGTCTCCTTTGGTGGGTTTTTTGTTGAGCGAATGCGTGTAACTTCTTTAGAGTGTCTGCATGAGCATGGAGTCTAGTGTGATCAATGATAATGAACTGTATTTCCTTGGCACTGCCATGTTGATGGAGGAGATAGGCCAGCGGGAATAGAGTGGATGGTCACAGCTCTTTTATCTCTCTGTTTCTTTACCCTCGTCTCCGCCTCCCTGGGCCTGCTATTAGGTTCACATTAAGCCTCGCTGGACTGCGATTCATATCATTGTGAGCAGAAACACATTTTTTTTTACCATTTGCTTTGGCTTGCACAGATGGCAGCAGAATAAGATAGCATCCCTATCTGAATCAACCACGCAGATACAAAATGTGTTGTCTGTGTGTGTTAGACACAGCTCGCTGTACGGAGACGGGCTCCCTATAAACTAGATGTGTTCACCAAATGCCAACAGATGCCAACGGCAGTTCTCTGTTAATTTCTTATTTTGGAAAGTAGATTTAAATGGAGCTGTACCAGTATGTGCTCAGGGTAGTGAAGACAGTTAACACTATAACATATGGGTTATACACACTGATGACTATATTTGGCAGATGTGGACTGGGGATGGGGTCTGTAATCTACACCACTAAGCCTAAGGTGACTCATGGTTGATTATCTGGAACCCAGCGAGCATTGATCAACACCATGAAGCCAAGTTTTAGCTTAAAGTAGCCTCATAAAGCCTTCCTGGCAAAAAAAGAAAAGCAAGAGCAATCAACACAACAGTGGTTGCTCAAGTTGGTTATTTATTTAATTATTAGGATCCCCATTAGTCACTACCAAGGTAGCAACTAGTCTACCTGGGGTCCACACAAGCAAATATTGCATCATAGTGTGAAACAAATATGTAATTAAGGGCTAAAAGGCAAGGCAAAAAGAAAGTACAACCAGGAAACAGGAAAACTACAAAACAATAATCAAAGAATAAACAAAACAATGAAACAACCAATAAATTAACCACATTAAAACTACTAATAGCTTATCACAGCAATAATAATCTTCATTATATCTAAACTGTCAGAAAAACAATTATAATTTTACAGCTCAGAGGTAATAGTCGTACCACTAAAAACAACATACACAGTGATTGAGACAATTAACATACCAGGAAAGTTTCACATAAAGGCTCATAGAGTCAAATATGATGTAATTTAATAACATTTACATTACACACTACATTAATGACATTTGTACAAAGCATGTTCTTAACAGGGCTGTCACTTTTTCAACAAGTCAAGTTTGAACAAATTTCAAGTAATATACACATCATTTAAATAATCCTAATTTAAATGCAATCCATATAGCCCAATGCTCTGCACCCCACAACCCAGCATGCTTCCACACACTGCTTCTCAGCACATCTGTGCTCGCTAGTGGCCTTTTCCCTTTTTATTTATCAGGTTAGTTTACTGATAGATCAATAGGGAATACAAAAGGTCAAGCTGACAGTGACTTTTAAGAGCACTTTCTGCTGGACCATGAGGCAAATGGTCTGTCACATTTGTAGACTATAAATTCTAAATTCAAATAGGTCATTACAGTTTAAATATTACATTTTTAAAATGAAATTTCAGAAATAAAGAATATAAAGAAAAATGAAGCCATGAAGCCACATATATTATTCCAGGTTCTCAAGGTACCATCTCGGCAGTTTGCACAATCGTGCTGGCGAGCCTGCTGAAGCCTGCTGGCTGAAATGGTTCAGTAGCTTAGGATCTCACATTCATTGACAGAAATTCTGTTACTTGTCATTAGGACCTTGTTAGATTAATTCAGTATAAGTTGCTGCTCAGACAATTAAAGTAACATGACCATGAATTAAAAGCTGCAGTTCAGACAATGGGGAAAGCCAGTGAAACACTAACTTCCTGCTTTTAAAGTTTTCATAATATAAAATAAACTTATCTTAAAAGAAAATACATGTTTTCAGGTCCTTTTAAAGGAAAACTTCACTCCCAAATAATCATTTGTATATCAGTTACTGACCCCATGTTATGTTGAATTTGGGAAGAAAACTTTTTCGATCATCCCTCCATGGTAAGCAGAGAATCCGAAAGAAGAATTCTCAATAAATTGAAGTCACTGCGGGCCACTTTGAACAATAGCAAAAATATATCCAAACATCCGTTTACAACTCTCACCCAATATATGTGTTTGGGAAGTACTGAGCGCACAACCGCATAAATGAGACTCGGATCACACTGCATGAGTTATGTCGGAGTTTGTAAATAATCCGAATTTAATGTAACATAGAAAACATACCGAGCAGCGTTGAAGTGCCGTTCGCCGCAATAATTACATTGCTCTGTGGTCATGAGACGTGCTCACGTTTTTTGTAACATGGGTCTTATGTCACAGGAGTCACACGACTCTGTTTATTGATTAGTTTCTAGTATTCTCTGGCTGCAGTTTGCTGCTAAAAGTTAAACTATTACCAATTTTTAGTCTGGGCCACACTTATCCGCAGAATCTCACCGCCACAGCTTTCCATAGACGTTGCATTGCAGCTTGTCGTGCTCCACACTTCACCACTGCATGGTGTGTTTTCAGTGTTCCGCAGGGTGAGTAATGGATATACAAATGGTCATTTCAGGGGTGAAGTGTTCTTTTAAAGGAGAGTTTATATACTGGTGTATTCAGGGCTTTTTTTCAGAGGCATGAAAGTGGGAATTGGAGGGGAGAAGGCCCAATAGTATATGATCATGGGCCACAGAAGCTCCAGTAGTTTGTGTGATTTCAGAAATGAAGGTCTTAACCCTGTCTGACATTGTCTCTGGAGCCTTACTCTTTTCTTTCTGAAGGTCATGCAGGTCCACATAATTAAGTACAGTATTCTGTGCGTGTGTGTATGTGTGTATGAGTGCTGAGCTTGTGCTGTCAAATGCACCCCTGGTGTTTGGCGCTGATTGTGGTCTTGACCTAGACTGTGTTGATTGCTATGCCTGAACAGCCCTCATCCACAGAAGAGCGGACCCTGACAGGTCCTGCCTTTGCCACAAGTACCAGCCCTATCAAAAAAAGTTGATTAAACAGCCTACAGTGGTTAAGAGAATGTATGTGTGTGAGGGTGTGGGTTTGTGTGTGTGTGTTTAGGTCACAAAGGCAAGGTGACTGCATAATAAATTCAAACTCACAGCTCAGACTTTGGAGCTCCCTCCAGTGTGTCATCATCTCACCTGAGAGCCTAATGCAACCTGGGTACTCAGGGATCAACGGCACTGCCTGAATGTGTAATGAATGTTCATGCTCCGCCCCTAACGTGCATCCTTTGTTGAAACACAACAAGGCTTTGTCTTATCTCCCTTTCTCTTTTACTCCCCAGCCAACATCCTTTTCCCCATTTTCCCCCCCTGCTGGGAATATGTTTGAATTATTGATTACCAGCTGATTTATCAGTGGGGCCAGAGCCACTGGAGATTTCGGGGAGATGCAGATAGAAAGGTGGAGAGAAACGGAGAGAGAAAAAAGGGTGGGGGGGCGGATGGCTCGACCTCTCACTCTGGGCCAATTACGAGCATGACCCTGGAGACCTGAGATCTCTATGTTTAGCTTTCCTTTTTCCCCCCTCTCTTACGTTTTCTTTCCATCACCCTCCCTCCTTTCTGGTGCACTGTTACCACGGAAACCTTTATGTACACAATAAGATGCCGAAGAGCCCGCAGGAGATAAAACCAACCTGTCAAATGGAGACATGGGAATGTATGATGCAAATCTGAGATAGCGTGCTGAGGAGAGACAAGTGCTGGTAGAGGACCTCGGGGGGGGGTTGGGCTGAATTGAACACGGGGCTCGGTACACATCCTGCTCTCAGGACAACTGTCACTCTCTAAAGATAGCTCTACTTACATACATAGCCTTTAACCTCACCACAAAAAACGACCCACCCAAAATTCAACATAGCAGCCAGTCAGATACAGCTGGGTGCTTTACTTGGGACTAACTTTATTTAAAATGTGCTCATTTTTACTTCTGTATGAGGTTGCTTGTTCAACACAGACTAAAGCAGCCAGGTTTTATGCTAATTAAGAAGAGGTGGTGACTTTCCTGTTGTTTCTTGACCTTCCCTGGAGTTGGGAGTCACTGCCCTTGCTGCGTGCATGTTGGTTTATAATAATATGTGTGTTCTTGGAAAAACCATCTCCTCTTTGTCCCTGGTGGCCCCTTTTTACAACTGTTCGCCATTTTAATGTCTTCAATTTAACAGACCATTAATTATGTGGTTATAGTGAAAACCTTGGGCTGGCAAATGTGAGCGTGCACGCTTGTACCCATCCATGCGGAGGCTTCTGGGAGTGTGTCCGTGTGTGTGTTCCACATCAGTGACACTGCAATATTAAGCTATAATGGAGATAAAACTAGAACTATTTGCAAGCCCATTTCTCTCTTTCCATTCCAACGGTTCCAGCGGTGTCATTTGTTATAGTGTGGCATCGAATAAATTGCTTTGGGAGCACCACAGCTGGGATGACTATCTTGACAGATCACACTCAGCTGAATGGCTGCAAAGCATATTCATCTCACTCAAATCCCCCCACTGTTTTTGGCATTCAGTCCTTGTTTTACAAGCGGCTGATGACTTCACGGATGGTCTTTGCTCTAATTGTGTTGTGTGATCAAACGGACGGACAGCAGGGATGCACGCGGCATAACTTCCTCTGCTGGTGGATGAAAGATTAAGAGTGATGGTATTATGATGAAAAGAGCAACATTACTGACTCAATTATGGAAAGTAGAGCTGGAGGGTACAAACTGCTGACAGCTGTTTGCCGTTCTTGACTGCGTATTCTTGATGAGAATTTCCTCTGTCGCAGCTAAATTGCCTACTTGTTAATTGGGGCGAAACCTAAACAGTTTTTGTTAGATCTGGGACATTGGGAGGCAGAAGGGGAGAGAGGATTGGCTGGTTTAAGCCGCTCTCATTTCGTCACTGTCCCTTCCATCCTATCCATTGTTAGGGTGTTTGGGTTTTATCCATGGCTGTATTCTTGTCCTGCTTTTCTTCAGTCATCTCCTCAGAGAAATCAAAGTATCCATGTGTGTGTGTGTGTGTGTGTGTGTGTGTGTGTGTTGCAGTCTGCTGTCTCATCTCTCATTTTCCACATGACACCCACACAACAAACAAGGAATTTGGAGCCACAAGAAAAGGAGACAAAACCTCACAAGTGACATTAATCCCTCGGGTTGAGGCTGAAATCAAAACAGGCAGTGCTGCTGCATTCCTCTTCAAGTTGATGCAGCAAAGTCTAAATTAGCCTCTAATAATCCACACATTGCTGCCACCTTTGCAGATAAACTTAAAAGAAATGTTGGCTGACGGCAAAGTGGAGGAAGACAGATAAAGGGAGGCAGGGAGACTGAGCGAGATAAGCGTTTTACAAGAGATACCAGCCATGTGAGGAAGGATGTTCGCTGTCACTGTGCACGAATTTGGGTCATATCTCAGTGAACCTTGAAGTCAGCTTGTTGATTTTTGCGCTAAAATCCCTAAAATGCTGTCTAGTCAGTTTTGTGCCAGCTGTAGTTATTGAGAAAGTGAGCATGAAAGCAGTTTAGACGTGGCACAGGTTAACCGTTAAGAATGTCATGTTTCTTCTAGCAAAAGATTAGCTATGATGCAAACAAGACTTAATGTTCCCTTTGTTGGAATTCATGGAATGTTCTTTCACACATGTCGCCATTATCCTCTCTGAGCTTCATCCGCTGATCAGCACTGTTAACACGGGCAACTTTCAATCACAGCCAGGTGTAGTAATACACAGTGGCAAGTCATATTTACTTTATATATATGAGCACATGTAAATACGCACTTGTATCAAGGGGATTATTTGAATTTCATATAATCTCTTATTTTGTTTTTAAATGAAATGGATGGTGTTATGAGTGTGTATGGCTAGATGCAGTAATGTACTGACTAAATATATGAAGCTGCTTTCTGCTGCGCTGTCACAATCTGTTATACAGTTTTTGCTCGCCTCTCATCCAGCGTTTTGGTACTTGAAAGGCTTTTTTCAGAGCAGACAGTTTGACTTGTGGTAGGAAAAGCACAGGTGTTACTAATAACATTAACGGTGGCTCTGTTGTGTTCAAGTGTCCCCGTAAAACTTGACAGGGAATCAACATGAACCACACAAGGACCCTTAAACTGATGCAGCCGATTAGAATTGAGTTATTATAAATTTTATTATTTACAACTGTGCTTTTCCTTCGGTGTAATGTCAAAATATCCTCTGTGAAAAGGGCTCTGGGCTTTTTTTTTTTTAGTGATACGATTGAAAAAAAATCCACTTGTTTTCTTTCTCTCAGCAAGTACGAATATGTTATCATCAGGGTTGTACTGAATAATTCGAAGCTTCAAACATAAAGTTGGCATTCAAATGTCTGTTCCATCTGTGTAAAGCCTGTATTTCTGCACAGTTTCAGATAAAGATTAGGCTACAGTACATTATTATCAGTATTATTCTATTTGTAGGCTGCACAGGATTAATTCTGACTTGTGTGATCCAAACTTTTCCAATAACTGCGTTGTAAAGTCAAAAAGTCGAAATTCATTGAAAACGGTAGATGTAATCATTTCCAAAATGCATAACCTATTTTGTCTTAAGGAAGTATCCTGCGTTAATCCATATATCTTGGTGCCTTTCAAAAACAACATTTTCACTGCAGGCAATAAACTGTTTGTCGTCCAGCTTGTTGCACACAAAGGGGAGCAGCGATCTAACAACAAAATTATATTAGTTCATCAAAAAAGGTGGTGTAATTTGAAAAAAAAAAAGATAATTTAATACAACGAATCCCTTTTTTTAATTGAGGAATTTGTTTGAGGGTTTTTTAGGGTGATGATGTCATAAACTGTGACAATAGACATTTGATGTTTCATTTGATTCAAGATTAAAGACCTTAAAAAGTCCCAGAGTTGCAGTTTGCTTTACAGACAGTAATCAACACATATACATACAGTACATTATACTCAACACAGCATAAGATCCACATCTCCTACATTGTCACTGTGAATCATGCAAAAAGAAAAAAGAAGTCACAATGACACGACATCCAGGACTAAAGTTGTTCCTAAAAACAGCTGATGAAACAAAGGACAAGCTTTATGTATTCGAAAAATGCATTGACGCTTTGAATGTTTGAAAAAATATTAGGCACAGCCCTAATCGCATACAGTGTAATTGTCGAGAGTGCATTAACATTTTTGAAAGTAAAGCAAATAAATGGGGGGAAAAAAAGCAAAGGAGATGAGATGTGAGATGAGGAAGCCGGGTAGCAGATGGAGACACAGAAAGGAGGTCAGAGTGAGAGTTGGACGACTTTAACCACTAACAAGGCCAGTCGACAGACCAGACAGGGCAACGACTCTCTCAATTGGTCTGAACATGGACTGTATACAGAGAAGAGAGAGCTTCATTCAACTGAACTGATAAAGCTCCAACCAACTGAACTCAGCTGCCCTCAACTGTATTGGAAGTGAACTGAAAATGATTGCCCAGTCCAGAAGATGCGTATAGCTTAATCTTAAAGTGAGCAACAGTAACAGAGAGAACATTACAACACAAAACAAAACTGAAAAGTTTAGAGTAGTTTGCCAGTGTCCAGAGGGAGGCTCAGTTCAAAGCACTGGCTTTTATCATGTTTCTTTCAGTGGGATGGATTTGTGCGTTGTGTGTTCCCAATAGCACTGAGAGATTAGCATGTTATTAGCACTAAGCGCGCTGGAAGTTTAACATATTTCATCTTAAATAAAGAGCTCTTTGATTCATAGGTTCTCGATAGCCACTTTGCAAAAACCAGAGCTGCAATGAGCACTTCACTTAGGGTCTGTTTAGTACCACCACCTAAAACAAGCGGTACTTAGTGAAGTTCAAAGGGACCAGCTGCTGTGTGCTTCACTGTGCAGACCATATTTCAAACAGTGAGGAAGAAAGTGGCTTATGAAGGCACCCTACCTCTTAATCCCTGTCTCAGCTCTGCTAGACCAGGCACCACCAAGGGCTATCTATCTATCCAACCCTTCATGTACCCAATGAAAGCCACACACATACACCATCACACACATGCTGAGATTGGCACCATTAGTTACACAAGGACCAGGCAGGCACCAGAGCATAATGACTTTACCCAGGCGAGAGGTGAAAAATTGGATTGGAAAAAGTTTTTGAGAAGTACTTTACTGCCTGCTGGGAGTCACAGAGTAAAGACAAGCCAGGGCAAAGCATGGCACATTAAAAAAAAGCCTGCCAGCCTCTGATTCATAGTTTGTCTGTGTGACTGTCTTTCTCCTAATTTAGGCTTGGAATAGAGCAGTTGTTTTGATGTCTCTCAGGATAGTAGTTACTTAAAAAACACCAGTTCTGTGAGTTTGTGCTCAGCCCTCAAATGGTTTGCCCTATTATTTAATCCAGTGGTTCTCAAGCTTTTCCGTGTCAAGGACCCCAACATTTTGGTTTTGGTTGTTAGATATGATTGAAACCACAATTCTATAGTTGTGAACAACAGTTGAGGAGATAACCATAGAGGAAGTGAAACCTATGATCAGAATAGTTGCTCTTATGACTCTCACTCACTTTTAGACTGTAAAAATAATGGACATAGCTACCATGATGTCACCCAATGGTTTGTGGACTCCCGTTTCGAAGTCTGAAGTTCAGCATTTTAGCTGTTGCATCTTGTTGGGGTTTTTTTTTTGTTTGTTTGTTTGTGTTTTGGAGCCAGAAGTGACCATATTTGGGCAAGAGGCTGGCGCTGTAAAGGAACAAGGGGTGGATCTGACTGAAAAGCTGAGGGCACTATTGGCAGCCTGTCACTCAAAGCAGCCCATCCTTATTGATGTGAACTTTAAGCCTTAATATAATGCAAATGGGTGATTTATTAAAAAACACCCCCATACAGTTGTCAGGAAGGACGATATTAGCTATAGAGAACAAAACCATTTTTTGTACTAGGCTGTAAGCCCCATGGGCATTTTAACATGGGGGCCAATGGGGATGACAGGGTTCTGGAGCCAGCCTCAAGTGGCCATTAGAGGAACTGCAGTTTTTGGCACTGCCGTGTTGGCTTTATTTTACAGTCTCAGAGGTTCCACTTTGTCTTGTTGCTATCGTGAATTGAACAGTGAAAATACACTACTCCTCATTTTCATTTTCAGCAAAATGCACTCACTACCTTATTACCCTTTCCCCACCAAAGTTAGTGTATATGCATTTTTTTAACACAAGTAAACACACTAAAAATAGGCAGTAGACTCCTCTCCCATTGCCATTAGACTAGAGCCATGGTCAGGGCTCTGCAGTGGGCGAGTTTGCCTTTCTGCTTTTTTGCTTCCCGTTGTGTCACATTCAACCTCACGGGCGAGCCAAGAAACAGATTAGTAGAAGTAGAAGGCTGAATGGAGGCCAGTGGAAATGCTAGGATGGTTACTTTTTCATATCTGTTACTTAGTCTCTCTTTTTAGTGCCATCTAATTTGAAACAATGTTTCAGTGTTGCTCTTGTATCATGCTGCAAAAGGGGTTAAAATCAGTGTGTCCCCCTGGGTGTCATCTTTCCGTCTCTGCTTATCAGAGCTGTTCGGAACTGAAGCCAATAAATACCCATGACTATTGCAGAGTCATTTGTCACAGGAATGAGTGCTGATTGAGACCTTTGCCACTAAATACAAAAGCCAGATGTTAGTGGGGTTTTTTTGTACAGTGGGAAAGGGGCTTATGTGGTGGTAGCTTGCTGTGTAACATGTTGCTGAGGCCGATGCTCTGTCCCCTTTGTACTCAGAAAGCCAAGAGGAATGACGCAGCTGGATATGATAGAGTTTTTGGCTGGTGCCTCCCTAAAATTGAAGCTATGTGTACTTGTAATTCCTCAACACAGGTAACTTATGTCTTAGACGTCTTCATTTTCTTCAAATACTAATTTATAAAAATAATTAAAAGTATTTTTACATCTTGCACAATAAATCATTCTGCAGCCAACTGGTAGATAGATATAGAAAAGATAATCACTTTGTAACCAATTTAATATTAAATTCCCAAAAATAATTTGTATTTAATAGTATGAATCTTTTATACAAGCCAGTAAGAAAGACTTTCTGAGATATATGCTCATGCAATGATTATATCACGTTCCACATGTTCAGAGCTGATACTGAGAACACTCTGATCCATTCGGGTCTACTCACGTATGAGACCTTAGAGCCATGGCAGTAAAACAAGACCTTCACTGACCTGATTAGAGTATAATTTGGATCCTGTCTGACTCTGACCTCAGGTCAGGTCTCAGTTCCAAGAGCGAGTGAACCCGTGACGACCTCTAATATTTCTTCAGACTTTTACCAGTTCATCCAGAGGATGATTCTCTCCTCCTCTTCTCTTTGCTTTATCTGGATTCTTTCTAAAGCCCTGAAGAGGTATATTTATCAAGTTAATTACAAGAAGAATGCAAAGCAGAGAGTAAAAAAAAATTAAAAAGGTTTTGTGTTGCAAAGATTTTTTTCTGATTTTTCTATCCTGTTAACCATCTGCCGACCCCTCAAACTTTTGTTGTGTTCCCCTGGGGGGATCTCAACAGCCAAATTGGGAACCACTGATTTACAGAGCTACATAAGCACTCACAGAAGAAGAGTTACTGCTAGGTAATTTCCATATTCGTGAGGGAAATCAAAACAACAATTCTGTGTCAAACTATACCAAGAGAAAGACAGCGAAAGAGCCACACCATGAATCAGAGGCTGGCTGGCTTTTTATAATGTGCCTTGTTTTGCCCTTGCAGTCACACCCGGTGACTCTTAGCAGGTGGTAAAGTATGTTTGAGTGCGAAACACACATGAAACAGATCTGGTAATTTGGTTATTGAATGCAAATTGCCCCTCTAAATCTTATCTTTTATCAGACTTGGCCCCATTGGCTAATGGGTGCTTGTATGTGTAAGTAAAAACTACCCATTAGTGAATCCATTGAGATAAAAAACAGGAGATAACATGGTGGTAGTCGTTCACTCTAATTCACCCCTTACATCTCCTCAATGCTGTCCTTCTGCCTGACTGTGTGAGTCAGAGTTATATGCTTGAACATAGAGGTGACTGACTCATGCAGCCTAAAGTCATACAGAAAGTGCACACACACACCGAGAGAGACCTCCTTCAAAGCCACAGATCCTGATGACACATTCTGTAACATGTTATCAGAGGACACTTCACGGAGGACATGCACAGAGAAACACTGATGTGATTTATACTATCTGGAGGCTAAGGTGGAGAGCTGTGAAAATGAGAGGGTCACCAGTCAACTCCATCCTCTCGCTCTGGGGGAGTGTCATCAGGTCCTAACACCTCATCGGAAGTGTGTCCTACCACTGCATATCACTAACTTGTGACAACACAGTTGAGTTATTCATCATAAACAACTGTCAGAGCCACCCTGACATATGTTTTGGTCTCTACTTGAAATCCCGGTTGGATGCTTACGCAAAGCAAACTGTTTTTCATGCATTTCAGCCACTTATCTTGAGCACACATGCACATCTTAATTAGCTATCAAATGATGCGGATCAAACGTGTTTTCCCTCTCAGACACGTTCACTCTGATCCTCTCATCGCTCTTTTATGTGTGGCTCGCTTCCCACGGCATGTTAAAAAAGGTGGTGATGATTGAAATGTTTTGGGACTTTGATGTTCTCACGTTGGGTGTTGAGGAAAGGAGGGATTAAAGTGTAAAGCTGTGTCCATATGTGTGTTCTTCACTTCTCAGCCAGTAGAAACTGAGAGGAGTATACACAAGCTAACATCATCTGACAGAAGCAGCAGGATTGAGGTCTATGATCCTTGTCAGTAATCTGGTATCACGTGACTGAAGGAGGGAATAATTGATGGTTTCAGAGAGCCAGGAATAGAGAGATAAAAAAAACAGTGAAAAGTGAAGAGGATGGAGCAAACAGACGATGGGCAGTAGTGGAGGTGGGCGAGGGGCTTGTTGCATCCTGCTGTCGTACCCACCCCCTAATTGCTTAGTATTTATGGTAGGAGGAGTGGTATATGTGGGCAACATGATTCTCCACATATACACACCCAAAACCAAAATACACACTAAGAGATTCCGTCACCCTAGAGGGAGTCATTTGCGCTCGCAGGAGGTCGGTGGGAGGCTTTTACGGGCCGTTATGTAGCTGGCTCACTATTACTGGAAGAGCGTTGGTATCTTTTGATCAAATTCTACCCCACTCTCCAGTAACCTGCTTCCTATGAATTGTGGGCTAATTGTGCAATATGGGTTTGTGTGTTTGTGTGTGTGTGTGTGTGTGTGTGTGTGTGTGTGTGTG
>JAPZEB010000002.1:20745097-20758913 GCA_029783705.1 Chaetodon striatus
CAATAGGTGGAAAATCTAAAGGGTTTTCAGCAGAAAATGCTTGACTATAAACACATAATAAAAAACTTGGAGAACATAACAAAAGATGAACAGAGCCTGCAGGAGTAAACAAGTCCAGCTTGTACCTGTTATTGTCTATATTGTCTTTTTGTTTTATAGTTTAACCATTCAGTCAGTCTTTTTCCTTTTCAAATCGGCCTTCAATCATCCGTATCCTGTATGTAAGATTCTCCATCACTTGAATATCGTCTATGATGGGCAGCCATTGTTTGTAAATTGAAGCGTCTGTCTTCAGCCAGTGTTTTGTAATTGCTTTCTTTCCACCAGCAAGGAGGATGTTGACCAAGCAGACTGTTCTTTTAACCAGTTTAACACATGCTTTGTCTTTTCAGATTTTTCCACAATAGTGTTATCATTCATTTTGCCTATAACTGACAGAGATTTATACAGATTTGCCTTTTCTACCTTTTGTTATGTTGTTTTGGATAACAACCTAGCTGAGGAGCTTGGACTCCATATTTGTTTTTGTTTTGATAAGCTCTCTCCCATCACATATTTCTGCATATTACTTTTAACTAATTAAGCTACAGAAATTGTTGTACAGTGAAGTGTGGTTTCAGGGGGTTTGATGAAGCATACTTGCATCTTTAGGATTTCATTATCATTTAAGTTTCCTATGCATCTTTTTTTTTTTTTTTTTGCTGTCCTTTGCTCAAATGAATGTATAAAAAAAAAATTGGACTGTTGCAGCTTTAGGCTTATAGTTGTCCTTATGTTAGGGTTGCAGATGGTCGCCTGCCTAATGATAATGTCTACCTCTAATCAGCTGAAAATGTGCTAATTAATATCATTGATCAGGTGTAAAATTGCCTTTCTCACACATTTGTCCTTTGGATTCGATTAGATCAGGACATGAGACTTGATTCTCATTAACATTATGCCTCATGTCGTGTGTCTTCATAAAATGCTACCTCTGATGTTTGTCCAGGCATTCGTCCAAACAGCCTAAGCTGATTTATAACTCCACAAGTTTGTCAATTCAAAAGGGTCAATCCTGTGAGCTCCCCAACATATTTAACTGCACCTCATCTTTGCTGATGTCCTCCCACACAAGTTTTATTGAGCTCTCTTACCATGACCCAGAGCTGACCAGAAGATGTATGACTCTTTTGACTTTATTCATTTTCCTCAGCCCCTTTATCCAGGGGATAGAGGGAGGTTATTAAGAGGGAGGGAGGGAGCTCAGTCGTTCTACGTAGGCATATGTCATTTGTGATTTTCTTTGCATTTTCTCTCATCTCGCCATTTATCTGTTTTCGTGCCATCTTCTTTTTCCAAACATTCTCCCCATCCATCACAATTCTGTTTCTCAGGCATTATTCGTTCTCTTTTTTTCTCCTCCCTCCATTAGAGTGAAGGCTTTATCTGCGGCTCGGTGAGTTATTCCTTGACTTTGGTATGATAATGCTCGTTGCAGGTCGCAGTTCACTCACCGCGACCTCTGCCGCTTCACACCCTGTCTGTGGAGTTATTGCCCTCGCCCTCTGTGTGAAGGCGTGTTCATTTTTAATTATCACTCAGCATTTGATCATCTCCCTCCCCTGCCTGTCACAATGTCTCATCGGGTTGCTGGTAACATTTCCATTACATTAGGAAGAGCAGCCACGGCTGTGTATCGAGTGTGTGATGTGTATGTGTGTTTGCGTGAATGTGCTCGATGGTGCGTTCCTATCATTGCGGCAGAGACGAGATTCCTCCCTCCCTCATCCATCTTCAAGCGCTTGGCTGGAAATGACATGTCGACACACAACGGAACACATCGTTGCCCGAGACGCACAAACACACACACACACGAGCACCCACACACACACAGACACGCACACACGCACACACACACACACACACACACACACACTGGGAATGGAATTGGATTGGCGATGGAATTCTAATTAAATGGTTCACACACACCCCTCCCTGTACTTCTCCCCCAAATGGCATGCTAATTGAGTTGATGCAAATAGGGACTCACAGTCTTAAAGCTTCAAATTGCTTTGTTTTGTTTTTTTTGCTGTTGCACAAAATGTTGCACGCGAAGAGCCCAGGTAGGGAGATAGAGAATGAAAAAAAGGTCGTCATAAATAAATCAATGACTATGTTTTATGTCCAAAATATTCAATTTTTTGCCCATATTTTAAGAAAAAAACAATATTCGCACTAAGCTGTTTACATGGTTAATGTAAATTAATATTCCAGTAGTAATCCCGTTTTCATGTAGCAGTGCATACTCTGAGTAGTGTCATTTATCACATCAAAATATGGAAAAGTGGAACAGCTGCCGCTTGTGCCAGGATCTTTTGAACATTTTCGACCAGTGGCAGACTTGTTGGTCCATACTTAAACATCCTTCCTCTTTCATTGCTTCAACGGCCTTCTTGGAAGGTCAAAAACCTGTTAATATCCAAGTCTTCCATAATGTTTTAATGAAAGTGTGTTTCTCCCTCAGATAAAAAATGTAGGCTTTTCTTTTGTTCTTGCATCTCTACACTAGCCTTGCACGTAGGGCTGGATGATGTGGACAAAAATTTGTATCCTGGTATTTACAGGCTGACTGGAGATACACGATATATATCTCGGTTTTTACGTGAAATGGGCTACATGTTTTCAGTTGCAAGTCAAAGTCACATTTGAGATGTCACAGACTGTGATTTTTTCTGTTTTAAAATGTACAGTTGCACAACATGTAAATAAAAAATGACATAAAATAAATAGCAGGGCTGTTTATTAACATTTTGCACTTAGCATGGAGCTACACAGGTTTAAAGGTTGCAGCACAGACCACAAAACTATAGCATGACTGTATAAGTATAAAGTCGTCTTAAATCCATTGTAGTTGGTAACAATTAAAAATCCTTGTGGGGGGAGTTAAAAAGGTGTTGTCCATGGCCTTTCACATGAATCCAGTGCTGAAAAATGATTTAAACATTTTTATTCATTGAAGCTATTAATCTTATTTATGCACATGGCATCAACAGAGAGGCCGAGTGAGGGAAGAGGGGAGAAACACTTTGTACACATTATGCACTGCATTTTAAACACATCTGTCACCTGCATCCAGGTGCTGTCTCTGTGTCATAAAGTAGACTACAGCTAGCAAGAAGAACAGCAACTGCTATGATCCATCTCACACACAAACTAGCAGCGCAGTGCTGGATTGCACTTGTGCTGTGGTAATTCCATCTCACAGACTGATTTAGCGTAGCACGTGCAACATATAGACCGTTGTCACACTGTAGACTAATTAAAAGACAGATTAAACAGAGGAGCAGCTCTGTGAGCTGTGCGGAGAGTGTTAGAGAGAAGAGATGCACACTGGTATGCATTATGTGATGCAACTTGACCCTTTATCGATATAAACAGAGTTGTCTAAATTTCTATCTTGCTTGAAAATATAGCAATATGTTGCACATAGTCGTTATATCACCCAACCCTACTTGCTGTTGGTGAGTTGGTTTGTGTACAGTATATCCATGACAATGCACAGAGCTGACCACAAATAGTAGAGATGCTGTCTGTTGCAAACTGCAGTAAAAAGCCAACTGAGACGCATATCCCGAACGCGGTATTCATCCAAATAATGCCAGCATATCCCACGTCTTAATCTGGAAATTTTCCATTCAGAATAAGGTCTGATTTAGAATAACTAAACAGAATATGCTATTTACATGGCTCCTATTTAATGCGTAATACTGTTATACTGGAATAACAGTGCAATTTTAATGTGCATGTAAATGTACTGAATGTAAAACGAATTGGAAACAACTGTTGACGTAGGAGTGGAAAGGGTGAGCCTGCATTGGGAAAACTGTGGAATCTTTTCTGTCTTTTCATTGTGGAGGGTTTAACTGTGCTTAGGCATGTGCATGTATACACGTTGTTTGCAAGCACATATTTCAATAAGCGCCTAAGCTCACTGCAGTGGTATTATTAAGAAGGCCCCTCGCCTCCCATAAAGTTCCCAGAGCATTCTCAATCCTGGAGGCCATTGGCAAGAAGGTTGGAAATAGTGAGCGCCTCTTTAGCTCAGCAGGGGTTGAATCGATAAATCTGTCATTGTTTATTTTACAAAACTTCCAGGCTTCACCTCTGGCGCTCCCACAGTCGGAGGCTCAACACTCAAGCTGTTCATGTCTACTCGCTCAATGTAGGATTGTTGGCCAGTTGCCTTGAGGTGAATAGATATTGTCCTCAATAAACCATGAACATTGCATGACCAAGTTGTGTACACGGGTTGGCATTTTTTTTCCTAGGGGCTGTTTCATGGACTGTGCCGCTTTGGCAATTCGAGAACGACCCTTGCGGTTCACTGTCACAGCAGGAGAGGCACTTTGCTTCCGGAACATGTTAACCTGACCTGATCTCTTTCTTTGCTCTCGCCCTTTAGGTGTTGGCCTTAGAAAGACAGGTCTTTGACTTCCTGGGTTACCAATGGGCCCCTATTCTCGCCAACTTCTTCCACATCATCATCGTCATCCTCGGCCTCTTTGGCACCATCCAGTACCGGCCACGCTACATTGTGGTGGTGAGTATGTATATCTAAAGAGTAGTAGCTCATGTTAGACACTGTACAGTCTGCCACATAATCCTATTCCTCACAGTTTTTGTTAAGCAGTGTCACCTCACTGTGCATTAGTCCTCTGTCTGCATTTGATTGGACGTGTTGTTGCCTTTCCTCTTTAATTGCAAAGTGTGCTGCACTCTCTTGAGCATTGTGCGACACCCTTAAATCACTCTAATCCCATGGTAATTAGGGCTAATTAAAGGAGGGGGTGGGTGTGTTGGGGGGTACTAAGGAGCTCATCAGATTTATACTCAGCGTCGAGTTTCTGGACAGAGAAGGTCATTCTTTGAAACACGGTGCTAAGCATGTGCTGCCTGTTATTTCACTCCTTTTGTTAGAGAGCGCCACTACGAAGCTCCATAAATGTGCTTTTATGCACTTCGGTTTTTATTTTAAACCATAACGTTCATCGCAGGCATTAAAAGCGTATTTTCAGCAGCATTAGTGGGAGCACAGATGGTGATGTTAATGACAGGAAAAGAGATACGAGGAAAAGAGAGTAAATAAAGAGGGACGAGGGAGATGTAGAAGGATCAACGAGAGCCACACAGGAAAAGACAAAGAAACAGAGGAAGCGGGAATCGAAGGGAGGACAGGAAGGAGGGAAAGTAGAGCTATTGTCTCATGTCAAGTGGAAAATGGGAGAGAGCAAGCTAAGGGGTTTCATGATTCAACATGTATGTTTTTACGAAGGTGCTGCTCTTGCCCCCCGCTCTTCCTCTGACACCTCTGACATTTTAAGCACACGATTCACTGTGAGTCAGAGGATTTCACAATCTTCACAGTGATGACTCTCTTTCTCTGTCAGTGAATACCACTCTGTGTCTGTCAACAGTTGGCTGTCTGACTGTACAATTTTATAAGTCGTGAACTTCATTCAGCCTCAGCAGTTAAAAACCGTGTATCTCCCTCAGGGCTCAAATAAACCTGCTGAACTTACTGGCACCTTTAAAAAAAACATTAACTTGTTTGTAGGGTTGAGTACCAAACTCTGTGCTCTTATGGGGACCGCATTTCGTAGGTACTGCCGAGCACCGATTCACGTCAAATCCATCTGTGCCAAATTTTGGTACCCGAGAGTGCCAGGTTTAAACAAGAGGTGGAAGTGCCGCAAAGCACTCTGGAGCCAGGAAGCCAGCCACGGAGCTTCGAGGCTGGTAACAAAGCTTTGCAGAGCCGGCGGGTTCAACTTTAGACAGGAGGCAGAGGCGCCCCGAAGCCCAAAGAGCTCCACGGCCACTCCGTCAGCTTTCCAGTGAGCCAAAACTATTGTGGCAGCGCCAGTCTGCCGCAATAGTTGTGGCGTCTGGTCTATTTTCTTTTCTTTATTATTTTGATAATAGGTTAGTATCCCTGTTCGACGAGCAGACATGCATAAACACATGCACACACAAGCAGACAGAGACAGAAGATTAGCTCTATGTGTGATTAGAAACAGAGCAGAGGAGCAGAGTTGCTTATTAGTCTACCATGTCACCTCTGCAGCTTGTTCAAAAATTACATTTTTGTCATAACAGAGACAGTTAAGTACTGAAAAAGGTGCCATTGCCGGGCTCCGTGAATGGTACCCAACCCTATTTTTGTGTATGGTGTTTTGAGGTCTATAGAGCATGTTGTGTGTATTGCCATATGTGAGAGTGTGTATGTGTGGGAGGACACTTTCCACTGACTTGACTTTGTTTAGGATCTCATTAACTCAACCTGGCATTTTATTCAGTGGCTGTCACGTCCTGCTCTGTTCAGTTCATCTAGTTTCCATGGAGCTAATTTGTCTGTGTCTTTGCCTTCTCCAGTATACAGTATGGGCCGCTCTGTGGGTGGCCTGGAACGTCTTCATCATCTGTTTCTACCTGGACGTAGGAGGCCTGTCCAAGGTGAGACTTTCTAAATTTTTTAGTCTGCTGTTTTCTCCAAATCTTACATTGTGCATCTGTCAGCTAAAGGCGTGTGGCTTAGTGTGGTCTGTGATGAATGTTCTTTTCTTTACGAGGTCATGGTGGCAGGCTGGTAGGAGAGAGAAGCCTGATTTATATTCCTGTGTTCAAGAGTTGTGCCACCTACACACCTTTTAGACATGTTGAGAACTTCGCCATAGCTGATGGATACAAGTATTACATATATTAAAACAAGCAGGACACAATAAAAACAAACAAAATGAGAGGGTACTATTATTATCATGATTTTTAAAAAAGGAGAGATACTAACAATAATAATACTAATTCCTAAAACAAATAAAAATATACTCAAAAACGTAACTAAAAGCTTGCGAGAGAAGATCCGTTTTAGTTTGCATTTAAAAGAGAACACTGTAGTAGCGGATCGAAGTTCATGTGAAAGAGAATTCCAGAGAGTAGGACCATAATGACTGAAAGCACCATGAGCTGATTGAGAGCTGATTTTAGGTACAATGAGTAGACCTTTACTTGATGATCTAAGGGATCTCTCTGGCATGTCCTCTGTGAGCATGTCAGCAACATAGGAAGGAGCTAAACCATTGAAACATTTAAAAACAATAAGTATTTTCAAATCAATTCTTTTTTGTATTGGGAGCAAGTGATTAAACGCTGATTACATTTTTTAAAAATAGAAATAAAACCCATTTAGTTCATTTTTCATGAATCAGCCCCACGTTTAAAAAAAGAAATCAAATCAAAAAACTTATTTACGAAATACTAAACATGTTATCAGTATTTAGTTAGACAAAAGATGCTACTATCATAAACTGAAAGTATTACAGCACAAATGCAAGCCAGGACCTTATGCACAAGGCAATATCACTGACCTGCGCTACATGTCACTACCAGACCAAGAGGATGATAGAGGAATAAGCAGTCATCCTTGTGCAGAGAGTGCAACCCCAACCCTTGAGAGAAGAGGGAAATGAAGAGGAGGAGGGAGCTGCTGAGCTCAAGTCTTAGCTCACAAAAAAAATCTTAAGCAAGTCTATGTAAAAAACAAAAAACAGGCACTGCCAAGACCTCTCCAAATGTTGTTCCCTTTTGTTTAAAGTAGGGGGAAGATCTAAAGCTTTAAATTTAAAAATCAAACACTCTACAAATATATCGATGAATATCTTTTCTTGTAATCGATAACGCTGGTGTTGTCCCAACTCTCTGCTCTCACTGTCAGTGAAAATGTGTTCAGTTTGGCTTTACACCACAGAAATGGCAGCGGCGCTAAAGAGCACAACACATAAATCAGCCAGAAGATTAGACTATAACAGTACAGTTTTACCACTCTCATAAATTATTGAACATCATAAAGTAATACCATATCCATAGCAGCAATACTTTCTCTAGTTGCTACTTGCCAACAGTTGAGCTAACTCTTACAGGTAAAACGGCTAACTGCGTGTTAAACTGACTACAAGCAAACAGGTGCGGGCAGTGTCTGTACCCTGGGGGAAAAACCACACAACAAAACCCTCTTGTCTTTGCCAAGAAAAAGCCTCAAGTCTGAGTTTTTTTTGTCCTGAAGATGATTCAGCTTTAATTCTGACCTTGTGCCAATGTTTTTTTTGTTACACCAAGCTTGACTTTTCCAGTAATAATTGTTGTTGTTAAATACATAAGGTTAATTAAAATGCTTTCTTGAGCTTAATCAGCATATACATATTTTAGCTACAGTTAGATATGATGCACTGCTACCAGGTGCTAATGCCTGTGTCAAGCCTGAACGTCTTGGTGCGATTAACAAATGCAGCCCAAGTAAATGGGATTATTTGTGGTATACAATGAACGCGTGACACAGCCATCTAGTATGAATCCTTCACCTAACTATAAATCACTCCCTACGCTTTAGCAATCTGCGCCATACACACCCACGACTGTTCAACGGAGATGTATAATTTGGCCTTGAAGAATGTCTGTGTTCCTTTAAATTGTTTGTGTGGTGCGTCTGCTGACAGCGGGACAGTCACCTCCCCTGGTGAGTTTCAAGTGGAAGCTCGCAGTTTAATAGGTAAATAATCTGGAAAAAATCTCTCCCCCCAAACCAGCATGCACATACACTCTTTTAAATCTCTGGGGCTCCCCTGTGGTTCCTGAGTGCAGATTAGATGCGAATTTATTCAGACAAAGAGAAGTGTTGGGTGGTCACCTCTCAACCTGTAAATGCATCCACCCTCCCTCCTCCTGACATCTTGTCTTCTCCTTTTTTTCACCACTCGCCTCACTGCTCCTTTGATCTTTTTTAATTTATTCTGCATATTTTGCAAGTTCCATATCTTGCCTTTTTCATTTCAGTGTATTCCTCTCTCTCCTCTCCTCTCCTCTCCTCTTCGCCCCCCTCCTGTCCTCTCCTAGCTATTGATGGGTATCTTACCCATTTGCCCGCCTGACCATTGAGAATAATGAATTCATGTAGGCAACGTTCATCTCGCACCAGTTCAGACAGCCAAAATGAATTTCAGAAACACCTTCCCAAGCTCTGGCGACTTTGTCATTGTGTGATAGACCATGGCTCCATCAAGTGTGTCTGTCTCTCACCGCATATGTCTATGTGTGTCTGCTGCGTGTGTTTGTTGTGTGTTCTCCTGCATGGTTCCTGCTAGAATAATGAGGCTTGTAGGGGCCAGCTGCTTGGGGCTGAGGCTAGGCATTAACCCGACAGATGGAGCCAGCCTGGGCTTCCAGCTCTGCATATGGTGTCCAGGAGGAGAGCTGGCTAATGGAGCGCACACACACACACACCCACACACACTATCACCCCATGCACACTTACACGACCAAACTTGGCACGCAGCTCTCTGAGAGGTCCCCAACATATTTTATTATTAAATCGAGTCAGCTAATTCTGTTCAGCTAGCCTTGACCGATGTTGACGGGACTGTTCTGGAGGGTGTGTTTGTATATATATGTGTGTATGTGTGAGTGGTGTGTGTATTCATGACAAGGCCCTCAAGAGTGAGGGGGCAGGTTGTCAGAGTCATATGCCACATGCTCTGTCACCTCCTATTGATCCCTTATCCCCTCCCCCATGGTGCAGGACAGACTGACAGACAGACCCCTGCTACTCTACACACACCTCTGTTTTTAAACCCTCTGCAGTCATTCACCACTTGTCCTTTTATTCATTCTCTCTCACACTCTGCACACAGTGACCTCAGACACAGAGACTTTGAACATGTCCTCACTAAGCTGTCTGAATTTGAAAAAGTTCCTTTCACAATCCGTGACTGAGCTTTTCCAAAAATGTTTTCCAGTAAATAAACATGCCAGTTTTTTAAACTCTGATTCTAACAAACCTCTACTAAAATCATTTTCTCTTTTGTCTTGTGATATCAGCAAAGAACGATATACTAAACAGGTAGTCAATTAACTCAGAAGCAAACATTGTTATATGTTCAGCTTTTGAGCCAAGCTAGCAGGTTTCCTTTATGGAGACAATGCCAGTCTGTCTGTCTGTCTGTCCGTCTGTCAATTCATTACTTTGGTCTAAATTGAAATAATCCCAACAACTATTCGATGGACCTACAGATGGTTGTAGACTATGTCTCCTTAGAACTTCTGTTATCCATGATTGTTTAAAGCCAAGACTAAATTGATCTGATTAGGGACATGAGAGAATTCACAATCAATTTGTCTTGATAAAATACTTGAAAAGCCCTGTGCTGCTCCAGAGTGAGGAAATATCTGTCTATTATGGATTCATTGCCAATGCCTGCACTGCGTCGGTCTCTGTGACTGATTATATAGATTGCCAATATAGCTGATTACACAATAGTTATCAGTAACATGTATTTATGTGTATTTTGTCAGACAATTTTGTGAGCATTAGGTAGGGATTTGAAAAAAAATAAAAAATAAAAACAGTGCAGAATCAGATTAAATCTAATCTCAGTTTTATACTTGATCATTGTCTGACACCAAAAACAGAAAATTATGTCTACGAGAGGAATTTAATTGTGTTTTTAGCCATATGCACACAAACAAAAATTGACTCAAAAATACCCAAAAGCGGTTCTTTGGCTTGTAATTGTAGGGGAATCTGTTTTAGTGCTGTGTGGAACCCATCCGGGAGTCTGAATGATGCCAGATGATACCAAGTATGAGTCAATATGCTTCTAAATGACACTTTAAAATATGTACGTTTTTTACAAAATGGCTTAAAAGATTCAGAATCCTATACTAGGTGCTTACTGAGAAACATAATATGTCACCTCTTCATACATACCTGGAATATTATGCCCCGTTTCCACTAAACACTTTCAGTATAGTACCTTTGGAACCAAAAGTAACCCTTCAGACATGGTACCTAGACCCTAGTGTTTCCACCACAAACAGTACTCTTAAATGTGGGCTGTTGTCATTTTGTGCTTCTCAGGCAAGCTCAGGGGTTTAGTGTCGCTGGAGCCCACAGGAACAACGCTTCGTGGCACTTTTTTTCTCCAAGTGAGGATGTATGCCATCCCAGTCAACATTATGTATATAAATGCTTGAAGAATCCACTCATTACTAAAAGTGTGTGTCATATAAAAATGAGTGCAATGGTCAAAGGTTGTCACAGTGAAATTTAAGGTGTGTTGATGGATTCACATTGTCAACTCATTACAGGTAAATGTTCCACCTTAAAAGTTGCCGGCAGTAGTGAATTAAGTTATTTTTTTCTCAAACTACAGCTGCTGCAAGAGGCAGCTAAACATCCTTTCATTTTATAGTTACAGTTTAGTAATATATGTAAAACTCTCCACAGTATGAACAGTAGTTACATGGGTTTCAAAACCAGCCACAACTCAGTCCTGAGCAGATTGACCGTCTGCTATTGACCAATGAACTGACTGCAGTGTTCACAGCTCCACCTTTTAGTACCAGACCAACAGAAGGGGGACCAAATCTAGGAGCGATACGGAATGTTTCCATCGGTGCCATTCACAACATTTCACAGTGGAAACGGAAAAAAACCGAACCGAACTGAACTGTGCCGTACGTACTGCTCGGTGGAAATGGGGCTTTTGTTTTGTTGTTGACTTAGATTGTTTCTCATACAGACTCTGAACAACTCTGAGAATTGTGTCCAGGCATTGTATGAAGTTTCCCTACATTGAACACACAAAAGGAGATTGTCTGTGTCAGACGTTTGGTAAGGGCAATGAGTGGTCCCTGGGTAGAGTATGCAGGAGGCAGGACATGACGCAAAAAGGAGGCTTCAGAAACACAGTGTTTTCTTTACATAGCTGGTCCACAATTTGGTCATGAACAACTGAGTCTCTTGCCGTTTTTTGAATATTCTAATGATTGCAGCGTCGGCCCAACAGAAGTTCCCAAATCTTGTCTCTCTCTCATCTCTCTGGTTGGGCAGCTTTGTTGCCATCTTTGTGTAAATGGCCCCAATGACCTGCTCTGTTCACACATGGGCTCAATGGGACATTATACTGACTTTGTACTAGAGAGCTGGCAGGGTAAAGTCGGTTTAATGTCCAGTCCAACTGATTTGGACATTTGCTTTCTCACATACAGCTCCTCTGGGTAATGTCTCGATGAATTCAGGGATGCCGTGCATGTGTGAAAGGGGCTTTAGAGAGGAAGAAAAAAAAGAAATGTAGCCATATCCCTGTTTTTTTAACAGCCTTAAAACGATAACATGTACAAATGTTTTTTTCACATGGAAATTTTCAGATTCATCTGCCTAAATGTGGATGCAGTCCCCGCCTTTCCTCTCTCTTTCTCAACTCTTACACACAGTGACTGCAGACTTCATTTTAGACATGCACGTCACCCGCAACACCGTCTCTCTACCTCCTGAATCAATATGCAGCCACAGTGCATGCACACCTTTATGAAATCTAAGTAAATATGAGACTCTCGTCAGAGCCTGAAGAGTTTACAACACCCAGTTAGCCACTCAGGTTTGCTCCCAAATGTGATCACACTAACATAAACTCTCTTCCCTGTATATTTCAGAAACAATAAATCATGAAAAATAAGATTCTAATCATTTGATGTTTAGCTTTATAGAAAGCCTCATGTCTCCAGTGATTCCAGTAATAGGATTGTCTCCAAATATGTATCGACTTTTGTTAAAGAAAATAGTTTGAGCAGTATCAGTAGACTAACCTTGAATCTATGATATTGAGGGATTGATTTGTGCTTTGGGGTGCATGGAAGCATAACAATAACACTCCTGACAGTAAGTTGCCAAAAGCCTCAATATCGACTTCTCACGTACTGCAGTCATGAGTGAGGCTGCGGCTTGGATAGAGATGGTTTCCCTAGCTCGCAGGCACAATCAATGGCATCTGTCAAGTCATTAGTCTTCAGAATCCTACCTATTGACCTTCAGCCGCCCTTGTTTTTGCGACTGTATGAGAGAACGACAGAATGACGGAGAAGGAAAATAGAAACAGAGCATGATGATGAGTAATCAACATGAAGAAAGAGAAGGATAATACAGTAGCATCTTTTTGTTCATGACTCCTGTTGCAGTCGTTTCCACTAACTGCACAGATCTGTTGTTGACAGAAAGTTGATACCAGTGATACACGTGTCATCAATGTGTACATGTAAGTGTGAGTGGGGGTTGATAGGAATCAGGGATGTTTCCTGACAGCGCTTGCTTGGCTGTTAATAATGCATGTCTTGTCACTGAGGGGCAGATGCAGGGTTAGATTGCTGTATTGGGGTATTGATTGGTGTGAGCGTCTGTACGTCTGTACGCGTGGGCTCATGTGGCTGTGTGCAAATTGAACATCGCCAGGGTGTACAAAAGCTACGTGTATAAAATGCTGGATCTAAAAGTTGTGGCACTGATGTGGTACAGCCTAAGGAGTTGTTAAACTTTGCTCTGGAAAGGAAAGTCTGTCTGCTCAGTCTGACCTGTGACTCATGAGCTTTAAAAATGTCAAGTGCTGTCAGTCTTTGGTTTAACATATTAAAAGTTGGTTCACCCAAATTGTGAAACAAATATCAAATTCTCACGCTTTCAGTGGTATCAAGCCATGCAAATACTCTTTGTTTAAAGGTGAAGAGGGTTTCCCCCAGTAGTGCTCACAGTACTGAGAAACAAAACTACATTTATAAGTATTCAACTGCAACTTGAAAACTGAAACAGTGTCCCTGTTACAGTGGATAAGCCACAAACACTGTCAACAGTTTTCAGAGGGATTATTCATTCGCTGGGAAGTAGTTCCAAAGAAAACTGTTGACTGTGACGTCTGTGGATTATCCTCAGAAACAGACACATTGTTCCTGGAAAGAAACA
>JAPZEB010000002.1:20768586-20779822 GCA_029783705.1 Chaetodon striatus
CCTAACGTTTACCATAGATTGACATTTGCAAATTAAGATTCCTGGGAGTGATACTGGATCACAAAATCAGCTGGAACCAGCTGTTTATCATCACATGACATGCGGTGCATGTTGCTTCCTTTCAAAATTCAACCTTTTATTCCTCAGGGCGCAGCTGTCCCTCTCTCTGAAAAACAGGCATTTGGGAACGCTTGCATGCTGCAGTGGTGTTGCTCTTTTTTTGTACGCACCTTCCCTGCATCTACATTGAAAACAACGGATATTAGCGGGATACTAGCGCTCAAAAAAAGTGTCATGTATAGGCCTTTATTCTCATCTGTTACTTTCAGCATAAGTTTCACCTTGCTGTCAGTCCAAGCAAAGAAATCTCAGGTCTTGCTTTTCGCCAACGCTGTTCTTCTTGTGCAGTATTTTCTGCAATGAGGCAACCAGCAGCACAGTAGATGATCTCCTTCCTCATTACACCTGCACATGCAAGTTGTTTGTATGGGAATAGTCCTGTGATATGCATTTTCAGGTGTGTTAGTATGGACTGGGATTACTTCTGAAAGTGTGCCAAAAGGTTCATATGTACGGAGATAGTTTTCATTTTAAAACACTGCTTTTAAAATGAAATAGTATAAGTATGGATGTAGCCTCTGTCTCAAGCCTCCTCCAGTGTGACATATTGGCTTTACTGTGTTTGACTCAATCCCAGACCACAATAGTGATCAGAACCCTTTATGAAAATTAAACAAACATGCACACATGCACAGATATTAACTCATACGACCACATACTTGGCACACACTGTTACAGGAAAAACACACACAGACACAATGCAGTTGAAAACAGGGTGTGCCCCCTGCTGTTAACACCATCTTGTGTTTGACACTGGCTTTATACATATGCTAATTCACCTCCATTTCACCGCCACTGTAATGGATGGGGTGAGACCAGCAATTAGATACTAGAGAGAAAAAACTGAGTGAGAGAGGAGCAGAGAGAAGTGTATCTTATCTAGCCCACACAGAGACAGACCCATTCCCCTTCCTATGAGACGCCACACCTGCGTTTCATTCATAAATAATACATTTAATCTACATCTGGATGAACTTCAATGTGGGCCATATGTATTGTACATGTGAAAGACAGGAATAAATCCAAACAATAGAGATGAAAGACCTGCAAACTGCATGTCATCTTTGTTCCTTGTATAATTATGCAGGCCATGTTAAGTTATAGGTTGAATGAATGCTATATAAATAGCCACCATCATATCACAGACAGTCAATCCCCCCTCGGGTTTTGTGTTTGTGTACCCAGTGTGCGAGGAGGGCAGTGTGCCCAACGCTGTTTTAATTGGCATGGCAGAGTGCCAAATGATGGATGGACGGCTGGTTGGAGAGAGACTGTCTCGCAGTGTCTGTCTCTCCCTGTGTCTGTTTCTGAGTTGATGACGGCCATCTGCCGGTTCCACAGGCTATTCTAAGCACTGTTTGCCTGCACGTGCATCGGTGTACAGTCACTTTGTGTGCTCTCTTTCTGTTGCGTCTCTGCATATGAGCTACTACTACATGTACACTCTAGAAGCCCTGTCGACTGCCGAAACATTGCAAACACCGATACTACAATGAAGCACTGCAGAACTATGAACCCAACACTGACAAATTTTCATCTTTAGGAAACTTTTAGCAAATAGTTGAGTATTTACACATTCAGCATCCTTGTTTCCGGACACCTGATATATCTTAGTCCAATATTCACTCAAATAAGGCGTGACAGAAGCAAGGAAGTGGTGTGAAAGAAGCCATCTACATCAACGACCATTGTTTAACACCATTTATTACCCTCTTACAATACAGTCTTGGTATCAACTGGACCCATCTAACCTTAACAGCATACAAGATGGCCTAGTGGGTCACTGACTCACATGTGACCTCAGCGTCTCTGTCAGGGTTCATACCCACGCAGAGTTAAAAGCCTGCAACTCCGCACCAGTCAGATAGAACTCAAGAAGCCTCTTGTATGAGAGCCGAAACATCTTCAAGAAACTCAAGTACAGTTGCTTACGATATAGCACTTATGATTACTATGACCTGGACGACTGAGAATCTTCACTAACTATATTCACTCTTCTTTTAGCTCCAAACTTTGAGGGAAATATTTGTCTCTGAGGCCGCTGAATGCTCCACTATGTTCACCAACTAGTCTCTTAACTTTAGCCCTTTTCCACTGTACAAAAAACCCAATAACACCCACTAACAACTGGCTTTTTAATGTAATAAGAAAGGTTACAATCGGCATTCACACCCGGGCCAAATGACTCTACAGTAGTCACAGGTATTTATTGGCTTCAGCCAAGTGAACGCACAAATTTTTGCCCCTTTACTGGTGGGATGCAGTGACGCACCACCAAGTTAGTCTTCACCGAGTTTGAAACATAGACTAAGTAAGTAACAGATATATAAAAAGAAGTAATCACCATGAAGTTTTCACAGGCCTCTACGCTGCTGTTCTACGGCTGGCTGTGACGTCAAATGTCACACACACACACACAAAAAACACACTCATACACAGAGAGGCATACTCATCTGCTGCAGAGGGGTGTACACAGTTCTGGACTACTGGCAATACGGAAGGAGTCTGTTGCCTATTTTCCACGGTGTTTCCCATGTTTAAAACATCTGAAAATATTTTTTAAAATGTCCACAGAACACTAGGGTATTCACGACTGCTGAGTTTAGTATTCATCGACTATTTGCAAAACGTGGTCCACTAATCAATTAATCATGGGTAGTATATCATATTTTTTATCAGTGACCTGTTCTTGTCAAAAAGGTCTTAAATAAAACTGCGACTGCTCTCTTGCAGGGACAGTGGGAGTCTTTCCTTTCCTAAATACTATATAATATGAGTACCTGTTTATTTAATATGGTGTAATGTAGAAAATTATTGTACAAACAATTCTATGTTCAACACCAAGAATGATGTGAACCTTCACTTATCAGGCTGCTATCTCAACTCTATAATGTGTCAATAACCACCACCCACAGCACCCCTGTCTGCTGTAGATGTGTTGCCACTACTTTATCACTGCACTGTGCTAAAACCACAGGTGAATGATTAGTCTACAATGTCGCACAGTGTCGACAACTGTCTACTTTTCTGTGAAACCCCTGCAGAGTACAAGATGACGTCTTCATATTGCTTGTATCTATAACCTAAAGATATTCACTTTACAATGTTACAGGCACAAGTAGAAAATCTTCACATTAAAAAAGCTGCAACTTTAAAGCTGTAAATTGTTTCACTTTTTGTGCTTGATAGTTTTCCCTGAGTTACGCTTGATAAACGACTGAAACAATCTCTTGATTATTTAAATGAATTGCAGTTAATTTTCTGTCAAATAATCAACAAATCGTTTCAGCTCAAGTGTTGTTCTTTGCAGCGTGTTGCATCATCTGCCCTCAGAGCACGCACACACCGTCTCTCAAATTTGATGCAGCATCCCCTCAAAACTCACTCTTTTCCAGATGTTCAGTATTACCTTTTTTTTTTTGTTCATCAAAGCAAACACACAGCTGTTTATCAACGACTCACTGCCAGCTCTGTGGAGTCTAACCTCTCTTGTTTGCTTGTGTGTTCACAGCTCCTGGGCTTCGTGTACGCCTGCTATGTTGTCAGCGCCATCACTGAGGAGGAGGACAGCTGTGAGTCGCTTAACCTCACCCTTAAACACACACACACGCAATCATTCTCCGAACAGATCATTGCAACAAATAATGATTCACACTCAGACCCACTCACATAGCTGAGATGGAAAACACCCGAGTTGAGGAGAACAGGGCTACATCTTTCTTCATCTCCCTCTCTTCCTATCCCACCCTACGCTATCACCGCTCCAGCTCTCCCCTGTCTCCCTCCTCTCTCCTCCCCCACGCCAGCTGGGCCCTCTCTCACTCCTTCTCTCCCCCAGAACTAAAGGAGCCATGTGTTCCCTCTCCACACCTCCTTCAGCCCATTCATTCCTTTCTCTTTCACGTGTCCACTCGTCGCCTCATCTCTCCTCCTCGCCGCTCTGTGTGGTCCTCACTGTTGTTGTAAACCTTCTTTAATGTACTCTGGCTTTCACTTTCCTCACTTTCTTCTCTCCATGTGCCCCTCTTGTTTGTCACTCCAGCTGTCTGTTGCCTGGCTAGGGTGGGTGTTTTTATACCGCAGGATTGCACCTCCCCCACCCTCTTCTTCACACACGCACACACACACACACCTTCCCTGCTTATGCCCGTCTCTAACGCAGCTAGTCAAACATGTGCATCCTTCCTCTGAAGCGGCTCTGTGTCTCAGTATTTTCCTGTCTGTGTCGGCTTGTGTTGGTCTGCGTTAAACCTTTAACATGGAGTCAGATAAGGGCAAGAGTTGAGTCTCATTGTTTTCCTGTCATGCATGAAGCAAGCAGGGAGTGAGAAAAGAGCGAGGAAAAAGACGACGGGAGATCGTGAAATGAGTCATAAGAGAAGAAGGAGAAACCAGAGACAGACACTTGTGATAAATGACCCAGCTGCTGTGACCTCATAGGCAGCAGGTCAGAGGTCGTGCTGGAGGTTAGCCAATCAGAGGGCAGGAGACACTTGATCTAAGGGCTAGCAGCAGTCGTAAATATCTGATTAGCACCGCAGTAACTCTCATAGTGATGTCCACATGCATGAGAATCTGCCTTTATATATTTTCCCTTGTAAATTTTAACCGAATATGTTAACTCTCGGTGAGGATTAGCTGAGATTAAATAGAGTTTCTCAGGCACATATTCATACTGTACGTGCTTGTTAGAATACTAATTATGAAGTATCTGGAGCTTGGCTGTAATCATGTCAGTCCCTTTTGTGAGACACCCAAACTCTAATTTGATTTGAACACGGCGTAATGAACAAAGCACTACATGCACTAATTGCATCTTAAACAGCAGACTCTTGTAATTTGGGGGACTTTTGATGTGGTTTCCGTGTGTTCCTGTAGACAAGCCGTATAGAGGTCTAACCAGTTCTTTGGTGGTCACATACCAGAGATTCACTGGCTCTGAGTGGTTAGCTCCACCACCCAGCCACCACCCCCCAGCTCTGGGCAGTACCACTTAATCACCAGTCACCCCTAAGTAATCCCTGGAGGCCAATACCATTTCAGCAGGAGTAGAGTCTACTAAAATAAAAAAAGACTTTCCCTGTCATTGACTTTTCCTTTTGTTTTTGTGACATTTGAGCTTTGTTCATCCCCTGTGTGAACTGTTGGCACAGATTGTGTTTGTTTAAAGCTCCATTGTGTAGGATTTAGGAGGATATATTGGCAGAATGGAAAATAATATGTATATTTTCTTTTGTGTGTAATCACTAGAAAATAAGAATTGTTGTGTTTTTGTTACCTTAGACTGAGCTGTGTATACCTACATAGGACTGCACTGCCATTTTCCTACAGCAGCCCAGATCGAACAAACCAAACACCATTTACATTTTTATGTCTACTACCGTAGTTAACAGGCAACCTCTGACAAGCCGAACAGTGTCAGAAAAACACAGATTTGAAACTGCTTTTCTCAGTTTAATTCTGCAGGTTTGTTTGTTTGTTTTGCGGAGGAAGAGACCTCTGCTGATAATTCGGCTTCCGGTAGAAAACTCCCGAAAAACGAACGCTGAAAGATTTCTAACTGGGAGTTCACGCTTGGCACACAGGAGGAGTATTATCTGGTTGCAGCCTGCTATCCTCACTGCTAGATGCCACTAAATCCAACACACGGCTCCTTTAAACTCATAGAAGACAGTTATCCACACAAAGAGAGAGATAAAAATAACAAAAGAGCAATAAGGAAAGGTTGGCTAAAAAAAGCTTTGGGTGAAAACAGAACATGGTGTGATTTTTATTGGTTTTAATTAAGTGGCGGTTCTTCTCTGATCCAGGCTGTGCTGAAGTAAAATGCTGCTACATCGCTTCCAGCCGCTAGCTCTTTGTTATTGTAATCAGCCTTTTGCCTGCATGCACACACACACACAAATGTGTTCATGCAGACACAGGTGCGCAGACACACACACTCACAGCAGCACAGAAACCAGCTAAGGCACTCTGCCGCTCTCATTTCCCCCTCTTATTTGATGTGTAGATTAAAGCAAGTTCTGCATTGAGCTCCCTGGCTGCCTCAGCACCTCTCCTCCTACTCAGAACTTTTCCTTCTCTTTACTTCTCCCTGGTCTGCTTTATTCCCATTCTCGGTGTCTTCACAGCTAGCTGGAATAACCATGTATGAGAATCCAATTTTAGTGCGTTTAAGAAAGCTTCGCTCTCTCTCCCTCTCCTCTCTGTCTTCTTTCCCCATCTCTGGCTTTCGAAGCTTTAATGAGGTGTGCTTGTAAAAAGTTAGAGGTCTCTGGTCCCTCATTTTATCAGCCTCATTAAGCGCCATGCTGGTCAATAACTTCCACAGTTGATTGCGCTTCACCAAGTGAAGAAAGGTGGGGAGAATCCTCAGGAGGGTCAGAAAGCAAGGAAAAGGAGAACAGAGGGGAGCAGAGGGAGGTGTTTGTCAGGAGCAAGTCGAAGAAGGGGGGAAAAGCAGTCGGGGCAATATGCAAGAACAAATAACACAAGACAAGACGAGCTTTTCACGAATAAGGAGATAAGACAGGAATTCCTCTCACGCCGAGCACTCTCTCACTCTCCAGGGAGACGGGTGAGTTAGATTTGAGTGCTCAGGCTTGCGTAAAGAATAGCGGAATGAAACACACACCAGTGCACAAACACACACTCTCACACACTCGTAAGAAGCCAAGAAGACACAATGGGCAGAATAACAAGCATCATATACCATCAGCTCAGGGTTTGACATGGCTTTCAGGCTTTATTACTCATACTGTGTGCGTGAGTGTGATCTCCCATTTGATGCAACTCCCTCTGTCAGTCTATAAGCGCAGGTGTGTATTTACACTCTCACATACCTATATACCATTTATATTTGTGGGTTTGTGTTTAGCCGACTGTGCGTGACTGACTAAGTGTTGGCGTGCAGGCATTTGTGTGTATTTGTGCGTGCGAATTTGTTACACAGAGTTATCGGTGGTGAGCAGACACACCGACAGAGTGAGTGGTGGGGAAAATCCTCTTTGTAAAGTAGGTCATGGAGTTAGAAGCCTAGCGCCGGGATAAGCTCGCTTTAGCATGTCTGCTAATTATGCTGCCGCCCTCTGTGCTGAGTCACATCCCCAGAAAATCCGCCACAGCAGACAGAGAGACTGGAGGGATGCACAGATGTGTAGGTGACGGCACATCCTCAGGTTGTAAAAAGAGTGAAAAGGTCAAAACATCAAATTAAAGTCTCGCCCTCGTTTTTATGTTATCACCTTAAAGTGGTTCTTCAAATGACGTCAAACCCTAACCCACATTTTGAGATAAGAAGCTCTTTTTTTTTTTTTTTTTTTAAACACATTTTGACAAGCCACAGCAGGAAACGCTCAGGTGTACATAGCAGAATGGATGATGGCTGAGTTCCATTCAGCTGCTTCAGTTTTAGGCCCCTTGGTGTTGTGCATGTTAATTCAATGTCGCACTGTAATGACACGCTGGGACACTTGAATGATGGTATGACAATTACAAATGTCTGCTGTAAAGATGACCTGTATTTAGATAACATTTTTTAATACTATTTCAAAAAATATCCACATTAAAGTAGTTGTTAGTGCTCGTAAAGTCCGCCATAAATTTTGTTTTCTTGCGTGAAATAACATGCTAATTAAGGGTGATGATGTTTGTAATGTAAATCAGTATGTTTCCAGAAACAAGACTGTGACAAGCCTTTTTTACACAGAGGTCCCGTGATAGGGTCGCAACAAAGACCCTTCATTACACTGGCTTTGCTTTTTTTATACAGAACCAAACAATGCAGGCATCATGATGCCCCAGTGTGTGATTTTTTTTTTTTTTTTAGCATTTTGCCTTTATTGGAGAGGACAGCTTTAGAGTGAAATGAGGAGAGAGAAGGGATGACATGCAGCAAAGGGCCGCAGGGTTGGATTTTAACTTGCGGCAAGGACACAGCCTTAGTACATGGGGTGCCTGCTCTACTAGGTGAGCCCAGTGTGTGATTTTACATAGCATGAAGGCATCCCAGAAGCAAAAGAGGCATGACGGGTGTGACAGGAACATCACCAGCCTCAAGGGTGACATACAACATATGTGTTGGGCAGGGCTTTCTAAACAATCAATCTCCTGGCAGTGGGCCACACACATAAAACGTTGCCAAAACATCACACCTGTGCCATCCTGCCGGCTGTCCCTTTTACACAAAGATGTCTGTTCCTTGTGATACTACCTCTGCTGCTGGCTTAAAGGCCAGACGACTTTGTCCTCCCCATTCCGTGATTGTACCTTTTATATTGAATGGCGAGGTGGAATAACGGCACGACAACCTGCCTTGAACAGGAAATGTAAATGGGGTTGGACAGATTGCATTACAATCAAGAAAAAATATGTTTTCTTGAAATGAGAAACAAATACAATATATAGATGTAGGATGTAAGATTTTGCTCTTAAGCCCAGTTCAGCTAGAGGAGATTTGTGACGAGGTGAGTTGAAACAGGCAACAACTTGCAATGCGCCATTCTGCAACGTTCTCAAAACCTACAGGTTCACACCGATGCAACTAGATGAGACAGTGTATCATCTCTATGCAGCAACTCTCTGTACTTCTGTTCTGATATCCAGCTTTTAGTGCTTATTTTGTGGCTGAATTCAATTTGTAGCTTCTTAAAATATGAATGAGGATAGTGACAGTGAGATACTGGCTACAGCTGCATTTGTAGTAGTGATGAAACAGTGAAAAAACAGATGGACTGTATTCATTGTAAATATGCCACAATAATATAAAAAAGCAGGTGCTAATTAAGGCACACTGTGAGGACAGAAACAGAAGACTTGACTGGGATGGATCACCTCCTGCAGCAGGCAAACACACCTGATGGTTCTCAAAGTCAAGGATCCTTCCTTGGTACGACGAGTTCCTCCTAGGAAGGATCCTATGGAGGCAAGTCAGGAGTCCCTCATAGCATTTGGTGAACACACATTGGAACAGGCTAGCCAGTGGCCCCAGGTGTGCGTCATTAACCCTCAGCAGATTGAGGGAGTTTCGGGGTAAGGTGATCATTTTGGCACTCGCACTCTCTAATGTTGTACAATTTGAACAAATTTTCAGAGTCACGTGACTTTTTAGGGAGAATATATGTCTGGATTCTAATTAGAAAAAAGAACAGGGAGGCTTAATGAAGCTTTTGTAAAAAGTAGTTTTAGAATTCTGCTACAATGTGGGCACGTGAATCGTTGGTACTTTGTACCTGCTGAGGAAACACTGAGGATCTGTCCTCAGTAGAAAATGAAGGATCCTTGACATTGGAACAAGTGGGATCTGATGACGTAGCATCCTTGAAATTCAGCCGTTTAAGGATCCTCCCTTGACTTTGGGAATAACCCACAGTTTGCGGTCATTTTGTCTTGATCAGTGGACTTCACTACAGCTGTTGAAACAGGTTACGTGCTTTAAGTCAAGTTAAGTTCTAAAACCAGCAACTGGTGATTTGACCAGCTGAGTTGCAGATGACACCATCAGCCGGCTTGAGTTGAGCTCAGACTGGCCTCGTTGTGAATCATTGGGCTGAACTGGGCTAAAAAAAAAAAAAAAAGGAAGTTCAAATCCCTTTACTCCCACCTTGCAAAATAGTACACTGTCCTGACACAATCATTTTACTTGTACACAACGTTATGCATTTATATTCATTCAGTTAAAGCCTCTACACACCAGTAATCCACCCACACAGGTGTTTTCACTTATGTTGCCTGATTAGGGCGTGCACACACTGGGCTTGATTGACACCCTTAGTTTTATTACACTCATTAGGACATGCCAGTTTACATCTTTATCACTCTTATTAACACGTAGAGCTTGTTGACATGTTAAAAAACACTTGTGTGGCATCGCAGAGCATTTGAGCTGCATTTTGACTGGATAGAGTGGAAACTATAGCACACAATGTATGCAGTTTTCACTCAGTCACACATCATTAGGAGTTTTTCTTTGTTTTATTACAGTATTGCAGTTACACTGGTTTGCAGTATATTTGACCTGTACGTAGATACATGTTGTTTTCAATTATTTTCCTCCTTTTTGTTGCTCATTTACAGTTTTGTAGTTATAAACAGGCACAGACGGGAACATATTTCGATCTTTGTGTCTTTATAATATGAATTAAGTTGTATGGCTAGTGTGCGTTATGACTGGGTCAGTGCATGCATGAAAATATGACAGTTAGCAGAGTGAAGGCAGTACTGGATACTGTTTTCACCTGTTCAATTTCATTTTAACATAATGAGACTAGACAAACTTTCCAGAGGCTCTTCTGGTCTGTCTATGCCTGGAACCTTTTCTCCTCTGTGCATGGATGATTAACTTTAAATACGCTCTCAATCAAACATACCTGAAGTTTTCATATGCAAAATAACAAAGCATAAAACAGCTAAACTGGTCTTTAAAGTAAATGAGTAGCCTGTATAGCAGTGATGGCTGTGTAATGGTGTGTGAGGACGGAGATACAGCACTGCAGATTACAGCCAACTATGAGGAGCTCTCTTAAATGCAGAGTGTGTGAATGTGAGAGAGACCACAACTGTATCTTGTAGCTCACCTTTTCCAGCGTTACAGACAAGTTCAGAGGTCTTGAACTATCTGTCTGCACTTTATCTCTCTGTCTTTGTCTCTCCTTGTTTTTTTCTCTTGATCTTCCTCACTGTCCGCTCCTCTGTTCTCACCAACCCTGTTTTTCCCTCCTGGTCTTTTTCCCTTTATCTCTGTGTCTGTGTTTCATTTCACTGTCAGCTCGCCAGCCCTTCACACACACACACACACACACGGCAGTAGATGCAGCAGTAAACTGTACATTGACCCTCAGTTTCTCACCTGGTTCAGTACAGGTCCTCTGATTTTTCAACCAGTTTGCACTTGAACTGAGACATAACTGTCTTACATTACTCCCCACTTGTTTAGGGGCACCACATAGATGCCTTGGCTGTTGACCTACATACCTTTCATTTCTCTCGTGTGTCCACACAAGTGAAAACCAGCTCGCTTCCTCTGCCTGGAAGAAACTGAGCTTGTTTCTTTCATTATTACAGGATCACATGAACTGAGCAGCTGCCAATGTCTGTTTCCAAGGTCACTATCAGCACT
>JAPZEB010000002.1:20819890-20834012 GCA_029783705.1 Chaetodon striatus
GATGAGATGGTTAAATGCAGACTGTGTTTGCATGTAGGCCAGAGGGACCGTCAGTTAACTCAGAGTAGGCTGGCAGGCATAGATGTATGCGCCAAATGAAGATTGTGTGTGTGTGTGTGTGTGTGTGTGTGCGTGTGTGTGTGTCTCCTTGTCTCCCGTTGACTGGACTTGTCCTCTCAGGCGTGATGAGAGCAAGGGTACATGCAAGCTCATGCTAAAGAATTCATGGCGCTGCTGCTCTCAGAGGCCCCACTGTCAGTGTAGCCTCATGGCCCGCGCATACTAATCAGAGACACTGGATAGATGGACACACACACACACACACACACACACCCAAAAACGGCACTCTGTTCTGGCATGTTGCTGTCCACCTATTTTAACCAGGGAAGATTACCCACTTGCTAATAGACTTTTCCTGCGGCCCGGGAACCAGTCCCATGGCCCAGGTAATCCCACAGCTCATCCCCTGCGAGATGAACTGTTATCCTGGGTAGAGCAGCAGGAACCTCCCCTCCACCTCTCATAATTGGATCTCATACAAGTCCAAAATGGTTGCTCTCGCTTTACCTCTGCATCACAGAAATATTAAATACTACTTAGCCTCCAGTGTGCCTCTTCTGTACAACATATAACACATGGTGTACGCATTCTGGTACAGTCCCAGTGTGTATTTTTAGTGATGACATACACATAATTAATTATGAGTTTATTTGAATGTGTGTTCAGCTGCCTTCATCACCTCTATGGAGAATTTAGCCCAGCCTGCTAATTAATGTGAGCATCTGAAACATGAGCAAACATAGATTATAGTAATAAATGAGGAGCCATGAATGCAACATAAATTCTCCAATGATACCGTGTAATGTGCTGAAACTGTCCTGCAGAGTTGCCGTGGTGGAGACTTATGAATTGGCGGGAAATAAATAAGGTGTAGTGTAGATACTGGGCCACCGGAACAGCTTCAGTGCTTCTTGACATACAATTCACAAGTCTCTGAACACCATTTTTTCAAAATATCCTTTATTTGATTGGATAGATGCCATGGAATTTTGTAAATACATTAAATATATGTTCAGTATATATACACTAACCAGTGATGATGTTTCTGTGTAGTTGCTGGCAGTATTTTTGCTACTGTTGACTCAGCTAGTCATAATTTCCTCCAGAGACATGTTTAAGTTCATGTTAGAGTCGAGTCATTTAACACCATTACTTGTGGGTATCAGGGTAAGAGTAATCTGTATAATAAGGTATCTGCGTGTGTGTTCAGACTCTAGAGCTGCACAATTAATCGAAATATTATCAAAATCTCAATATGGTCAATATCCAAATCATGGAAGCTGCAATTTTTGATTAAGATGCCACAACATGCCATTAAAAATGAAGCATTGTGGTGCTACAGAGATGCCCTGGCCTACAAATCATATTCCTGATGTAAGGGAGCATGTCTGTTTGGTACAAACCCCAGCAAAAAACACATCATTATTATTTTCAAATATACTTTTTTTGTAAAAATTATGCAAAAATTACTGTTCCCACTAAAATTGTTACTCATCGCTATGAGAATAAATTCAATATGACTGTTTTTGCATATCATGCAGCCCTAAATCACGGAGGATCTTCCAATCCCTTAAATCCACCTCAAGAAGACTAGGAGTGAGGAGACAAGAGGCTTTTGAACGAGCTCAGAGCAAGGAAACACAAGTGCATCCTATGTGAAAGCCTTTTATCAAGTGACATGACAACACATCAGAAGCCACTGACATCACTTTAAGACTGCTATGGAGCCAAAGATTTCTCATTTGGCAACTTTAGCTCCTCTGCCCTTGCGTCTCCTCCTCAATTGCTCTCTTACATACCTGCTGGGAGGAGCTAAGATGCAAGGAAAAGTGTTGAGTGAGGGAAGCAAGAAAACATGGTAGCATAATGTAAAAACACCCTTCGTCTCACTGCGTCTCAAATTGCTAATGTACTCTAATGCAGGGGGTCCAGTGTTGAAAACCTGCACCCACCCATACAAAGCTCGGTACCAGAACCGACCCATTACCTGTCATTATGGCGAAGTAAAGCCGCACCCAAAGTCTCATGACACGACCTGCACCTGTGATTAAACACACACAGGCTTCAGTCACTCACATTAAGCTGGGTTCTCTATTCTTGAATTACTCTTACACTTGACGAAAACATTCCACACAATCACTGCCAGGTTAGGAAACATTTTAGCATGCTCCCTTCACCACCATAAAACCCCAAAAGGATCCTCCGTGGGTGTCTTGAACTCAATGCGGGCTGCCGTCTCATCCTCAGGCTGCAAAGTTACACCCCTGAAGTCCTCCATGCCAGTGAGGAATGTGAGGAAGAGGTCAAAGGTTCGACTTGTGTCATTGACTTTCAAAATAAAAGGAACTGCAGCTGTGATTTAGATGTCTAAATAGTACACATACTGTATACTGCACATCTTATTCATTTGTTTTATTCTGAAAAATAAAAAATATTTTTTTGTTCTCACTTGCTGCCCACCCACATGTAGTTCATTTTTAAACATCCCTGCACCCATGAATTTATACATATACCTGTTACACAGCTTTTTGTGGGTTACCTGTCAGGTATCCTTGGACATCCTTGGATACCTGACCCCATGCAGGACTCTGCTTTAATGCTATGACCGTGAATGGAAGAGAGAGTCCTGGTCTGGATATCTGCTGGCTACACAAAAACCCCGGTAATATTGGCTGTTACCCTGAGAGGCTAAATTGTGGTTGGACTGATGGCTGATGGGTACTAAGACTGGTATAAGAGCTGTCCAACCAGTTAAGAGATGCTTTTATTACCTGCTCCCATAGATATATAACACTGTGGGGAGGCGGAAGCTGAAGGCTTATTTAAGACTCTTTTCTTTGGGTTAAATTAAATAAATCCAGAACAAACTTGACATGCAACAACTGATGATTCCAGTTGTGAGAAGACAATGTCATGTTTTTCCAAATAAATAAATATATATATATATAGCTAAACCTCAACATGTTGGCGTTGTCGTTGTGAACTTGTTGACAAGCTGAAGTTTGTATTTCACTCAAAACACCACAGAACATAAGGGCAGCCTCACAGAGCTGCTCACTGCTGCAGACTCTTAGTTTTGTTTATGTGTTCTTGACTTAGTGGGACACTTGAATGGAACAGAGCCATAATGTTTTTAGTAACACCTGTGCTTTTCCTACTTGTACAAGTTGAAATGTGGGCTGTGAAAAAGGCCTATTGTGTCACTTTGCTTTTTACTTCTACAAGGCTGTTAAATGTTCTCTCATTTGCTGCCTCTTCTCTCTCAAAATATTGAGATATTAACATGTTTTAGCCCTGAAACAAATTCAGGCTCTGGTGAAGAGAGAGACATTTATCACATGGAACAAGGTGTTATGGAACAAAGGGAAGCAGGGTGAAAAATCACACTGAGCGATGACCGCACTCTCTGTTTTCTTGTGTAAAACTACCGAACACACGACACAAGCAAACACTCCTCAAATCATGACTTGAAGTACAACTTTTTTTCCTCCTCTGCTCTTTTGATTGACTTTGTATTACCCCGTGTTCACCCTCCTCCCGGCTCCTCTTCTCTCCTGCTGCTGTCATTCTCTCCGGGTCTCTCCCAGAAGAAAAAGCAGATATGACTTGTGTCTGATCTTCAGCCTCTAATGCATGTTTTGGTTGGTTTATAGATATCACTCCTGTTCATGTAATATCAACACAGACTGCCCCGGCAATTATGTGTTTTTGAACTCCTTGTTTTCATCGACTTTCCCAAAACACTGCAGCCACGGGGTCAGAGATGCGTCAGGGATAATGGCTGGTATCTTTTATAGCTAATCACACACATACACTCACACACTGGTGCACACACAGAGACTTACATACACCCAGTAAACACTTTGAAAAACAACACCTCTAAAAGGAAAGGACCTTGCTATAAGTCATTTGCATGAGGTGGTACATGCATAGTCCATTAAAGAATAGGATGAAGGGAAACAAGCCAAGGCTCTTATGGTAATTGAAATAGGTTTCCTGAGAGGCTGCCAGTTGGCCCACCAGGATCTAAAGTAGCGCGGGGCCCCTCGTGTCAAATGGGGCCCCAACACCAATCTGTCTGATTGGAAACCCCCGAGTTCAAAACACGGAGGAACCGCCTTCGCACATGGGGAGCTGGGATCTGAGGGGTCAGACCTTGACCTCCACAGTATGTCTGTTCCCTTCAGCTGCACCTTCCTTTCAAGACTGTGAGGCTTGCTGTGCGTTCACCTTGACATCTCAAAATCTTATCAACTTCTTACTATGAGTGGTGTGGTCTCACATTAGTACAAAATATTCTGCTAAAGTTTGAACAGTTTTGGTTATTTCATACATTTCCTTCTGTTTTTTGTTTTTGGTTTGTTTTTGTCTGGGCTCATCTCATGGTTTGACGTTTTAAAAAAGGTGATGTCATGTATTTCTGTGGACCAATCAGAGTCAAGCAGCTTTTCAATCAGACTTATGTTGCCTTCACTGTCAATGAAATCTGCTCTAACCACACCTACAGGCCTGATAAAGCATATTAACTGGGTTTTTTTGAGTGTTAAACTCTTAAAGGAGCAGTACGTATGTAACAGGGTCAATTATATAGCAGTAATATGTGTAACAAAGTCAAATCTACATTTGTAATATTATGTATTATAATTACACAAAATTTATTTCGCTTATTACCTGACAGGCTTAGGCCTCTATAGTTAATATGTAGAATGTTTGATACTCAGTTTCTGTACTCCAACGTTCATTTTTGGGGGTACCCCACTTATAAAGGGGTGTCTCTCACCTTTCATCTCCCCTTTTGCTGTTTTACTTCTGCTCTCATAGTAATTTCCATGTTTTACTGCTGTTAAGCAGTTTAAAAGTTCATTTTATGCTAACATATTCCTGTGTCACTTAATTTGTGTATGGGCTCGAGTTTATATGGTCATATTTGATGGAGGATTTTTTTTTACCTCTTGCTGTCAGAGTTGTCAGGAGAGATATCAACGGTCTGGGCCTCTTCTTATCAACACAATGCAGACAACACTTGAGTCCACCGGTCACATGTAGGATTTAGTGGCATCTGGCTGTGAGGATTGCAGTTTACAACCAGCTGAAACTTCTCCCATATTCTTAGTACAAACTCCCGGTTACAATTTCTTCAGTGTTGATTGTTCAAGAGGTTTTTACCTAGAGCCAAATTATCCACAGAGGTCTCTTCCTCTCCAAAGGCTTCTTTACAAATCAGCATTTCTCCAACACTATTTAGAATATCACAAACAGGCTGCTGGCCCAGCACCTCCTAATGTGTGCCTACCTTTACGTCTCTGATAACTTAAGATCCAGACATTCAGAGGATTTTCAGCTGGTGCCTAATTATAGTTTATTTATTTGCACGATTACGACACAAAAAAGGCAAGGAAAAAAGAATAATACAATACAGTAAAAACCTAGAGGGCTTATTTGAAGTCCCCACCTAATAAAATTTTCACAAAGTTATCAAAAACTCAAAAGTACATAAAGATAAAGGACAATATATATAGTAATACAAATTACAACAATCTATTATTCACAAAATATGTTTGATTGCAACAACAACAAAAAACAGCAATAATAGTATCCAATTAGGAGCATAAAACTTGAATATGTGATGTATAAATCAATGTTTATAATTATCCACAGAGGTCTCCTCCTCTCCAAAACAAATGGATGTGATGTTTTAAGCTTTAAAAACACTTGATAGAGTAGTTTCATGTTAAAAAACCGTGCAGTTTGGCTTGTCAGGGACAGGTTGCTAACTACGGTGGCCGATGTGTAAAGGCAAATAGCCCTATCTAGAGCCTGTGTTTGGTTGGCTCTGTTTGGCTACTGTAGAAACATGTCGATGCAACATGGCAGACTCCACTGACAAGGACCTGCTTGTTGTATTACATTCGATTTCTGCTAATATATCCCCCTAAATCCTACACACTGGACCTTTAATAGATCATATCTACAGTTATTTTTTTTGCAGATTTTTAACTCTGACTGTTTGTTTAGTCATGAATCTTTAAGGTTATAGATGGAGCCTCATAAAATACTCCCTCAAATTATTTTGTCCCCGTTTTTGCACACCCCACTCTACCCTACATTACTGTATTAAGAACTGATTTGCAAGGCCATTGGACCTTCGTGTTGAGGCAGCTTCCACAGCAGAGGAACACACAGATTACACAGGGATTAGGTGGTGTAATCTCACACGTTGCTCTGCAACGCTGTCCAAAAAAGGAATAAGGGAGGCATGGGTTTCTTTCAGTTTTGCACTCAGATACAAGGAAAGAATTTTCCACACAGGAACACATATACATACTCGACTGTGCACTGCTGAGACAATTTTCTTGAAAAGAAAAAAAAAAAAGAATTTACAAATAAAAATTGACTTTGACAACTCCAACTGGTGAGGAGAGAAACACAGAAACTTGAGAATATGGAGTCTGACAGCACTTTATCTTCCTGTTTTTCTTTTCAGAACGGAGATATATAAAACCGCGAAGTTTTTTAGATTTCTCTATCGAGCTCTATCCTTCTTTATCTACTGTTGACAGATCGTTGACCTTCCTCATCTCTCCTTTTTTTCTTTCTTCTAAGGGAGAGATAAAGGAAAAGATGGCACTCTTGGAGGGTCTGCAGTGTTTGGGAGGATTGAGGATGATTATTTTGGGGGGATGGGGAGGAGGTTCCTGGATGAAAACAGAGGTCCTGGCTCTGCTTTAAGGCAGCCTTAAGTGATGCTTTGATTGCTGTGACAGTTGATCTTTATTATGAAATTCCATAATAGAAAATCGACCCTGTCCACTAAGCCTGGGACCTTATCTGTGGGAGTCTGCACTGGATGGAAGTGTGGGTGCGCATGAGTGTGTGTTGGGATTATTTGAGTGATAAAAAGGGCAAAGACAAGTGCAGAAATCAGGAGACAAGAAATCAGACTGGACAAAAGCAACTATAACTCTTTGCTCTGTTGATTAATATAGCATAAAAGCTTGAGTTTTGGGCACTAATTGAATTATTATTCCTGCTAGATGCAAAAATCCAAATTTCTAATGGTCTGTTTGGTCCCTTGGGTGAGTGTGTGTGGTGAACAATGCTGCTGCTGCATCACTTCAGCAGGGCCTGATGATAAGGGGCCCTACATCTACCCACAAGCCTAAAAGACAATAGCAGGCTGGGGCCTTGTTGCCGTCTCGGCGGCCTGGCTCTCCTTTGTCTGTGTGGACGTGTGGCGCTCCGGTGACAGATGGCAGGGACATACTGCCATATCTGTTACCTTTCCGAGTGACGTGCAATATGTACTCTTTCCTACAAACGACCGCAGAGAGCCGGCAGCTGTCCATCCCTCTCCCCACACCACCCTGCAAGCACTGAAACACCAACAGCCCAATCTAAATTCAGCTGAGAATAATCAGGCTACAATACTGACGGATAATGTTATGCATCGAAACATATTACTAATATTCCTTTCTCAGACTGGAGCAAAAAATCCTATCATGATGAAAAAGGGAATTCGAACATATTTTTGGCAAATTAGAATATTCTATTTGCAGCCGGTGTTATTTTGGGTTTCTGTTGAACTCATTCTTTGTTCTTTGAGGAAAAAAAGTGATGCTGTATGCTTTCATATTTACATCAAATCACTCCCCAGGGCTGCACTGTGCAGAATAATAATCTAAAATTGCATAACCCTGTGTCATCTTTATTCTGAAAGTATCTCCTCCTCTCCTCTCCTGTAACACTGGTACAAGTAACGTTAATTTCTTTGAGCTTCTCGACAGGATGCTATCTGTAATAAGCAGCCATGATGGAAATATGTATTGTGAATCATCAAGGGCAAGCCTGAGAAATGTAATTCTTTTAGCTTATATGACTCACTGTAAAACACTACCAATAAAAGTGTCTGCATGCTCTCCCCGTGTATCTGTGTGTGTGTGTGTGTGTGTGTGTCCCTCCTCCTCCCCCCCGTATGTGATTTATAATGGCGTAGTCTTAGCGAGGGCCTTTGGAGGCAGATCGAGGGGAATTGGTCTAATTTGCGTGAACTGCTGTTGATTTATAGCCCAGCCAGAGGTTAATGACGGTGTCGCTCATTGCCGCTTGTTCTTTCCACTGTAATGTCGTTATAAGGAGGCAGTGCCAAGACCCTGCGGCACTGTATCCATCCTTCCTTTCCTCGTTGTGACCCCACTTTCCTCCCCTCTTTGCCACTCACCCCTGACACCTCATCTCATCTCACCTACATGATAAGTCACTCACTAGAGATGCGCTGGAGGAGGCTGATCGTCTTGATGAACAGACCTTTCTGGACAAACACCTTCACTGAGTGCTGTTTGGGTACAGCTACAGGAACATGCAGGAGCCAGAAATGAAAAAAGCACTGCCCCAATATAAATACACTCCATCTCTTGTAAGTACTAGAAGCAAAATGTACGTAAAGGGACAGTCCACCCTAAACTCAAAAATGCAAGTTTTTCATCTTACCTGGAGTGCTATTTATCAGTCTAGATTGTTTTGGTGAGCTGTCAAATTTTGGAGAATTTCTGGAACTTTTTGGCACTCGGCTTGTGGTGCTCAAAGTGTGGCAAAAGCACATTTGGAAAAAAAAAGTCTCTTTTTCAGAAAATGACCTGGTTATTTAAGATAATCCACAGATATTGCTGTGAGCAGCTCCATGTAGGGACTATTTTCTTTCCACCGCACGTATCATTTGTAGAAGGAAGTGTGCATCTACTGCTAGCTCACCTACAACACCGCTGAGCTAGTTTAAGTTACAGCTCATGCTGTCATAAACACAAGCCTCTCGTCCATGAGTGGATGCATGCTTCCTTCTGCATGGTGATACAATTAGCGGGTGTAGTTTGGAAGAAGGAAAATCACGAAACTGTTTACAACAAGGTCTTTAAGTAACCAGGTCATAATTTCTTTAAGAGACACTGCTGCTGAGTGTTTCAAACGAGTGTTTTTGGTACTTGGTGCCCCACAAGCTGAGTGCCATCTAGTTCCATTGTATACAAAAGAAGGTGGACATCTTTATGACTGATATCTCCAACACTCGGCAACTCACACCAAAATAATCTAGATTGATAAATAGCACTACAGAGGTACAAAGAAAAATATGTATGTCCCTTTCAGTAGCAAAACTAATTTTTGGCCCCTTTTCAAGTGTATATAGATTTTATAATATACTTCACCCAAAGTATCACCATGTGTTGTCAAGGTCAAGACCAAGAACAAGGTTATTAACTGCTAGGGAGTTTAGGGGAATACATCATAGTTTACACAAGTATGTAAAATCTTTTGGTACAGACCAGTAGAAAAACATTTTTTATTTTAAATGAATTAGTAATTCACCAGTACAAGAAAAAGTCCTGCATTCAGTGTAAGCTAAGGTATTTCGGTCCTGTTGTGTTTGTTTGTTTCTATTTATTTATTATTTATTCATTTAACATTTATTTAACCAGTAAGTCTCATTGAGATTGAAAATCTCTTTTTCAAGAGAGACCTGGCCAAGATAGCAGCCAATCAAAATACATTTAAAATGCAACAAATGCAACATATAATACAAAAATCCACAATAAAACAATGGCTATTCAAACATAGTGGCCTCTCAAGAAAAACAAGCACACATCTCTGTCAAGACATTCTATTCTTTATGAGGCTCTTAAATTTATCAGTGGATATAAGTGTTTCTAATTTTAGATCCTTTTATGATTGTTCCATGTCCAATGTGCATGGCAGGAGAACACAGTTTTAAATGATGCCTGAGAAAAACATTTGCTTAATATTTCCATATTGTCTATCCACCAGTATATTTGTTTTTTATAAGTTGAAAAATGAACTAAATAAACTAAACTATCAGCAAAATGTACTTAGAGTAGGCCTTTATCAAAAGTATTTATCACGCAGAATGCCTCCTGTCAGATGGTAATGTTACAGTACATTATGTTATTGTGTTATTATCATTGATTTGTTTATATGTAAACAGAATTTTTATATTGTAGCTGATGAGGTTGGGTTTATTCTACCTTTGTTTGGGTTTGTAAGTCAAAGTACTCTATTTATTATAAACACTACTATATTTAAATGTTCATATTTTATTGTTTTACAACATTAAATCCAAGTAAATTACACAAACCTCTTAATGTCTGTGTGAAAACAGATCTTAGAATGTGATATAAATTAACACATAAAATGCAAAATAGACATTTGCATTAGAAATTACCAAAACAATCACAGACTTGAATCTGGCTCTGTGTGTATGGGTTTTTTTGCACAAGTGGATACTGAAATTTCCCCCTGTTCTTCTTCACTACAGTGCTCAGTCTCTTTCAGGTTGCAGTGAAGAGATGGACCTTCCAGACACAGGTGCACTGACACAGCAATCAGCTGAAACTAACTGACCACACACAGGTGATCTGCAGCTCACTAATTATTATGTGACTTCTAAAAGCACTTGCTTGCACTGGTTGGGATTAGGTATCTCTAGTTAAAGGGAGTGAACACTTATTTTGTATTTTTTTGTTAAATATTTGTGATTAAATTAGATCACTTTGTAGAGATATGTTTCATGTACACATCCAGCAGATACGGAGCAACATTATAACTCATTTGGAGTCGTGTTTCTGGCCACCTGGAGAATGTAAGTTCAATATTCAATGTCTTTTTGAGCTAGTTCTTGGTCAGCTTCTGTGGGAAATATCTGGATCTTTAGCTCCAGTTTGTTCCTTTCAAAGATATTGGTTTCTCTAAAACATAAAAAGACCTTGTGGAATTTTCAAACATTGTCTGTTAATTATCTTTAAGTAAAACTGGTGGTTACCTCTGTGATCTAAATGAGAGACACAAACTGGGGCTACATCGTTAGCTGCTACAGGCTTCACTATGTCCACTAGCTAATTGCTAGTTTTGTATGTCAATTGCATGGTGCTGAGCAGGTGGTGTACAGTTGGTTTTTAGAGCTTTTTTGCTATAAGGGAAGTAAGAGTGAACCAAAACAGTTGGGATGTGAATCAAACAGCTCAACAATGAGCTGAAACACCTGCAAAGATCCATAATTCTGAGAGGAGCTGCAGATTCATGGGATCTCTGTAGATTCATCACTACAAGTGACTGCTTTCACATTGTCATTTAATAAATTGTGTGTATTAAGTATTGATAATAAGCACATATATTTATAAAGCACCTTTGAAAGCAACATTAAGATTCTTTATGCAGGATTATAGCCTCTTTTGCCCCTCTTGACAATCACAGGGGTGTTCTGAATTTGTGGCTGGTCTGAACAGATTATCTGCCCAAATGATCTTGTAGTGTTACACACATAATGCTACTGACTCGATCAGATGGATGTTACCGACCAACCTGGTCTCACTCCGAAGTCGTGGAAATCCGGCACTTGGGCAGTGACCTGCAGCGTCAAACACTGAAAAGAGCTGTCCTTTAACATCAGCATGATATGTGGCTGGTCGGTGTTATACTTTAATGGCACTTGATGGCATCAGGGGGAAACGTGGCAGGTCAAGAACAAAAGTTAAGGCGACGAAAGTCTGAGTAGGGCGGGCAGGAGGGGTGGTGGATGGGTCCAACAAACACCAACTATCACCCAAGAGAGCGGTGCTAGTGTCCTGTAAGATTCTAAAGCCAAACCGTGTTGTTTTTCCTAAACCTAACCACATGCTTTTGTTGTTGGAGGAAAAAAAAAACCTTCTGTGGGTGACATAGTGCTTTTATTTTGAAAGAGACAGTATGCAAATGGTCAATTTCCTGTGAAAACAGAAGTGTATTTTGAAAGAAGACACCAAACGCTGATATGTGACTAGTTTGAAGTGAGAATGTGTTGTACTGACTGGATCAGAGTCTCCCTGATTTCAAACATGTTTGATGAAGCCATGTGTGGGAAGTGTCGTTAGCTTGTAGCTGTAGCTTGCATTAGCCCCATAAGAGACTAACATTACAAGCTTATTTCCGACTCACGTCTAGCTTTTGCTGCAATGCTTTTTTTCTGAAGTCACGTTTGATCACATAAGTTTCTGTGATACCCCAAGTCCCTGAAATCACCACTCTGAAATCGTTAAGTGTAATCACAAAGTGTGTGGTCTTGCCTCTTTACTGTATTATGTGGTGTGGGTGTCATGCCATTGTTCCAACGGCCCAAAGTCCTGAAGCCCCTTGTCTGAAAAATGTCCCATTGGACTGAAAGCCCATTTCTCTCACAGCCCATTATCCCCAAAACAAACGCCCACTGCTCTGAAGTACTGTTTCTCCGAAAATACGCTCACATCCTGCAGTTAATTTCAGTTTCCCAACAATGTTTAAACCACATGGGTGTTTTTTACAGACCCTTCAGAGTTTCGGTGCAGCATTTTAGCCACCGATTCCGCTTTTTCCAACTCTTCATGGTGTTTCCCACCGCCGTCTGAGCTGCTGAACCTGGGTGTTTTTCACCAACCCATCCCTGCTTTTTCAGCCACTTTTGTGACAACAAACGTAGGTGTTTTAAGCCAAAACATGATTTTTTTTCCCAAACCAATACTAAGTGGCTTTTGCGCCTAAACATAACCACGTTTACCACAGTATTGTTTGCAAATGTAACATATCCATGGTTTAAGAAACTCATAATGTGAACTTTTTTTTCTGGCCTTTGGGTTGTCTAACCGCAGAGATGGTGAGCGTGCATATTTTGAGAAACAGGACTTCAGAGCAATGGGCGTTTGTTTTTGTGATAACAGGCTTTTGGAGAACTGGGCTTTCGCTCCAATGGGACATTTTTGGGACTATAAAGAGTCTTCAGATTTTGGGCCGTCAGAACAATGGGCAGTCCCCCTGGTGGGTGCGTTCTTACAAATAAAATATTAAAAAACTGGTTAAATCTATCATCATGTCTGTAGGCTCCTGAGTTTTTAAAATCAGTTAAGCTTAGAATATCCTCTAGTGTCCATTAGACATTAGTTACTTTTCATTACTGGCAGGAGGAGAGTTAGCACACACACACACACCCACACACACACACACACACACACTCCATGACATTGACACTCTGTGGCTGCAGCGGTGGTTCCAGACAGGACTCATCTGTGCGTGTCTCCAGAAGCAAGGAATGTTGGTAGCATCAGCCCAGGAGAGGTTGTGTCTGTCTAGGCATGGATGCTGCCCTGTCACCCACCCCGCTGCTCCCACCCTAAGCCTACCGCGGCCTCCCTGAGCAGCAGCAGCAGCAGCACGGCATGAGAAACCCTGAGACAAAGTCTGAATACAGAAGAGAGAGAGTGAGAGAGGGGCTGGAAACTGAAATCACAAGATGTGTGCAAGTTCACACGCCTGCTGGTCTTCACACCAACTCCATCTCTTATTGCTTTATACTCTGAAAATAATAATTTGCTAATCCATCCAGCCTTCGTTAATGAATGTAAAAATTCAGCCGCCCACATTAAACCCTGACAATGTTTTGTGCTTGACCTGTTAGAGAGGGTGCTTTGGAGTATTTGTCACGGCAGCAGCACTGTGACAGGAGGCAGCCATAGTCTAATGTTGAGGGAGGAAAATATCCAAAGTATTTACAAAACACCCATGACACGTGTCAAATCAGTGTTGCTGTGCTGTTTGTAGTCAGCTCTTGATGGTACCAAAGCGTTGCCAAAGAGAATTCTGTAGCGCCGCGGCTCGTCAGCTGGGTATTGCATTTTCTGCTTTTATGAAATGAAATCTATGTGCGCGTCTTTCCCAAGAAACACTCATGAATTCCAAAACTACTCTGACAGATTTTCAGAGGCGTGAACGGGTCTCTCTCTCTTTCTCTCTCTCTCCTGCACGCTCCCTTCTCGTCATCGCCCTCGTTCCCTTTTTGTCATTTCAATCACATTTTCAATGAATCCAAGTTTGCTGAGATAACTTTGAAGCCCAATCTGTTCTGGATTACCAGAGAAAATGGGATCCTCAGGGAAAACGTTATGTTTCTTCCTTTTGTAGTTGATTTGTTTCTTTGTTCTATCTATCTATCTATCTATCTATCTATCTATCTATCTATCTATCTATCTATCTATCTATCTATCTATCTATCTAT
>JAPZEB010000002.1:20847980-20858744 GCA_029783705.1 Chaetodon striatus
TCTAGAGGAGAGGTGTGGAGAGGAGAGGAGAGGAGGGGAGGAATGGTACGTCTTGTTGTGACCAGAGTGGTTGGGGTGGGGGGTATAAGGAGGTGGATGGAAAAGGAGGAGTGCCGAGGAAAGAGGGGAACTTTGAGCCATGTACACCAGCCATTCAGAGCCGACCTTGTAATCAAAGAGAGTTGAAAAGCAATTAACTGGGACAATTATAGCAGCCAGAGGAGGCTGAATGGTTGGCTAAGTAAAGCAGTGTGTCATTGAATGGAGATTAATTGATGAGGGGAATATTTCAAGGTCTCTATTTGGCCTCTAGAAGTTTAAGTCAAACATGTTTTGTCACTGTCAAAGCACAGGAGCCTATTCAGGGATTTAGTTATTCTCATTATCTGGTTGAGGTATCAAAACATTGGAGGTCAGAAAATTTAATCATCTTTCTATTAGGGTGCTATACAGTAAAAGGTTCATGAAACAGTATTAAGTTATTAATTTTACATGGCTATTATTATTAATATGGGGACTTAAAGGCATGTCAAATATGTCACATTAAAGATCACCTGCATAATGTAATCTGTTGCTAATGGTAATGGCTTTAGCTACATTCTGGTTTTTAAAGAGGTGTTACAGTTGAGTTTAATAGAAGGACGACCCCACCGGTTCCTGTCACTCTACGCTATGAGAGGGCAAATATCTTGACAAATTGAAAGCTCAGATGCCAAAAAAAAAAAAAAAAAATCCCAGTGATTGCTGGGCAAAAGCCAATCTGATATAATTTCAAGCTTTTCACCAGCATCAGCTAATTCAAGATGCAGGACCAAAAAAAATGAAAAGATGATTACAGTATACAGAGAGTTTATACGAGGGCAGATACTCTGTGTGGAACTGGACAAGCAAAAAGGGAGAAGGTCAGAGAGGCGATGTGTACTTGTTCAGATGGAGATGGAAGACAAGCATTTACACAGTGGTTCAGATATGAGTGAATAATGAGTGCCTTCTGACTAACTACCTCATCTCCTTCAGTTATTTTTTTTTTCTGCTGGAGCATTGTGTACTTGGACAACAAGATACCAGCTGGCTTGTCTGGCACGTACAGGTTCTCTACAGTCACCATGGAGAAACTCGGTACTCCTCCTCACTCTGTTACAAGAATCCACACAGCATGCATCACACATGAATAATCAAATTTTATCACTACATTCAAACACACTCGAGCCCAGCGCTTCTCCTCCCCATTTCATTTTCTAGTGCAGTTTGCTCCGTCTATCAATAATTCAACAAGCGACGAGATGGAGGAGAATGATTGGGCTTGTTTTCTCTTTATGGTTGGACGACAGTCAGTCCAATTAAAAGTGGAGACAGTGTTTTTTCAATTTCCCTTTCGTTTTGGGATTAATTAACGCGTATGTGTGTGTGTGTGCGCATGTTCATGCGTGCGTGTGTGTGTGTTTTGAATAGAAGCACAGAGCACAGGGTTCTGCCTGTGCCTAGTTATCAGTGAGGGCCAGCCACGCTGCCGTCTCACTCGGCCTCACACGCAGTCAACGGTGAACAAAATAGCGGAGAGAACCCTGTCACTCACTCCCATGTGCACATGTATGCCCGTACAGTATGCACAAAAGCACATGGACATATCTCTAAATATGAACGCATGGAAGATGCATTTGACTTTAGAAAAATCAAACACAGAGCACTCACAATTTAGAATCCATTTACATAAAGCTAAAACACAACTCCTGTTTGTTACTACTTGGGTGTTTCTTTTCTTGGTTCTGGACATTGTTTCCACGATGATACTGTAATTCTTGAGCTCTTGGAACACGACAGCAGTGAACAATGAGGTCAAATGGGGCAAGAGACACAAACAGTCAGACAGGGCTGGGCTTTTCCATTGGCATTTTTGGCTGCACTGAGTAAACCATCCCGCGTTGATTTGTGTTTTAATTACCAACTCAAAATTGTTTTGAGTTGTGCCTGGTCACACTCTAGATGGACTATCTCCTGAGTTGGCCGCAGTGCACCCAGCCACCTCCAAGAGTGTTGTGGTGATGTCAGATGGGCTTCATCATCATTATTCAAAGAGCAAAAATCGCAAATAAAAAAAAAAATAGTTATACTAGTACCCAAGGCACACCAAAGGGTGAGACAATATCTCAAGGCACATCTGTATTTATATCTCTGCACAACAGCCTGCATAATATATACTCTTATCAAAACATAAATGTTGTTTTATTTTCTAATATGAAATAACAATTGACAACCAACCATTACTCATTACTCAACAAAATGATTCAAGAATTAATTTTAAACTTTTTAAAATTACATCAAGGCATCAATAACACATCTATTTAAACAGGAAATAATGTAAGATAATGTAAGACAAACCAAACCAAATAAGTTCCCTGTTAAAAATTAAGTTAAATTACATTTCTTAAGGTAGAATTAGCCTCTTCAGTAGGAAATTGGTGTTAATAACATACAGTCAATCAAAAATTCATTCATAACTTTTTGTATAGGCCCAGTTGAATTTTGCAATAATAATGTGTGGTCATCACAAAATCCTGTTGCACACCTGGATTTGCATCACGGCACACCATTTGAGAACCACCGTCTTGTACAGTTAGCAGTGTTGGGTTTGTTACTCTAAAAATGTAATACATTACTCATTACTCATTACCCTTTTCAAAAGTGATAAAAATTACTTATTACTCCCTGCCAACAGTCATTCGTTACCCTACTCGTTATATTACTCTTCCATGGGATCTTCAGTTGACTGTGACCAGTATTTTCCTAAGGCCTGAAAGACGGAGTCACTTGTGTAGCAACATTTCATTCACCACATATCAAACCATGAACTTCATTAACTCTTTGTAGCAGCTGTCCACGATTAAAATTCAGCTCTGGTCGTTCAGCCAGTGTAGGGCTACAGCCGACCTCCATGTTTGAGGAAGTCTCACCTTAAGTCTCACCCGTGATAGGTGTTTCAGACCAGAGGTTTTAGGATGTGTTCTTCGCAGTAGAAAAAGATTTAGTATGACTTCCTGCAGCCATGATGTTCTTGTCATCTTTCCTCCTGACAAAATCAAAGTAATGAGAATATTTCTTGCCGCTAAGGCAAGTGTTTCCATCTTCAAAACTAGCTTGCTGCTTTGTGACATGCCTGCACAGTGAGATGATTACAAAAATGAGTCTGCCTATGTGATTGCTGTATTTCAAGTTAGTAGTGGTGATAACTAGATAGATACTTTGGAAAAGTAATATTATTAGTAATGTGTTACTGCCCAACACCAGCAGCTTTGAGGATGGAAGGTTTTTTTGTCCGTTACTCAGTGCACAAGTTGAAGTCATGAATCAATCATCATAGCTTAAATGTCAATATGACAACTTTGACGATATCATTTGTTTTCAATGCCGCTCTTGCATTACATAGACTTTGGTGATGACTGGATCTTCAAACTGAAAAAATGTATATGAATTTAAACTCGACCACAGACACTGCAGTATGTTATTTCACTTAGGAAGGAAAGTGGCAGAGCATCATTCAGTTGCGCTACAGCAGCACTAAACCTTTTTTCGAGACATTGTAGGCAAACTGGAGGAGATGGCCGAGTACTGAGAGGTAATTAAAAAACTCCCACAGTTCAAGAAAGCTGGTGACCAAAATAACATCAGTGGGATGGACAGAAAAAACACTTTGTGGGATCACAAGTACAAGCGTGTTGATGGTTAAAGCAGTGGTTCTTAAACTTTTTCTGTCATGCCCCCCTTCAGAGGGCAAAAATGTTTATGCACCCCCACCCTACAATTTTTAACAATCACCAGCAATAACTGGGAAATCAACTCACGATAGAGGATCCATGTTGATTTTTAGGGAAATAAAGGTCAGCTTGATGGCATCAGCAAACTCTTGTTTGTTTTTTTCCTGACATAAATCATACTAATTGAACTTAGTTTCACTCCATATTTTCCCCTGGTCATTCACGCCCCACTGCAGTAGCTTTCTCTGGGCCTGCCCCACAGTTTGAGAACCACTGAGTTAAAGACACACCTTCAAGCGGGTAGTCCTGTTATGTGGAGATGCAAATCCCTGCCATGCTGGGCTGACATGCTGAGTCAAATCGAGTCAAGCAAAACCAGCACATGTGTATGGAATAGGGCTACTGATAGTTTAGCCAGATTATCTGAACCTGAAAGTGAGCCCACCTGAAATGCAGATAAAACCCCTCATTGTAGGACACAAGAACAGTGTGTGTGTGCACAACAACAAAGTACAGCAGGTCAAAACTGAACAAGAAGGTCAGTCTGTAAATTGTGATGAATGTTTACAGTTGGAGTAATAATTTAACCATTTATGTTTGTCTTCTAACTTGTGGTTTGAAAGAAAACAAAGCTGTAAACACAACACCAACATTTTAATTTTGTACAAGTGGTGGGGCGAATGTTGCTTGTTAACACATCCAGCAGACAGAGCAGCATTATCATTTATTTGGAGTCATATTTGTGTATTTTCGATGAATGTAAATGCAGCTCTTCTTTTAGCTCTATTTTGGTCTCCATCAAATCCTGAGAGAAGTAATCTGGCTCTTTAGCTGCTAAATGCTCCACTTTATTCACCAGCTAGCTGCTAACAATGTCTGTCTGCTGGGCAGGTAGAAGACAATCGGAATACCTTAAAAATATATCAGTTTTCAACAGCTGCCTGCTGCCGATCAAATCAAAGTTAATGAGCTTGAACTTTTGGGCTGTAACTCTGAAAACACACCAAGCAGTGGCAAAGTCTAGGCTGTAGCGAGCTGCCATGCAATGGCTAGGAAAAGCTGCAACAGCCACTCCGAGCTGATTGATTTTGCAGCAAAGTGCGGCCAAACTAAAAGTCAGGGATCGTTTAACTGATTTTTAGCAGGTATAGTGTTCCCCAATTCAGTGGTTTCCGACTGGTCCAGCAACAGGGTCCAGATTTCTACTTAGTCATTACTACTTAGTTCAAGGTCCACAAAGTTCAAAATATTCAGCATCACACTTGCATTTGGCCATGTTGTCGAGCTATTTTGCTGTCTCTGTTAAGTAGCTGTCTGTTATTCACTCACTCAACAGGAAATGAAACTTCAAAAAAGCTTGTGAGGACATTCACTGTACTTCAAAAATAAAGTGCATTTTTCACAAACTTGACACGTTTGCAAGTCTCCTGCGCTCCATACAGAATGGATGTGCGACCCACTTTTGGACTGTGACCCACCAGTTGGAAACCACTGCCTTAGTTCATCCTGTTAGTGTGCGAACATTTGCAAATCAGCAGTAAACCCAAAGTGCAGTTGAGACTGGTGGGAATGTCATAAACTTGGACAAATTTGATTTTTAACCTGATGACCGCAATGACTGAGAGTGAGAGTTGTTGTTAAGATACTTCACAAAAAACTCAAAAATATCAATCAGGGGAAAGACCAAAGTCAATAGAGCCCCTTTCCCAGTTTACAAAAAAACCTCTCCAACATCCGCAAAGCTTGCAATGGGCGTTCACACCTGCGTGAAATGACTGTAGTAGTTAGTGGTGTTTATTGGCTCTGGCTCTAATTGGCAGTGATAAAAGTACAACACCCAGGTGAACATGTTAATTTTAGCCCCTTTACCGGTGAGATGCAATGAAACACCACCACAAAATACCATCTGTATCAACTCAACAGCGCTCCAACATCATTCCAAATTAATCAGCACAGAGTTTAAAAGACAGACTGAATAAGTAAGAGAGATATAAAAAGGGGGAACCACATTTTTAGTGGCACTCCAGGCTGCTTTCTACTGTTTACTAACCTTTTTTTCCAGCCTGTCCATGACATTGAACATGACACACCAGTGGGAAAAAAAACAGAAAGGCATACTTGTCTGCTGCAGAGCTACTTTCAGTGGGTTTTCCCATGTTTGGGGAAAAAAAAAAAAAAGTGTACATGTGCTAATTTGGTGGGGAAGAGGTATACGATTCATCTTCTGGGCACCACAGATACCCATGGCTAAAGTTGTTGATAGATGCAACATTAAACCCTGTGTGATCATCTATTAGTTTCACTTTCAGTGATCTTGCTGGATCACCAGACTTTAGCAAACACTGTGGTGAATAAGAAGTCATTATTACTTGTAGGTGTGATGGTTAAAACAATGAAAGCAAGAGCCAGGTTGTAATAAACAACAGTTTAAGCTGTGAGACCTGAGACTTGACCTGGACCTGCTTTGCTTTGTTTACTTCTCCAGGAATATTTATAGTATTAAGGTTGAGTGCGTTTATCTTATTCCTCAGCCACACCAAGAGGAGCTACATTTTCATTGCACAATATTTGCATGGAAATGCCTCAGAAACCTACATATGCCTTGATATTGAGTCGTCGCCCCAATGATCTCTATTAGGCTAATTAAGCCAATTAACCTACTGAAACAATTCAGCGAGGCCGCTGCAACACCTCGCCAACGCTGACCGAAACCCTGAAGGTACATCGCGCAGAGGCGTGTGTGTGACTGATCCCTTCCCAGATACACCAAAAGGACAAGCACTGTTTCATATCATTACCATAAACAAATTAGGGCATCGCTCCCTCGTTAGGCCAAATATGTCTCATTAGTGCCACAGCTGAACAAACCTCCTGATTAGGCCTCACTGTCTCCCTTTGAAGCCCGCAAAAGGAGAGTCTATTTTTTAATTAAGCTCATTTGCATTTACAAATGAGAAGCTAATTAATGAGACTCGTTTTCTGGGGCTTTTCTAGTTTGGCAGGAAACATGTGGAACAGTTTCTACTAGCATGCAGAGAAGCAAGAAGTAAAAAGGAGACCAAGAAAGCCGAAACTGGAGTAACAGAGAGCTGTAATGATGCTGTCTGCACTCTTGAAACAGCCGGCCAAATTGGTGGTGTTACATAATTTCAAATGACTTAATGCACAGAGCAGAGAAAACATTATAATTGAAATGTTTTTCATCTTTTATATGTTTTCGACTATATGAATTTAAAAACAAGCCTATAACCAATCATAATCTTAGATAAGAGAAGAACAACATTTTGCTGCTCTGATGGGAGTGATTGATTCAAGTTGGTTTTTGCAGGTTCACACGAGCTACAGGCCATCGCAAATCTCCAGGGAGCTAAAGGTGGGCAGGACGGAGCCAGGAGAAGCGTGGGCTGTGTGTCACGCAAGGATAAGAAGGTGACAGGGCAAATACGGTGTGTGCACGAGTCTTAGTATGTGTGTGTGTGTGTGTGTGTGTGTGTGTAAATGTACATGTTAGAGGAAGAAAAGAGGGAGAACAAGAGGGAGAGAAAAAGGGAAAGAGAGGTGTGATATCATCAATTAAATAACCCTCCCACACAGCATCTGGTGCTCTCTCTCAGGCCGTCTGTCTCTTTCCCGACCATTGCACGCTGATTTTCTGCTTCTGCGTTTCTTCCTCCTGCCGTTTGGTAGCATCAGTCCCTTTAGTTTCTCAGCCTGAACGTGCTAGTTAGCCCGGGTCACAGAGTGCAGCTTCACCCCCTCTGCCTCTCTGAGCGTTACATCTCCCATCCACCTCAAAAATACACACGTGTTAGCTTGAATTCAGCAGCTGATGGGGGAGTTAATGTAACCAAGTGGAAGAGTGTTAAGAGGAAAACCCACTGACCGCACATTAACCAGGCAGATGTGCACACTTTCATTAAGTTGCTAATTAATTCCTAACTCGTTGTGCTAACTGTGCTACCTTACTCCATGATTCAATGAGACACTTTTTCCATGCTAATGAGACGACCGTCCTCTCTGTCCTCCTTTGCCTCTCCATCATTCTCCCTCCCTCTGTCTGTCTGTCTTATCGTGGAATAGGGCCAGTTGGTTTTCTATCATGGAAATATGAGATCGAATGATGAGGATGAGGAAAGCTTTTATATTAATAGGCAGAATCCAATTATAAGTTCATGTGAACTGAGCTAGCCGGGCAAATGAATTTGCATTTTAACATTTCGGTTTGATGTTAGATTCCAAGATGAGAGAGGAGGGGAAGCTCTGAAATGAGAAAAAAAAGGGGGGGGGGGCATTATTGGTGTGAATGGATCGAATCAGTAGTTGGATCTTTGAAGGTGCGAAGTGATGAGAGGAAAGGAGAGATCTTGTAGCAAATTAGGGTGAGACATAGGGTTCTGTTGTTTTGGGTTTTTTTTGTCTGGGTGTGTGTGCTGACAGGGGGCAACATCTTTCATTTAATGTGCCTGATTTTTGGAATCTAGGTCAGCGTGGTGAATTAGAAACAATCTGCATCCCTCTGCATGGCTACAGTGAAGCCCTCCAATGAGGATCCATGTACATGCGCTTTCACATGCACACAACACCCACGCACAAAACACACACACACACATATCAGTCAAGCCCTAACAAACGTCATCCAATTTTAGATACCAGCATTAGTATCTCAAAATTCTCAAAGATTTGAGAGAGGAAAATATTAAAGGAATTTCTATTAGGCCTGCTGACAAAAAAATTGTGTGTGCCTTCGACAAATGAGGGCATTTTTTTTCACACAGCAGTTCAGTGCAAGAGAATGATGAGTGTGACACCAGTGTGTGGGAATGAGTGGGATTTGATGGAGTCTGCGCTTTGTTGTAGAAACACTCTTGGTTAATGATATGCCTCTCTCATCCAGCCCGACTCTCGGCTCCCCTCCCATTCTGCGAGCGAGGAGAGATAACGAGGGAGCAGACAGCCCCAAAAACTTCACACAAAGAGGAGAGGAATCAGCACAACGCACGATCTCAGCCTTCACTCGCAGAAACTTTCTCTTCTTCTCCGTCTCCTTTCTCCTCCGTCTGTTTCCCGACAGTCTTCAGATGCTTGTTCAAACTTGTTCAAATACGCCTACTGATCAAGTAGGGGACAGCTGCACTTGTGTAACTCAAATGTTGGAGGGCTCTCTGGAAACAAGTCCAATTTGAATGTAGTATATGAACAAAACTGAATTTGAGTGTAGCTCAAGGCGTGAACGGCAGCAGGGTGACGGAGACACTTTGAGTGCGTGACTCATAACTATGAAGAGTGTTGGTTTGAGAATGTGCCTCCTGCTACTCTGTGCATGTTCCTGCGCGTGCATTTGCTTTGCACATTGGTGTATACAGGCGTGCACCAGTTTGCGCGTGCTTGCATGAATTCATGCATGTATGTGCGACTCGGTGGGACAGAGGCTCGTCCCTCTCTAGAGCACCATGCTCTGATGGATGTTAATGTGGACTGACGCAGGGGTGTCCCCCGAGGGAGGGAACACGGCCAGCGAGGGAGAGGGAGGAAGGGTGTGAGTGTGTGTGTGTGTGTGTGTGTGTGTTGGGGAGGGGGATTCATTCCTCTAATCCTCTCCCTTCTTCACAGAGCTGGAGCGGGGAAGAGGCACTGAACCGCCCAATGAATAAATAAAAGCCTCAGCCCCCACCTCCCCTCCGCTCCAGCCTGAAGCCCTGCACAGGAGCACTTAAAAGCATTTTAACAAGAGAGTCACTTCATTAAATATGGACTTCCTGTCCGCAAAAAACCCTAGAAGGAAAACTCTGGGTGACTTTTCACATTGTGAAATATGGGGAAGAGTGCGGGGGGTTGGAGGGGGGCATGCATGGGAGATGGAGGCGGAAAGAGAAACTATTGCGCAGAGAGACAAAGGGAGAGAAATATAGCAAGCTGGGGAAAAAAGGATAAGCAAGGCGAGATAACAGAAGCAGTGAGCTGGAAATTGGCGAGGACCTTTCAGATCTCTCTAAATTTGCACAGAGCCCACATCAGGTCAGTTTTGCATTCATAGCGTGTCCTTTTTTTGTGTTTTTTGCATTTTGTTATCTATATTCAAAACCCTGACAGGAAACAAATGTCATAAAATCATTACAGAGTCGAAGAACGAGATTTAAGAAGAAGTAGACATAGAAGATAAAGACGCTGTGGGAAGCAGCTATGGGAAGAAAATGAGTTCTGCTCTGAGATCAGCTCAATAACATTCAAAATTCAAAGGCTTGGAATCTGACTGGCACCAAACTGTTTTTCAGAAATTTCAAGTTATGTAAAATGTTGAAATCTGATGTGTGATAGCTTTCTTTGTATTTTTCCGAAGCCTTTGCAAGAATGGCTTTGACTGCCTAACTTCAGCTCACTGTTGCATCATAAATAAACCATTTGTTATGAACAGTTGTGTTTGTGTTCAAACAGAGCAGCGTTAAAAGAGAATATATTACCTCTGAGCCCCTTTCACCCACAGATGATTCATAAGTCACAAAATACAAGTTTGAGTCAAGTGTTAAGATGTAGAGCCCATGTCACACCTGAAGTCTCCATAATGGATCACACATAACATTGTGGCTACTTCACTGCCTGTCAATTATACACTGTTCAGTAAGTAACGACAGTATAAAGCAGGGGTGTCAAACATATGGTGCGAGGGCCAGAACCGGCCTGTCAAAGGGTCCAATCTGGCCCACTAGATGACTGTGCACACCTAATATTGATGCAGTTATGAAGGCTGAGAGGTGCAGCATTCAGGAGGAAGTTAAATGACTATCCTACTTCATGTAATATACTGCTTCAGAGTCTTTTCCACCAGATCAGAACACATTTTTCTGAAATTAAAAAAAACAATAAATACTTATTGTGGTCAAATTTAAGATATCGAACATTGTGCAAAATATTGTCAACCAGTAGCTTCAGTACAAAAGAATCAGTGTCAGACTTCTATTTTAAAACACTTTTGGTGGAACCCTACAGCTAAGGTACAGCCAAAACTTTAGGTATG
>JAPZEB010000002.1:20866972-20879769 GCA_029783705.1 Chaetodon striatus
TTCCTTGGCATTTTTTGTTACATAGATTTGCTATGATGATTGCTGAGTGGTATGTATGTTGATGTTATCCAGTGTCAAGTCTCTGATCATGTGACGAGACAATATGTGCATGATAGCTTGCACTGGGGCCCATTGTAACGACCTTACACCACCACTTTGATAAAAATTTCTCTTCCAACTGGTGCTCAGTAATGTTAAGTTACTTCTTCATGGTTCTCTCCTGTAGCTTGATTGGATGCTGTCGCATTTGTTCAAAGTGGATCTGAGGGATTAAGTGTCGACTTGAATAAATGGCCTTAATGTGATTGATGTGATTCGATTCACTAAATTAAGGGACAATAATTAATTTGATATTTTGTTGTTGTTTTTTTTTTTTATCTTTGAGTTTGGGGTAAGGTGTCAGGTATTTTCAAGTCAAAAGGCTTAAGTCCAAGTAAAGTCACAAATCACTGGAGTTAATGTCAAGTTGCAAGTTTTTTTGCTTTGTTGAGTCTAAAGTCATGTGACTTTAGTCCACACTTCTGGTATATGCATTGTATAACAAGTATGAACAGTGTCCCATTCAGACTTGATGGTGCCTCTGACTTTTTAACAATTCAGGCAATGCCTGCTTTACATCCCGATTACAGTGACAGCTGAACAATTAGATCATTATGAGCTAAATACCAATTAGCAGGATGTGTCAGCTTTAATGGAAGTCTGCTAATCAGAAATTTATTGTAGGGTTTTTGAGGCAATATAAAGTGCAGTAACTTACATGTGATGTGAAAAAGAAAATCTTGGTCAGACAGTAAGTGAATAAAGCCCTGCAAACACGGTGAGTAACATCATACCATTATATGATATAAATACAGTATATAATGTATGATTTCAAGTCCACATGGAGGACCTACCTTTGTAGGCTAAAGCTACAGCAAGCAGCCCCTGCTTTAGCTTATTATATTTTCATTAGCAAGACTGTTACAAATCTCCATATCATTTATTTATACTATCACTCTGTATTAAGAGTAATAAAATTGTACAGTTTTTGTAGCAGGAGGTGCAAAAATGAACAGGGGATGTGCAAAAGTTCACATTACTGCAAATATGTGCAATATACAGGGAAAAAGTCCAAAATGCATGAATGTAACAAGAGATAGATATTTACGCAATCACTAAGAGACATATAAATATGGGTTGCTTTGAATAAATATTTGTGTCTGATATGGTTTGGACACATAAAAGTTAAATTAACTAGTTAATAAGTCATGTTTCTGCATCACACTTGTATAGGTTACAAAATGGACCTTGTTAGCATCCAAGGTAGTTGTAATGTCTTAAAATTATTTGCCTTAAACTCAGAGTTCACAGCAACAAACTCAAACAAATAACATTTATGTACATGTACATACATACACAACACAAATAGGACTACATATACATGCACAAACACACTACTGCACACATATACGCTCTTTATAGAAGCAGCTGTACAAGTGAGACACACTCACACAGACACAAACACACCTACTTATTTATCAACTGATATTTTTTTCCTGTGAACCATCCTTTTGTTTGTTTCTATTTTTACTACTGCCACAAATATCACTGATACTGTGGCATGAGGAAGTAACGACCGGCCCTAGTGCACCCTATTGTGCATGTGTTGTCTTGACAAAAAAAGAGACTTCACATTGGACAACATGAACATACATATTACCCAGCAGTCATCACTGTATATCTGACAAAAATATCAAAGAGAATTAATCATTTTATTGAATAGTTTTTATAGTTTATAGATTTTATAGCTTATGTAGGAAAAGCATATAATTTTAAATGGTTTTCAATAGCTACTGACTATTTAAAAAGTATAAGAAAGTAAACCATGATGTAAATGGGTTTGCCTTTTTATGGACATATATAGTAAATGGCACCTTTTTGTTTGTTTTTTTAACTAGGAACATCCATCCATTTTCTAACTAATTATCCTCTTCAGGGTCGTGGGGGGGTTGGAGCCTATCCCAGCTGACATTGGGCGAGAGGCAGGGTACACCCTGGACAGGTTGCCAGACTCTCACAGGGCTGACTCAAAGAGACAGACAACCATTCACACTCACGGACAATTTAGAGTCACCAATTAACCTAACCTGCATGTCTTTGGACTGTGGGAGGAAGCTGGAGTACCTGTAGAAACCCATGCTGACACAGGGAGAACATGCAAACTCCACACAGAGGGGTTCCTGCACCCAGAATCGAAGCAGCAACCCTCTTGCTGTGAGGTGACGGTGCTAACCAGCACACTGCCATGCTGCCAAAATATGGCATTCTTTTTTTAATCATTCCTCTTTGAACACATTCAAGGTGGCGATGTGACTCACATGCAAAGGCCTGCTCTCTCTACGGGCCCCACCACCCCACGGGCCCCAACACAACTGCACTGCCTGCACAGTCTTTCCATATGCCCCTGCACTAATAACTATAATACTTTTGTGCCCAAATTAGCTCAACACAGGTGCTTCTCACCACACTTCTTCTCCCTGAACATCTGATTTCTCCAACTCTATATTCTCCATTTATTTAATTAATCCTTTATTTAAACAGGTAATCTTGTTGAGATCAGAATCTTTTTTTAAAAGAGACCTGCGTACAAAAATAACATACAGTTTAAATACAGACAGACGCACATCATACATATTTACACTTAAGTTAAGCAATTACAAGTAAAAGTAAATTAAATGTAAGAAGAAAATGTAACTTATATGTATTAGCACTCTAAAAAAAAGAATTCATTGGTTCAATTAAAAAAATTAAGGTAACAATTTGCATGCATCTTTTTAAGTAGGTCCAACTCATGGCATTATTGAGCTTATCCTATGAGTCTTTTATAGTGTGACAAACACGATTATTGTAGTACAACCAACATGATTTGCTTTGACTTTGAGAAACTTAATTAAGTTGAATCAACCTACTATTGAGCCAAAAGTTGTGTTGATATTTATTGGTAAAATTATTTTATTTAAGATATTCCAACTTGTTTCTTTGATGAATGTTTTTGATTTTGACCAATTTCTTAAAATAAGTTGTCAGCTGACTAAATTATGTTAAGGTAACAAACATTAATTTTTATGCTGAAAAACTTCTTTATTTTAAGTGTTATCCACTAACACCATGAACCATTTTTTAGAGTGTGGAGCTCTTTCCATTTGTATGCGGTATTGTATGTGAAGCTATGTTTTCCAAGTTCAGTGTGTGTACAACAGGTAAAGCATATGTTAGGATGTCCTGAGACCTGACACTGTAAGATACTGTATCTAAATGAAACCAGAGAGCAGCAGTATCTGGGCAGTTTTTGCTGTAGAGCCTTATAAAAAACAGCAACAGTGCAGCTCCCTTCTCTGTGCTGAGAACCATCTATAAGACACAACAGTGTGTAAGGAATGTATCACCTGGATGAAGCGTAGCATACTGTGATACACTGAGTCAAGAGGCTTTAAGGTGAGGGGAGAAGCATGGATGTATACAGTATCACTATAATCAAGATTATACATAATTGTAGATTGCACAGTCACTGTTGTCTCACAGCAAGGGGGCACTGGTTCGAACCCCAGGGTGGGGGAGCCCTTTATGTAAGGGGTTTGCATGTTCTCCCTGAGTCAGCGTGGGTTTACCCAGCTTCCTCCCACAGTCCAAAGACATGCAGGTTAATTAGTGACTCTAAATTGGCTGTAGATGTGAATGTGAGCATAAATGGTTGTCTATCTCTATGTGTCAGCCCTGTGATAGCCTGGTGACCTGTCCAGGGTGTACCCTGCCTCTTGCCCAATGTCAGCTGGGACAGACTCCAGCCCCCCACGACCCCTAGCAGGATAAGTGGTTACCGAAAATGAATGAAACACTGACAGAGAAACTTTTCTACTTCACACTTTCTGATGTCTCACTCTGCACAGTAAAGGTCAAACACCAATAGCAATAAGTAAAACACATGTATTTCTAATGGATGGGCAACTACAAACTGCCTTCAAGAGAAAAAACACATTAAGTTGGTGTTAACCTCAGATCCACAAGGTGGCACCACCACCCAAACAATTTCCCAAAGAATACAGTGTGGACTACAACCTGCAAGAAACTCAACCTGCAGGAAGCCAGATGTAAAGTTGAGCTGGAGTAGTTGATCACACGTGGAACCTCGTCATAGTGTAATGCTCCGTACTGGACACTGAGTGGCAGCCTTACCTTCCCTATTAAGTTTCATACTTAGGACACCTGTTTCTTTGCCTCAAGAGACCTTTTACTGTTTGCTGCTATACTACTTGTTTGCTATGTCTGATTTGGATTCTTGTAAATACATCCACTGATTCACTAAGCCTATAATATTGCTATAGGGGTTTACTCAGTTTTCTTAACACTTTTTATCGCCTGTGGCATCACTATATGAGCAGGTGCAAAAGTCTGTAGGTGGCCTATATAATATTGTCTTTAAATGGATTAATAGCAGCTTGTAATGTTCATGATCTATGACTCACTGAGGGCAACTTTGAAGCCATTTGTCCTTCATTACTGACTGGCCAGTGCAAGATGCTAGTGTAACTTGTCATTGAGCACTTGGTGCCAATGCTGACTCTGCTTGCATGCAAGGTGAATGGCGACCAGGGGCACTTTGTCTATAAACGTATTGATCTGTCCAGAGCAGTACAGCCTACCTATCACTGTGATTTCAACAGATCCAAAGCAAACAGTTTGAGTCTGTATGAGAAAGAACAGAGTCTGGAGGTCACATGTTCAAAGCTCACAACCTCCTTACATCCTGTCAGTGTCCTCCTGCTCCCCTTCTTGAACTCTCATTGTGTGTTCCTGATCTAGACAGACATCTCCTTCAGACAGGTGAGTACTTTATATCCACCTACCTGTCTGATACTGATACATGGAGGTTTGCACACAGCTCAGGTTGCTTGTGCCTTGTGCATCTGCAAAATAACATCGCATATATCTCATTTTAAGTTTGTTTAAATGCCTCGTAGTGAAACAGGGTTAAATATATCAGTGGACAATACAGTAGCAGCAGTGAGGCTGGGCTGCGTGTCAGTTTGCGTTGCAATTATCACATTATGATTGAAATTGGGAGTAGACTCGCGCTCATCCCGAGTTAATTAAAACGCCCCCCTGATTGGACGGGCAGATAATCCCGGCGGGCCTCGTGCTCCTACTAACTTGCGAGCAGGGCAGAGCGCGAGTCACAATCTGCCCAAGGCGAGGGAGGGCACGAAAGACGCGCGAGAGGAAACCGACCGTACGAGGGGGGACACGAGCGCTCCGATCTCAGCGAGCACAATTAGAGAAGTGTTGCTGAACGTGGGCTATGCGCGCAACAAGGGGGGAGCGCAGTGTACAGAGGAGGTGAACGCTCGTAGAGGCTCAGCTTCAGACTCACAGCCTCCTTCTTGAAGAGTCACTGCACTGACAGAGGAAAGGAGTGAAGGGAAGAGAGGAACTCCTAGAAAACAGCAACTCTTGGAGAGAACTACGTGAGTACTACAGCATACAGTTTCCAAAACAAAAGGTAGTGGTAGAGAAACAAGAGGAAGAGTAGACTTTTCCTGGTCAGAATCTGCTCTGGAAGAGAAAATGAATGTCAGCGAAGAGAACCTGCTCAAGTCCATCAGCAACGACGCGCTCCTCGACCTGACGCAGCGCTACGGTCAGTCAGCCTTCGGGTTCGGACCCGGGCACGGCGCTGGAAGTCCCGGCCGGTTCCCTCTCACACCGGCCACCGACTTCCTCTCCGGGCAGACCGCGAAGTCCAACGAGAGCGGCGGGGAGCACACGAGCGACGACGAGGACGGTTTCGACTCGCTGGAGTCCCGGAAGAGAGGCTCGTCATTTGGGGACGACAAGCCCGGGGGGCCCCTCGCCAAAAAGTCCAAGGAGCAGCGGTCCCTGCGGCTCAGCATCAACGCCCGGGAGAGGAGGAGGATGCATGATCTGAACGACGCGCTGGACGGCCTGCGCGCTGTTATCCCCTACGCCCACAGCCCCTCGGTGAGAAAACTCTCCAAAATAGCCACTCTCCTCCTGGCCAAGAACTATATCCTCATGCAGGCTCAGGCTCTGGAGGAGATGAGGCGGCTGGTGGCGTATCTGAACCAGGGACAGACCATAACTTCACCAATCCCCACCGCCCTGGCGCCCTTTGGACAGGCTGCCGTCTACCCGTTCTCGGGCTCTGCACTCGCCACCTGTGCCGAAAAGTGCACCACTTATTCCGGGACACCGTCGAGTCTCTTCAAACACTGTAACGACAAGCCTTGATTTGGTTTCATTCTCTTTTCCTGAACTTTTACCTTCACTGCACCCATGTCCGTCTCTCTCTCCCACTCTAGTTATTTTTAAATCATTCTGTGGAAAATAAAACAAGTTTAGTCTAATGCATAAAATATGGTTAAGTAATTATACTGCAATGTTTCATCCAGATTTAACAAACGCTACATAGAAAATAAACAGTTTGGGCCTTCCTATAAGATGAAGTTGTCGCTCGTACTTTACACACACTGCAGGCCATGTCCAAAATATGAGTTTGATTAAATTTTAGGAGGATTAAGTTATCAGCTCTTATTTGTAATCTATGCAACATTTACCAACATGACAAGTAGAAATGCCAAGAAATGCGACCTAATTACACCTTTAGATTTATTGATCCAGCAATCATGAAAGGACTTCCCTCGACTGACTGTACTGATGCTCTGTGGAGGAACACATGTGATGTTGGCTGATATATTTTCTGAAACGATGTGTTGACAAGTTTGTTTTTTAATTTTATTTAAGTTATTGCACATCTCACATGATTGTATTGTACAACTGTGGAAAATCACTTGCTCCAAGCCCGGCTATACTAATGGTTATATAACTACAGCCTATACATTGAAGAAGCGTTTTTTTGGTTGTGTTGCAACATGGATTTCATATATTGTTTATATGTCTTTATAATTAAAACACATATCTATGCTTGGACCCGGTTTGCTTCATTTCAACAAACGTTTTTTGTCACACTAAGAACACATTAAATGACACATAAAACTTGAAATGCCAGCCACATTTGCATACGACATATTTCATTTGCTTTTTAAAATGATTATTTCAAACATTTATTTTTGCTTATTGTGTTAATTATGCTGTGGGCATACTATGTGATAGTTTAAGACCGTAAACTGATCCACTTTTAACGTTTTAAAAAAAAGTCTAAAACGTAAAAAATTTACCGCAAATTGTAGTGGTAAAAAAAAAAAAAATCTGAAAAACAAACAGTCGCCTCACACGCTGCTAAGATGATTTCCTCTTCTCACCCTCTGACTGGCCCTCCTAAAATGACTTGGCAACTTTTCTTTTCTTGCATGAGAGACCCTCTGACATGAGGAGCCGGGTCTAAACGAGCTCACAGGGGCTGGTGGGGCCCGTTTGGCACGCAGTGGGGTCGGTGGCGCTGAGGGGAAGGGCGCAAGAGCCGCCCGGGGCACCCAGGACCTGTCTCTGGGTATTTGGGTGATTGCAGGCTTCCTTGGCGGGCTCTTATACTCTGGACAGCTATTAACACGATTTCAGCTGCTGTCTCCCTACACCACTTAATTCAGTGAACGTTGCAGGGCCAGTTGTCTTCTGCAGGTTTGGACTTGTGAGTGGATGAATTTAGGAAAGAATAGCATAGTAGTATTTATATTCCTGAAAACATATCTGTGTTTTCTTTGTCTTCTGATTGTCCTGTCTGACAGCAGTCACCTCCACCTGGATACTGACACTTTCTTGGTCTACATTTGTCCATATTATGTTAGTCTTGGCTGATGTTGGTGCTATAATGTTTGGGTTAATCATTATATTTAAATTCAGGATTTTCTTGGTGTAAATAAAAACACCTGGCTTGATAACAGCAAGAGGTGCCTATAGTGTTTTTGTAGCAAATTAACACCAGAAAAGGGTAATTATTTTCCACTACAATCTACTATTTCATGCTGAAATTATATTGATTTTTCAAACCAGTAAAAATGTTTTTCCCATCACACCCAGTCCACAAACTTTTCAGATTAGCATAATCTTTTAAATCATTTTTTAATGTGCCAAACCAACAAAAATAATCACTTTCAACCCCCTGGTGTGTTTCTTTTTATCAACCTTTCTACATTAATTTGGTTCTACACAAACTACATGTGGGTTAGAATACATCAGACCAGACATTTAGATCAGGCCAGTCTATTTATGCAAGTCAGAGAGTGACTAAGTGATCCACCCTAGTCTCTCTCTTACAATTTAGCTGCATGTCACAACAACAGGCCACCCATGGCATCTTAAATTGGCCCTCTGATGACACATGTCTCGTCTGAGGCCCCACGACACAGTCAGGGCAGCGGGGATGAAATGTGACAAATGCTGCCGATGATGTGAGGGCTCGGGCCCCGCGCTCCATCAGTCCCCGCACAGCCTAATTGCCATAAATGAGATGGTTGCCTTTTTTTTTTGCGCGGATGGTTGAGTGGTCACTTTCCCTCCCTATAGGCCACTAATGTGGAGCTGCTGAAATATATGTTTTATTGTGTCACCTTATTATCTTAATGGCCGTCAGAGTGCATGGTGGCAGTGTGTCATTTGGTGTGTAGGCTGAATCTATACATTAAGACAGATTTGTGATTTTGATAGTCACATGGTAGTGTTTCCTGACCCTATAGCCCACCAGTAATGGATGGTGTGTGTATAAAATCACTAATCATCTTCATCTTTCCCTTTAGAGAGATAAATATGTAGTTAAGACATGTGTGAGCTACATTTTCTTTCTGTATTTTGCTTTTTCGTAGATGAACGCCTGCTAAGTATTAAAACAATATCATTAAATAAGTGGCAAAGCATGCCAAGTCCCGAGTGTATTTATGTTACTCTGTGTAATATGTGTGTTGAGTGTTCATTTGATTTGATAATAGAGCGAGATACTTTCTCATTTTAATTCATTTTCTAAAAGTGAATACACAATTTATGTCTCATACCGCTTTTGCATTCTGGTACAGTAGCAGAAAAATATAATGAAACTGGTCAGAAACTCAATTTATTGTGTTTATACCAGGCAAATATACAAAACAAAGACTAAAACAAACATGCAAGAGGATGATTTTTTAGCAATTCAATTAGAACTGTACAAACACATTCAAATTTTGGATGCAACAAAGCAAACAGATCAATGCTTCAGTATGCCCTGGGCATGCCCCTGCAGAAAGTCTGCCATGTGTGTCAAGATGTAAAAAACAATAACACCAAGTGAGCCCGTCTGAAACACTTGAAAAGAATGCAATAATTCAAAAACGTCTGTAAAATTCTATTTAAAAAAAATAAAAAATAAAATAATGCAATATACTCTAAAGAGAAAGTCAGTCATGCACACTTAAAATATTCAATAAAATATCTCAGTGGCATTTTTTTGATTTGTTGTATCAAGACACATTTTGATTGTGCACGTGCCCCTCATCATAACACATTTTCAACCAGGTGAATTTTTGCAAATAACCATTATTTCACCTGTAAATATAACGAAATGTTAATGCCAAATTGTTGCTGCAATTTGTTCCATGCAAGTTTTTTTTTTTTAAATCCTAAATAACCCATGTAGTTCAGGTTGTTTCACCCTCTGTTTAGCATGTAAATACAATATATAGATGTTTAATAAATGGCCTTCAGCATACTATAATCTAGCCATAAGCAGATATAAAGACATTTGCAAGCACAATTCATATTGGCCAACAATTACAACTTACATTATGAGGACATTTAAATTACTACAACTGTGTTTTACTATATTGTCTTTTATACACCTGCCCACAGGAGGAGTTATAGATGCTGACACATAAAATCGTGAATGCTTCAACAACATTATAGTGCATGATAAAGCTTTTATTAAATGTTTATGTGCTGCTTATAGAGGCTAAACAGGAGAGTTGGTGTGTCATGAAATTAATTCCAGACTCAAATTCATACTGAATAGAGTAGGATAAAATAGATCAGATATAGTAATGTTACAAAGAACATCTTGCTATTTATTCTTACCTATTGTCTGTTGTTGACAGAGTCTTTATGCAGACAAACACAGCACTACAGTCAGTGCACCACCACTCTCACGACAGCCCAGTGTGGTGCAGGAGTACGGACAGACTGTGTGATGTCTGTAAACATTTGTGTTTGCTCTCAGTGGGATAGAAAGGGAGTGATTTCATTAGCATGGCTCGGAGCTTTGAGGTATGTTTGTGTGGTTTTCTCCAACCCGATGGTATAGTACTAAAACCATATGCCCTTAAGTGCGTACCTCTGCCTAATGCATCTGACAGCGCTGTTTTCTCTAATTAAGTTCTCTCTATGTGCAAGCTCATGTGTCTGATGCACATTGTAGCACTTCATCACACACACACACAGACTGTACTTACAACAGGGGGCCTTGAAGGAAAATGAACATACTTCAGCTCTGATTATGCTTACAGTGGGGATAAAGGGGCTTTAAAAAACATTTGATTATTTTTTTTCTTTTATTAAAATTTGCTCACAGAAGCATAGCTGTGGCTGCAGAGGCCAAGTGGCATAGAAGATTTGGTTGTTTCGGGCAGGTTCATGATGGGGGGTAGGGTTGAGGAGGTGAGATAAACAATAGGGCTAAACAAGTGAGTGTGTGCATGTGTGTGTGGGGTGGCAGAAAGATGGAGCGTAGGACGTGGTGGAAGAGATGTTGCCTCAGTGTTTTTGTGCCGGCGGTGGCACTGTAAGGACCCCCCACCCACCCATCACCCATGGACCCCCCAACTTCTCTGCTCCGCTATGACATCACACTCTGTCGTCCCTCGCAGCCCCGCCTTGTCGGAAGCGATGAGCGGGTGAGTCAGTTGGTTCCGAGGAGCCATGTGATTCGGGGCGACGTTGCTGCAAGTGCAGCGGGATGGGCCGGGGCCCTTCATTCGTTAATCAGACTTCCAAAGGGGGGTGGAGAGCAGGATGTCTGTTTGTATGTGTCTGTGTGTTTTGTGCATCGTGTGTGTGTGTGTTTTGTGCTCATATGGCCGCAAACCCTCGAAACATGGCAGTCAGGCAAAGCGTTTTGCCTATCGCCACAAGGCACCTGACACCACGCATGGTAGACCCAGACAGTGTGGCAGGGGCCAAATTGGGCCTGGTGGGAGGGAGCAGAGATGGAGGAGGGGTTGTTAAATATGATGTCCTACTCAGGTCTGCAGTGGCTCATCATCTCTCATAGGTGCTCTTTGTGAGTGTGGAGATAGATCTCCTGACGTCCCAGTTTTGTTGCACCACTTCCCTTCCACTTTGCTAAGCCATGCCAACATGCCTCCATGTTTTCTCCTCCCTACGCAGTCCCTCCCCCCCGTTTCCATCACTCTCACTCTTTTCTCCTTTTAGCTTGTTGTCTTGACAGAGGATGCGAGTTGACAATCAGGGGCATCCGTTACTGTAGCACTGCCTAATCTCTGTAATGGCCCCCACAGATACAGGACTGGTGGTGAGCAAACACACACACACACACACCTCAACTAGCTGGACAAATGTACATGCAAAGCCCTGGGGTCAACAATCATCTCTGTGTTCAGCCTTTTGTACACACCATAACCTCCTCACTCACATTGTCTACTCTCTGTTACTCTTTCTCCCTCGTTGTCTCACTCATACACACACACACACACACACACACACACACACACACACACACACATGGCCCAGCACCCCTCTCCCTGTTCAGTACCAGCTGAGGAGCACCGTGGTTTTGTGGGGAGCAGGGGGAGCTCGTTATCCTCATTAATTAATGACAAAAGCGATGTAATTGGCCATCCATAATCCTCCATGCGGAGAAGGTGTGACAGGCAGGGCCGGGACCATCCTCTCTACAGCGAGTGCAACTCATAAACACACACAGAGAAAATGAAGACACATTTCATCCTGTGTGTGTGTGTATGTGTGTGTGTGTGTGATGCACTTGAATAGCAAGACTTGGCTTGTAATTACAAAGTGATATTAAAGGTCTTAACAGAAGGGAAATGTAAAACTGTACATTTCCATTGCTTCCATCTGAATCTACACAAATGAAGAACAATTGAAAGTATGCCACTTGATTTTCTAATTCTCATTCTGTTGTGGCATTTGAGGCTGCAACATGCTGTGCCCCCCTCTTCTCTGAATGAAAAGACAAGATTAATGGCACTTCCTGTCGCCGACGATCTTGCGCTAGCCTAATTAAAACCATTGGAACATGCGCGTGGCCAAGGATCAGTGGCTTTTAATGAGGAGCTTGTAGGCTGATTTGGGCCTCATTTTCTGCTTAATAAGGCCGGTTTAAAAAGTAATTTTGGAGGGATGTGACTCCTTTAAACCTGCTCATTATCAATGATAGCGCTTCACTTAAGTACTTCAGGAAACGCTGTGTTTAATTAATATTGTGTCGCGCACGTGGATTAGCTGACAGGCTGGAATGGTGCGAGTGCGAGCAAGTGAGCAAGGGAGCTAAAATTGATGAAGAACTTTCAAGGGCACTGATTTCATTAAGCAGCTTCATTACAGCCCAAATAACTCTTCATGTCATTTCAATGCTTCAGTCGCTCTCACCACACATACACACGCACACACACACACAAAATAATCCTGTGCTGAATGAGAAAGGTGCACTGAGGATTTTTACATTTTAAGTGAAAATAAGACAATGAAGCTTTTGCTGCAGGCAATGACATCTATTCTCTACCTGCTACCTGACAACGTTTTTTTTTTTGTATTCTTTCTTTGTGTGTAATTCTGACTACAACATT
>JAPZEB010000002.1:20968907-20981007 GCA_029783705.1 Chaetodon striatus
GGCCCCAACATGTCTCAAAGAGGTGGTAGCACCCTGAGCAATGTGGATGTTACAAACTCTGCTATCATGCATCAGTTATTTGGATATATGCAAAGTTGAGTTGGAGCTGCCGGACTTCATATTGGAGCCTAGCTTTAAGCAGCCATGCTTGCAGTATCTGACCAAGTCAGCAGGTTGCACATGTAATGAATAAAACGTCTTACTGCCCGAGTTGGAAACTCAACAACAGTGAGACAGACTTGTGTGTGTGAGTTTTCATTCCCTTGTCTCATACAACAGATGTCTACTGCTTATTTCCCCAGGCTGATGATGCACCATCCCGTAGTCAGCTAGTGGTGGTTTCACTTCTTTGCATGTGGTTGAATCGACATAAAGAGCTTTATGTAAACACAGACAAATGCAAGGCTTGTCATCTGTACAGCGGTGTGTTGATGTAAGGGATTCCTAGTTACTGTTGTTGATCCATGTTCAACTCTTTGTCTAAAGGGCAGCAACCTGTTGTCACAAGCTGACTTTAGCACACGAGAAACAAGTTCAGCATGGGATGCTGCTGGCTCATTGCAACCTCACTGAGCTGTACTAAAGGCACACAAGGAATTCTTGCCTGCAGGCGAATCACTTCCTCTTGTACCTAATGTCTTATACATGGGAGCATGTGACTTTTTGACATTGCACTGAAGCTTATACACAGGTCACGTTCACCCTCTTCTTGTATAAAAAAGAATCAAATTTCAGCCTCCATATATTCACCCAATATTACCCTATAAATTAAAGAAGAGGATGATAATGCTGTCTGCCGGGGTCTGACTAAACGTTTTGGTATGCCATGCAACTTGTTGTGCTGGTCCTTCTATGCACATGCACACATCTGCTGCAGATGCTATATGCTAATCCACTGATTTGCCTCTCTGTGTGCAGGCTTGTACCAGTTTCTGCCCCCTGACAGCCGGGAGTTTGAGGACCTCGTGAAGATTGTGTCCTCGTTTTACCTAGACGCATCATCACGAGGAACCTTCTCCTACTGCAAGGCCAGGCTCATTCACAATGAGCTGCTGGAGAAGGAGGTTGGTGATTGTCTTCCTGTTTTCAGCAATGTCAACATGAGCATTTTAGTTGCTTCTTTTTTACTGCTGGAACCTTTTTGTGGGTTTAAAAAAACAAATGGAGCAAAATCATTAAATGTATCTTATTTGCCATCCGCTCCCCTGTTTTTGCCAGTTCATTGAGAAGCGAAGAGAGATGAAACAGGAAGGGCGGACAGAACAAGAACTGACTGAGTCGTACTGCTTCCTTTACCCAGACAAATCCAAGGTATTGATGATAAACAAGCTAGAGAGCATTGCTGTTTTTCTTTTCATGTGACAATTCTGAGCTTTGTATGTTCTCTTGTATGTCTAGCTCCACTTGATCTGCGAGAAGGGTCTGACGGTTGGACACGCCAGGATAACTACACTAGGAAATCCATTAAAAGGTAAATTTGTCTCTTGCATGTTGCTGTTACCTCGAAAGGAGACTGTATTACTGTAATGGAAGAGTGTTTTTGGATTATTTCAATTCAGTTTAATCCAGTTTTATTTATATAGCCCAGTGTCACAAATCACAGTTTGCGTCAGAGGGCTTTACAACATACAACATCCTCTTTCCTTGGGACTTAGAGTGGATTTAAGAGAGGGGGGAAGATGTAAGAAACCTTAGAATAAGCAACTGAGAAGGGATCCCTCTCCCAGTATTGAGATATGATATTGTATCAATGGTTGCCAGCCCCAGAGTCATGTTTTGATGGACTTCATGTGAAACTGATTGATAGCATCTGCAGATTTTTAATTAACACTTTGACCTGATGAATTTACAACTATACACAGCTGATCGTGACGCATCAACAGCTGAGAATGGCTCTAATAGATGCAACAATATATCACCTAAATGCTGGTTTACAACTGCCCACTCAGGACTGGAAGTTTTGTCTTATTCTCAAAATACTAACAAGTAATTGGCATGATTGTTATGGTTTGACCTCGGGCTGGGTGATGTAGAGAAAATCAAATATCGCATTATTTTTGTCCAAATACCTTGATATCAATGTTGTGACAATATTGTCAGGTTGACTGTTGGTGCTCTCACAAAATATTGACACCATAAGTATTTGATAAATAATCATCTGTAATGTAAAGGTAATGATTAAGTAAGTAAAGACATATAATTATGCCACTTAAATAAGACAATATCTAGCCTTGTATCTGGATATCAGCATAATATCTATGTTTTCCAACCCAAGTCTGTGTAAATATGACATTTCAATGTGATGGAGCATGATGCGTTTCCTTTAATTCAGTTCCTTTGTCATTGCAGGTGTTTATGTCTCCAAATATTCTGATCTGTTACAAATGAATCCCTTTGAAGTGGGCTCGTCTGGAGACATGATCGTTTTTAAAGTTATGAGGGTAAGGCTGACATTCTGTTCTCATTTTCGGATGCTGACAGATTTACAATACTCCCGGGACTCAAAGCTCACCATTATGTTTTGTCTCCCAGGGCCGAATAAAGCACATTCATGAGAACATGCCTAAGAATGCTATGGAGCCTACCCCCAAGTTCGACTGTCACTTGTCCAAAAGTGGTAGCAGGGTTACGTCTTTGCTGTCTTACAGGGCTTTTGAGCTCACGCAGGTAACTATTTGTTCTTTTACATTCATTTACTGCACATATTGTGTTATCAAAGTCATTTGTGTCTTGGACAGAATTTGTATGTTTTGATGTTTCTCTGTTGTCTTTTAGCAATATTTTTTCGAGTTTGCATTTGATGAGATCAAGAATCGGCCCAGGCATGTGTACCCCTACGCTGTGGTTTCCTTTAAGTACAAAGGCAAGGAGGCTGCTGCAACTCCTATGACTTCACACAGGTACGTATTCCTGCAGGAAATGGTGAAACTCAGCAAGTATCTTCAGGTGGTTAGGGAGGTACGCACGACATTCTGTGTTTGTAACAAGGCTTTTTTCTCTCCGTAACAGGTTTAACACTATTTCCCCTGAAGGAAGTCGAGGTAAAACATTTCTTAAACTTATATATTTGATAAATATTTCATGAATCAAACAAGCTATTTCACACCAGGAGTGGAAACACTGTGCTGCTGGTGTGCAACTGCTTTAGCTAGCTACCCAAGAGCTATGTTAAACACTTTGATTTGCATGCACACTTTTTATTAGCAACAGAAGAGTGTATTTTTAGTGATGCACCCCCAAAATGATCCCAGTTGGATACAACAGCCAGCGTTAAAGTTTCTAAGGAAGTGTATGTGTCAGAAGATGTGCCTTCACAGTGACAAACCAGCTGTAAATAAAAGTTACAAGCATTGCTTTCTTTTATTATCTTTTCTGACCTTTGACCTGATTGTGTTGCAGGGAAGAGCTGCTATACTGTGTGGAGTGGTCCACTAGTAAACAAGGGCCAGGAGTTGTTCCCAATCTGTTTACGATCCTCCTCACGCCCCTACCTCCCTTTCAAACTGTGAGTAAACTGTTTTTTTCTCATATAATTCTGTGTATTGCTCAGAAGACCTCCACAGTGGTACTAGAGTTTCCACTGTTAATTATTAAAGACACTTTTTGCTACAAAACACTTTTATGTGCTGACCTTTAACACGGAGTTAGAACTCGCTCCTTGTGCAATATACAGACTATTTTTTCCTGGAGTTTGTTATGATTTGCTGTTTGATAAATCCCCACTAAGGCCTGAGAAGCTGGAGGTGAGTCGAGGCATGCAACTGGAGCAGGTGAAGCGAAAGATTCCCTCCGTGCTCTTTTCTTGGGACACCTACAGCGCATCACGGGAAGGTCAGTCCTGACCACACCTATGTGTGAACCTTGTAATTAAATGATGGGAAATTGCCCTGGGGATGTAGGCGGTAATGCATTAACTGAAATTCAATCCATTAAGTTATTCTAAATGCATACGCTGCATCATGTAATAGAGAAACAGCTATTGTACTAAATACATTGATGTAATTATAAACAATTATCCTGCATTATTTAAAGTAAGAGTAAGCCTATAGAAACAACTGCTGTATAGATGAGTTAGAGGGCTGTACTGAATGTCTTTTTAATTATTTATTTATTTTACATTCAAGCTCCTATTGATGTTTTTGAATGAAGCTTCAAATCTCTTATATCTTATATATGTTTTTTATTAAGTTTCGGCAACATCAAATTTTTGACTGCAGTGAAAATGTTGTTTTTGAAAGGCTTAACGGTAGCTAATATGGATTACAGCAAAATATTTCGTTAGATAAAACCATTTTGTGAATTTTGGAAATGAGTTATTAATGACTAATTTATTGATGTTTTTTCATTAATTTTGACTTTTGGACCACACAACGCTCAGGAGTTGTTGAAATTGTTTGGATAACACAAGTTGGAAACAATCTTACGCAGTTACCACTGGAATCTAATTCTACAAATAGTATGATGCTAATCATATTAGTATAGCTTGTGTAATCTTTATCTGTAACTGTGCAGAAATACCATGTTGAAACAGAATGAATAGACGCACAAAAAAGCTGTGCAGCATTCAAATGTTAATTTAAAATTCAAATGCCAACATTATGAATGAAGCTTCAAACTGTTCGGTACAGCCCTAAAGAGTTATGGGTCTGCTTTGTATTCCAAAATGCTTTTCTTTGTCTGCAGTGATGAAATGTGGGATGTCCTGCAGCCTGTTTGAGGTGGTGGATGGAAAAGGCAAACCAACCAGCGGCAGCTTGGCAGCACTGGTCAACAAACTGGAGAGGGACAGGATGGTGAGTCATGCTGTAGCTGTTACCTACCAGGCTCTCATGCATGAAAACCCCCAAATGATACAGAATCAGTTCACTGAATCACAGTTTGCCAACAATAAACTTGGTGGTGAATTTAATTCAAGGACTCAGGGTGTCCAGTTAAAAGGAAAAGCTTGTCTTTTGGATCAGTCTTGTTTCAAAATCTGAGAAGAATAAAAAGAAGAATAAAAACAAAGTTAGTTACACAGTGTTGCATTTAGCATCACCATTTGATGTAATTAATTGTTCAGTAAACAGTTTTTACTATTTAACAAGAAAATGGTGCAGGGAGAACATCTGTCAAACTGTTTTAGTAACTATAAACAAACAAAATAAATCTGTATACAAGTATACACACAGGAATAAGTGTAAACTTGTCCATCAGCTTACTTTAATTTAATCGCTGACATTATCTGATAATGATACACCCTGATGCTCCTGACTGTAATGTATACTCTCCTCATTTAGGTGCTGGTGAAGTCCTTGTTTGACAGGGGCTTTCTCTTCCTGCTGTCCTCAGCGCAGATGGTTGAGTCCAAAGGTGCCGAAAAGCTTTTACTCTCCTCTCATAACTCTCTGCTGTGTCAGTTGAACACCTACTTGTTGCCTTCGGTGAGGGTTAAGCTTTAAAAAAAAATTGGTGCTGTTTGTTTTCTAGAGCGGCGGGGGCGCGTTGAGAAGAACCTGCAAGCATTATTCATCTTTCAGGAGTCAAGGATGGTTGTCAAGTATTGTAAGTATTATTCGCTATCTATCCATCTCTTTTTCTTACCCAGTGGCAGCGTCTGCATGAAGCTCCCAGTTGTAATGTTTTATGAGCAAGGGGAGAATGTTGAGGTACAACACAGAGATCTTCCTCACATTTACTTACTGAACGCTCCTCTTTTTTTTTTAAATAAAAAGCACATCAAAAATAGAGTTGAGAGGCTTCCATGTTAAAACTCTGACTCCTGTTAATAAGGTCCTGTCTCTAAAGACTCATAGTGCAGAGCTTCACCTTTTACATAACGCTAATATATGTGTCCTCCATCGTAGCATCCAGACTGTTCGAGCCAGAGCCACTGACGGCGGAGCCCCAGCCTGCTATCCTCTCCTCCATGGATCCCTTCATCCCTGCTCTGCACTATGCGCTGTTCAAGCTGCGCCCCAACCCAGGCAAGGACCTTAGCCTCGGGGTGGAGCGTCAGGCCACTGATTACCTAACTCGTATGGATTCGGGCACAGTGCGGCCGTTCATTCTGCCCGACTACAAATATAATGTGGACGAAAGGACCAACCCGCTCCCAGTGCCCAGACCCAAATTTAACATGGATGCTGTGCTGCGTTCTTACGTCCACAACCCTGCCAACTACATGTTACCTCTGAACAAGACAAAGGACATTATTGAGAGAATACGGAACCCCGTACCCATACCTGTGCCCATACCTACACCTGCTCCGGCCCCAGTGGAATACAGCCCCGTTTCTGACTGGGGCGGCTCGGACAGGGGCTCAGACAGGGCAGAGAGACCTGTAGAGAGGTTGCCTCAGGAGAGGCCACCTCCAGAAAGGCAAGCACAAGAAAAGCCGCCCTCAGACAGCGGCAGACGGAGGCAAGGGTCGGGGCATTCAAACGGGGCCCAGTCGCAGCACAAACCTGACGCCGAGTCCCAGCCACAGCCCGCTCAGAGGTTGCGGCTGTCTCAGAATGAGTATGATAAAGACAAGATGAAACAGTTGCTTAAGCTAATCCAGCTTCATAAAAAAGCACTAGTGAAGGATCCTGGGAAGGAACGGGGTGAGGATGTGGCTTGGGACGCCAACAGTCTTAAGAGGAAGTTTGAGGGAGATGAGAGGGGGGGTACGAACAAACACCCACGCACAGATCCGCTGAGCAACGGGGAACCCAGTAGAGGTGAGGAGGGCTGCAGCTGTCTGCGCAGCTTAATTTTAAAATGTGTAATTTAATTTTAGTTTTTGGACAGTTTCCACCTACTGCTTCCAAAGTCAGTTCCTCGGAAAGAATGAATATTATATTAGTCTCACAACACAGTCTGATTAGTTCTCAGTAATTGCATTGCAAATTAAAAAAACATTGCTGCCCATTGGCACTAGATTAACAAGCAGCCTGTGTATTGGCTTACAAATGAAATTACTTTGATCGTTTACATTTTTAAATGTCAAGATGCATTTTTGTTGCTAATCCAGATAGCTGTTCCTATTCCTGTGTGCCAGTGCATCAAGTGTCACAACTGTAGAGTTCAGTGCAGTAGAACCTGAAAAAACTGTCTCTCCAATAAAGATAGTTTCAGTTTCCACCATAAATAACATTTAAACTATATTACACATCTCTCTCCACACTCCCTATATATTGCACATTAAGCTTTAGTTATTAAGGAGCTCAGGATATTCTTGTACACTAATATACCAGATTTAGCACATGCCTCTAATTAATTGTGTGTATCCTGCTAGGAGCCCAAGCAGATGAGATGGGAGATGAGGGTGGACAGAGTGACAATCTGACAGCAGTGATGGAAAGCATGGGCATCTATGACACTGACCTGAGGGCTCATGGCAACACCAACGCCTCTGCAGTCAATGAGACCCAGCGCCTCCTCAAGATCCTTCTGGCTACTCTCAACAAAGCTGTGGCTCAGGGTTCAATGTCTGCGCAGTCAAACCACGGTGAACCATCGACAGGTCCAGGGAGAGGAGAACCCGCCTTCCCTGAACCTGAACTGAAGAAACAAAACGAGCCCGCATCTCAAACAAACTACACGGAGGTGACATGAACAGCTGATTCTTGGGTTGTTATTTTGGAATATTTCACCATGAATTAAGTGTGTTTGCGCATCTAAAAATAACCAGTGGTGTTTTCTGTGTTTAGGAGGACATGGACTGTAGCCCTGGTAGTCCACTCAGCGCTGGCTCCCCAGCAGAGCAAGCACACACCTCAGACAACCCAACCTGGGTTAACCCCGCCGATGAAGGTACCAAAAGCAGTCAGAAGTACACACAGATCTCTCCCTAGAGGCATATTTAGATCTAGTTCACATGGCATTACTGTGACAAGTTCTCTTGTCTTCTTTCCTCCAGACAAAGCACAGCCTTTTCCTGAGCCAAAGCCCGAGCCTGAGCCTGAGCCAGAGCCAGAGCCGGAGGCTGTGATGGTGGCAGAGAGCTACCCAGAGCCGAAGACGCCCGCAGCAGTTGAAGTAAAAAAGGCGGCTGCACCACCCACATTACCAGTCGTTGAGGAAGTTCCCTTCAGGCCCTCCATCAGCCTGGACACCATACTCAACCAGGAAATACACAGTCTCACCTCTGACATTAAAAACATCATGACGACTCACCGCATCTGCTATTCTTCGCAGCTGCCCCCGCGGTTGCCTCCACGCCACTGCTGGCAGCCCAGCAGCTGCTTCTCAGACTATGTTGTACCGTACGTTTCCCCTGTCCCTATTCAGGGGCATGTCAAAGCACTGTGTGAGAAGATGGACAAGTTTATCCCCGCCCCACCAGCTCCCTCCAAAGTCACTTACCCACCTCCCCCAGTGACAACATCTAATCTTACAACACCGCCCCCCACCCCTATGCAGACTTCCAAAACTAAAGAGGAGCCCTCGCTGTTGAAGAGCGCTACCTCCTCTCACAGGGGTAAAATGGGCACTGTCAAAGGGGTGGCATCTGCTAGGTCTAAAACTGAAGGCTTATCAGCAGAGCTGGGGGGAGAGATCTATTCTCCCTCTCAAGTCACACCAGACTCCCCAGAGCACAGGTCCCAAAACCCAGGCCGTGCTTCTGGGAGCGGGTCCAGCTTGCTGGCTGGCAGCCTCATTGGTCAGCTGAAGCCTGAAGTTTTCAGCAGCCTGGTGGAGATCTTTAAGGACGTCACCAAGAATACAGTCAAATTCTACATCTACTCCGGGGACGAGGGCGAGGAGAGCACCGTCTGCAAGGAGATCAAGGTACAATACGAGGTCTCAATGTGGTGTTGAAAGTAGTGCAGCAACTGTCTCACATTATTGATTAATCAGTGGAATGGTAATGTGCACTTAATTGTTTAGTCAATATATAATGTGTGAAAATACTTAAAAATGTCTCTCACAAGTTTCCAGAACCCCAGATGACGTTTTCAGTTTGCTTGTTTGGTCCATGCTGAAACCCAGAACCCAAAGATTTTAAATGTACATCTAAATATAAACTCCTTATATTTGAGAATATAAATGGAACTGGTGAAACTACTTCAACTTTAAGTGTTTAAAATCACTACCTAATAATTTTCTGTGAATCATTTGATCAAATCATTTCAGCACTACATCAGTGATATTATTACTCATGCTGTTGCACACACATTTTCTTTCACATTATTCATTTGTACACTTAATGTATTTCACTTTTTTATTGCAGCTTTAGAGTTTTCTGCAGTGGTGAACTGCACAGGCATACACAAGTGACACTGCAGATCAGATCGACAGTGGGAATGTGAAAGGCTACACTAGCTCCTCTTTGTCACTATGTGTTCTATGTCTCAGTGCTCAGCTCTTTCTTTTTCTGTCAGTCATTCAGTATTTGTAAGTGTAAGAGAGACCGACACGTTCATCTGTCTGTCTCTAACAATTACGTCTCTCCCCGTCTGTCACAAAGGAGTACTTGAAAAGTCTTGGCAACAGTGAGTGCAGCCCGCAGACATTTCTGGAAAACAGCGGCAGTTTAGATAAACTCCTCATCATCATTCAGAACGAGGACATCGCTGCACATGTGCACAAGGTACAATCACCTCCTAACACCCTCTATGTCTTAGTCACGGTCTCACGGCATCAGCTGATGTAGACGGTGATTAAACAGAAATAATAACATCCTCCTAATTAAATCCAAACATATGCTGCAGAGTATTATTTTTGATCTGGTTGCTTTGTTAAATTATGTTAATTGACAGGGTTGTATGCATATTGCATCATGATATATGTTACATGAAAACATGTTAGATTTATTTATTATGTGACTAGCGTTTTAATACAGATAGTAATAGAGGACCTCATTTGTAAAAACCTCATCTTTCCACCCCTGCAGATCCCGGCTCTGGTGTCTTTGAAGAAGTTGCCTTCAGTGAGCTTCGCTGGAGTGGACACTCTGGACGATGTCAAGAACCACACTTATAATGAGCTGTTTGTGTCTGGAGGCTTCATGGTGTCTGATGAGTTTGTCCTCAACCCTGACCTTATCACACAGGGTAAGTTTTACTTTTCTTCTTGGGAGCTGTGCGAGTGCAGTGGAAATTCATCAGCTGGACGATACTTCAGTGCTCGTGTTGCTTGTTCTGTGCAGATCGTTTGCAGGGGCTGCTGAAGTTCTTGGAGGAGCAGAGCACCCCTGAACACCCCTGGCAGTGGAAGGTGCACTGCAAGTCCCAGAAGAAGCTCAAAGAACTGGGGAGGTGAGTATCTCAATAGGAGCTTTAGTTCTAAATTAAAATAGTCTTTATCAACTTAAGCTGTGAATTAACATCTTGACACTGCCTGAATGTACTTTTGCTGTTCTCTTAAAGGTTAAACACCAATGCAATGGGGCTGCTGAACCTTCTCACAGCCTATCAGAAGAAGCACCTAGTGGAGTTCCTCCCTTACCATGAGTGTGACACCCAGTCGCGTCAGGCTCCAGACCTGGAATGCCTGATCAAGCTCCAAGCTCAGCACACACAGCAGCGGCACCTCATCTTCCTCACAGGTATCTTCACCCGCTACATCTTTACACCAGTTCTCTCAAACAAGCATTAAACTGCAACTTTATGTACTGTTTAGGTAGGAGAGGGCAATGCATCGCACGTTCAGTATACTCCTGTATCATTTAATGAGGGATATGGCAGATGACAATGTCAGGGAAAAAAGGCAGCTCAGAAGCAGTGTCCTGTGTATTTGAAAGAGACTTGTTCTCCCTGTCACACACACAGGCACGCTAAACTAATCAACCTCGCCTACCAGTTAAATGTCAATCATTGTTTTCATGTCAGTACAAAATGGGGAAAGATCCGGGAGCGGGCCGATCATATGGAGATGGCAACGGCTTCTATACTCTTTGTAGGTGGTTTGGTTTCAGGATTACAGATGTAAAACAGACTGCCATACTTGAAATATGCCACAGAATAATTGCTGCTAAAGGTAGCAGTCCATAAATCTGCCACTTAGTGCAGAACACTGCAGTTAAACCAGCCCCACTTCAAAAGAGACAGTCAGACTAGCCCCCACGTTGTTATGCGGTATTTGTATACACTGGATATTATGGCAAGAGAGTCTAAAAACTGACTTCAAAATAAAAGTGGTGAGTATGATAGGCAATTTAACATTTATTCAGTGTGTCGGCCAGTCTGTTGATAATAAAAAACAAAATACATACTTACGTTAAATAAAAACAAAATGAATAAATATTTAATAATGAATAAAGAATAAAAACTATACTCTGCAAACTGTATTTTAGGAAACAAATTAACCTAAATTGTGTGAGTATTTGGTCAGACGATTTATTTAGAGTATTTGTACCCTGCGACATACTGCCTACTTGTGGCGTTCCTATAGAAAAAGCAACATACAGAGACCTAATGTTACTTCTAATAATGATATGAGAAAGCCTTTTTAAACTTCCATGATGGTGTCGTGCCAGCCAAATGTTTGTAAATGTTGCTGTCATAATACAAAGTCTTATGTACTGATACAGAGCTCAGTTAGATTTATGAATCAAGTCTGTGGAGGCAGTTTATTTGTGGGTGCAGTTTCCTGATTTGTTGTTGGTTTTTTTGCATAATGTATTATTGTATATTTCCTATGAGTTATTTAAGTTATTGTATCTATTGTATTTTTGTACCTATTGTCTTTTTATGTAGTATGTCATGGACCTGTCTCTGTGCCCTTAATAAAGTCGTTATCGTTACTATTATTAAAAAAGAATACATTCCCAAAGACCAATCTGAGCTCAAAGTGACAGTACCTGACTTCAGAGTGTCACTTAGACGATATCTGGACATTCTGATGTGCAACTAAAAATTAAAGCTCATTAAAATGTTGAATATGAGCTGCATGCCCTCTAAGTTCTGATTGTTTACTAGAATAATTATCATACGCATCAAAGGATTTGAGGGCGGCATGGTGGTGTGAGGGTTAGCACTGTCGCCTCACAGCAAGAGGGTTCCTGGTTCGATCCCGAGTGCGGGAGCCCTTCTGTGCGGCGTTTGCATGTTCTCCCCATGTCAGTGTGGGTTTTCTCCGGGTACTCCAGCTTCCTCCCACAGTCCAAAGACATGCAGGTTAATTGGTGACT
>JAPZEB010000002.1:20994601-21006015 GCA_029783705.1 Chaetodon striatus
GTTTATGTATGATGGATCACTGCAGGATGCACCTCTGTTTTCTGCTAGATAAGATTTTTAAATGTTTGCTGAAAGCTATGGCTTCTGCACTGAAACATTTATTGCTTTTCTTGCTGTATCTTAATTCCTCTCTTTTTTTTATAATGGATTTGCTAAAATTGCCTTCAAAACCAAAACTATATCAACAGAGCAGGCAACTGGACCAAAGGGAACAAATCCTTTATTAGGAACACAGGCAACATAAGTTTTCAGGAGTTGGATAGAGTTTTAGGTGCTTCGTGTTTAAGCTACATAGAATAAGAAATATAAGCTGTATATTATGAGTTATCTTCAGCTGATGCAGTGCAAGTGTCTGTCTCCACCACACTTATTAAAGCACCTCAACTCAACCAGGATGCACACAGGCTGAATTTACTTCCTGCAGTCCGTCACAGTCATGAACTTGGAACGTTTTCCGGGGCTTTTAATCCTCGTTAAACACTTTCTGTGAAAAGTGAGCCAGATTCACTCTCTGATCCCGTGAGAAATATTCCCCCCCTAGTGCCGTACCTGAGTACACAGTGCAGTTATTAGCTGATTTTTAGGGCTGATAATGGCTCTACTGTGATTTAGCAATGTCAGTATACTGAGGGTAATAAACCACAGTTGAAACTTTCATTTCGACTACTGGGCCAGATGATAGAGAAAAGCAGAATTGGAACAGGAGATATTGCTTTTTTTTTTTTGTTCAGGGGGCCATTTAACTGCAGCTGGCAGTCGGAAAAGAGACATGATGTTCCTTTTTCCTTTACAGCGTTATCACAGCTTTCATTGCATCTCTGCGCTAATTCCTGAGTAAGGAGTTTTACTTTGTCCAGAGGTCCACTTCAGAAAACGAAAAGGAGAAAACCCTGTTCAGCATCAACTTTCAGGTGTCCACTCTGTTCCTTCTTCACTTAACATTGGCTCCATGAATGCTACGTGCCTGTTAGGTTGGATTTTTTGCTGGTCTCTTGTGGAGGGGGAGAAAACAGAAGTTACGGTGCTGGGGTCATAGGTCGCAATCGGGATAGCTGGAGGTTTGGGCTGTTTACAGCAGCTGCAGCGACACGGAGTCAGGTAGAGGTATATGAGGATGCAGATCATGGTCACCACACAGCCCAATAATGTTGTGTAGCCGGTGTTGAAGGGCTCTGCTGGGGGCAGCAGCACCGTCACATTCACCTCCCGGGTCGCGTTCAGTGCCTGTTTAATATCCACCGCTGTGCACACATACAAACCTGAGTCATTGACCTTGACTGCTTGGATCTCCAAGGTACCATTAGGAAACAGGCTAATTAGTGTGTCATTTATGCCAGTCTGGGTGATGTACCCCTTGCTGGGGGAGAGCCATGTATATGTGAGGTCTGTGCTACTCAAGGACGTGTGGCAGTCTAGATGCACTCTTTCTCCCTCTAAAATCACCACATTAGAGAGGAGCACAGTCACTGGCATTGAGACGGCTTTTTCTAGAGTGCAGTTTTGAAAGAAGCGGGAGTGTCGCAGGAACCGGATGGACGCTCGTGGGTTCCCATAGATGGTGCAAGTGTGCTCATCCGTGAAGTCTCTCAGTGAGTCATAATCCCTCAGATCCCAATGCCAGAACACGCTGTACATAGAGCAATCACAGATCAGAGAGTTGTTGTGCAGGTACAGCCCCCGCTGCACCAACCCAGGCAGAGCTTTCACATCCTCCCATGGCAGACGACTCATACGGTTGGATGAGAGATCCAGCATGGACAGAAAAGGGTGGCTGTGGTCTTGGATGGTGAAGAACGGAAAGTGAGTGATCTGGTTGAGGCTGAAGTAAGCCTTTTTCAAGCTGCTCAGGCCACTCAAGGTACCGGCCTCCACCTGTGCAATCTTATTATTGTAGAGAAGGAGCTCCTCCAGCCTCCACAGCCCCTGAAAGTAGTGTTGCTCCACCACATGCAGCTTGTTGGAGGACAGGTCAAGGTGCCTCAGGCTGGAAGCATTGTTAAACGACCCATGGCCGAGGGAGCCGATCTGGTTGTGGGTCAGTCGAAGGTTTTCCAGTCTGGGCATCCTGTTGAAGCTGCCCGTACCCAGCCAGGACAGATGGTTGTGGCTGAGGTCGAGGGTGACAGAGAAGGATGGCAGGGACTGAGGTAGCTTTGCCAGACCACTGGAGCTACAGCTCACTGTGTCGGATACACAGAGGCACATAGAGGGACAGGTCTCCTCAGAGCTGTGGAGGAGACAGAGCAGCAGCAGCAGGAGAGGGCCTGGGTCCAGTGCAGAGGTCATGTTTCCTGAAGTCAGATCCTTCAAGCTTTCTAATCCCTCTGATTCCCCCTGGTCAGATAAGAATCAAATGAGAAACAGCAAGATATATTATAAAGCTATTCTTTTTTGACCCACCTGCTGTTTGAGCTGTTCGACAGACACATAATATGACTACAAGGTTAATGCCATGCAAGAACCCTCTTTGTGTGTGGCAGAAGATGAAAATGGTTTAAATGTCCCTTTTGCCCTAGCAAAATCTTTTCAATTTTTGAATCACACATATTCACCTCAGACTATTTAGAGATGTTTCTATGCATACAGAAATAGCATGCTTTATTTATTTGGTGCAGTAATCATTGAAGGGCTGCAAAAAACAGACAATTTTCATTATGAATTAATTATTTGTCTTGATTAATGGATACATCATTTGGTCTTTAAAATGTCAGAAAGCAGTGAAAAATGCACTGCAGATTTTCTCAATGTCGTATTCTATCTGAGAGTCTAAAGGTTGTCAGTTCACTGTTATGGAAAATGACAAACTATTCACATGTGAGAAGCTGTAACTCAAAAAATTGGGCATTTTCCTCTTTAAAGGTCCAGTGTGAAGGATTTAGTGGCATCTAGTGGTCAGGTTGCAGAACTGAAACTTCTCCCGTGTGCCAAATGTGTAGGAGAACTAGAGTGGCTGATGTGAAAACGCCAATGGCCTATCTAGAGCCAGCGATTGATTTGTCCAGTCTGGGCTACTGTAGAAACAACATGGTGAACTCTGTGGGAAAGGACCAACTCTGTATGTAGATATAAATATCTCATTCTGACGCAATTAAAACACAATGATTCTTGGTTTCAGGTGATTGTAAACTGAGGAAAATATAGTTATGAATATTATATACCATTCCTGCTAATGGATGCCTCTAAATCCTACACACTGGATCTTTAAAAACAAGTCAAAATAATTAATGTGATTATCAAAATTGTTGATAATTAATTTCCTGTCGATCGACTAATCGTTGCAGCTCCAAATTATTGTTGAATAAGTTCTAAACTTATTTTGTTTAGAAGTCATACGCACAAATACTTACACCTTAACAAGATGTTTCTTCTCAGTTATTATCAGATGACTTGAAGCTGAACATCAGAGATCAGTTCAAAAAGATTTCCCGTTTCTGACTTGTAAGTCTGTATGAAATTGAAGGCAGAAAGGGGAAAAGTTCATACCATTTCCAGACAAGTGAGCAATTTGGCTCACTTATTTAATCCCATTCTCCCCTCCAAAAAAAAAAAAAAAAGGAACCCTCTTCAAACCACAAATCCAAAGTAAACTGCTTAGCGGCAACATGAGGCTCCAACTTTCCTGGGCTTTTTCTTCTTCGAAGTTGTATCCCATCAATGAATACCCATAACATTGCTGTCTAATCCTTATCTTCTTCTCAGATCCTCCTCCCGAGGCGCTGGAGTAACAATGCTTTCGCCTTTCTCCTCAGCCAAGTTTAGGGTCCCCCTGCCGGCTTCCTCCTCGTCCCAAATGAGACTGCCGCTCAACAAACATCCTGCAGTGCTTTGCAGTGTATAACAAACAGCACAGAGCTCACTTAATCTCCCACAATCCCCTCCTCCTCCTCTGTGTCATTTAAGAGACCAGCCTGGTGTCTCCCTCTCTCATCATTAAGTAATGATGCTGGTGGCTGCCCTTCTCTCTCTCTATCTTCCCTTCTCAGTCTCTCAACAATATCAGTTTTCTCACAATATTCTATTAATATTCTATTCCATTAAACTTTTAGTGTTTTGCTTAATAACAGATTAGTAGAACCTAGGAGCTTTCCTCATGAATATTACATGCATTATCCGGTAACCTTTCACCAGTAATCCCAGAGGACTGAAACTTAGCTATGCCTACTGTATTTTACTCTTTTTTTTTTTTTTTTTTTTTGTGCGTGTCTGACTCTGTGTGGATGTCAGTTTACTTATCGTTGTAAATACACCTGTTCTTTCTTGAATTTGGCCAATTCCATCCATTCCTCTTCATCTCTTGTCGTGTGTTGAAAGTCTTGCTGACTGTGAAGGTCTCTTCTTACCTGTGTGCCTCCTTACCTTGTCATTTCTATTTTAGTGGTTTTTGAGTGGATGGATGTTGCTTGCCTACTCCTGCCCGGCACACACATACACACTCTCACACACACACACACTCTCTTTCTCTCTAAGTGCCTTAATCAGTACATCCCCCCCTTTCTTTCTGAGCCCCCGACATCCCTCCTTCCCGTTGGCTGTGGGTTTGACTGGATATATGCTGTCCATGCTGCTTGGTCATGGTGGGCCTGACAGCTCTGATTTCTGTCACAGTGAATTAGCTTTGCCTCCCAGCAGCCACCTCCTCACTGCTACCCCCAACACTCCACCCCCCCTCCCTATAAGTGCTCGGGGCTTTGACTGACTCCCACTCACTCACTCACTCACTCACTCACTCACTCTGCGCCACAGTGAGGCACGGAGCCGGTTCCCCGTGGATTTGGGCTCACCGGATGGGGTTCACTTCTCTAAAGGTGGGCTGATGGGAGCAGATGTGGAGTCCACGGAAAGATGGATGCTGGGAACTGAAAGTACTGATGTGAGGTGGAAGGCTTCACTCTGAGATCAGTTTAGAATATTCCTCCTCAGTGTTTAAGAATAGGATTAAGGGTAAGAAAACACATTTGGATGTATTTGTGTCGAAATGAACAAGCCATCACCATCTTTGGCTTTGTGGCATTACGCACAATCTTGTCCCAAGGCTAGTCATCAGCTTGGCTGGAACATGTAAGAAATATATACGCCCACGCATGTACATTTGAGATATGTTAGAAAAGGATTCTAAACAGGCCCTCCTTGTAGGTGTTATGTTTATGTGGGCTTATATCATGGCTCAAATGCCCTCAAAGTAAATTGCCTCCTTTCCTGCAAATTGAACTTTGTCCTACTGTAAAGAAAACCTTCATCCGAGCAGCTTTTTAAATATACATGTTTCATTGATTTAAGGTATTATGTAACAGTCCTGTTTGTTCACTGGGCTGCTCCAATCATGTATGTGGTGCTTTTCTAAGTCCCTAATTGTAAATGGATCACATAAGACGTATAAAGCAGTGGCTTCATCTGCATAAGCTGGTAATGATTCATGGTGTGCTGCGCTCAGAACAATATGAGCATATGAAGCATTTGAATAAGGTGCATCATCGTGCCAGCATGATGTCAGTGGCGGCATTTGTTTTTAGCTACAGTATAATTGTGCGGGGAGCATGTTGATTTTTCTCAGGCAGCCCTTGTTTTGCTGCTGTTGACACAACAATGACATACTTGAACATTTCAGCGCCTCATTATTTTCGGCATTGACTTTCATTCTGCAAGGGATCCGTCATTTTCGAGTCCAATCATTTGTCATTGTCCCCGGAGATCAATTCAATCAAAGCATGAACAGGTAAACAAGATTGAAAGATAGTCAAGTTTCTATGCAGACCCCAATTCATTTGAATTGCAAGGCAATTATTTTTGCCTTTTACTGCTGATTGCCTCTCATCACACAGTATTAGTCTACGTGGTTTAAGCAGAATGAGGTCCTCCGAAATGTCAATATTAACACCTTCTTCATCTCTTGCCCCCTTTTTCCACTCTGTGTGGACTGAAAATCTCTCTGTGAGTCTCTATTTGTTTCTGCATGTTCCTGTTTTCAGTCTGGACTGTGTGGCTCCAGCCTGCTGTTCTGTAAAATCCCTAAACTAATCAGTATCTCTGTATCAAGCTGCTTTGCAAATCCCGCCTTCTCCTTCCGCATATATTTGATTAGACTCAGCGTATGCAAAATAGTCCTGTCAAATCGGCCAGGTTCAGAGTGGACCTCAAAGCTTAAACCCTGACCCTGATGCATCCTGCCCCCAGCAGAAAGTGATTTTCTCTTTACCATCTGCTGCAGAGGAGAAGGGGAAAAAAAGAAACACAAAAACAGCACAGGGAAATGTCTGCTCTTATCTTGCCCTTGAGAAAAAGCGAAGCTCACTAAGAGTCGATAATACAAAGCTTTATATTCTCAGATGCAAGATGAATGTTTTTGCTGAACATTAAAGCGCTAGAATGGAGGAACACGGACATGTATTTAAGACGTTCTTCCTCTGGACTTTAAAATTAATGCAAGGCTCATAAACAGCAAGTCTTAAATTGATATTAGCAACATCCACATTAACTGAATACCAACCAGCTGCTTTATAACTTCTTGTAAAATCAAACTGTAATGTGACTTGAAAGACGAATTGAAACTTAAACAAAGGGAAATAAACAAGGTCTATGTTATTTATTGAATAAATATTTGACAAAGTGACAGGGCATGCACTGAAATATCCAACACTACTAAAAGCAACTCTGTAAACACTGCAGCTGAAGGGTTTCCATAGCCTCTGTCTGCCAATTCTGAACCCCTCAACCTGAACATACACACCCCTTGTTCAGTGTTTATTCTGCCTTTCAACAGCTTTTTGTTAGCGTGGCTGACAGCCAGACTCTCAAATATGAATGAGTCAGTGCCTGGATAAAGATTCGGAGGATTGAGTTTTATTTCTTTTCTCTCCGCGGGTGAATTTGCAGTCTGGATGAGCCCTCTGTTGAAAAGGAGTTTCAGACAGTGCAGGATTGTTTGCTTGTCATGAGGAGCTGCTCGGCTGCTCCATATGCTGTGTATTCATAGTGATTGCAGTGCATTATTTGAGTACGTCTTACTCAAACCCCCCCCAAAACCTGGTGAGCGAGCGGGTTTGTATGTTGCATAATGCTCAAAGACAATATGAGTCTGTCTTCTCCAGTTAGAGCTTCTCCCAACTCAACCCATCTGGGGGATATGGTTTACTGTAAATGAGAAGAGACAAGCACACCATCTAGTGGTGCAGGACTCAACTGGAATATGAAGCATGCAATGCACTCTTTCATTTCCCCCTATGATTATTACTGGTGCTGCATGTAAGACTGCATAGAATACAAATACATTTTAAGAAATCCTATAGATAGAGCTAATAATGAATAATACATGGGGTTGTATCAAATGTTATTTTTTACATTTGAGGCTTCTATTGAGATTTTTTGAGCAAAGCGTTTTTCGTATTTTATGATGTCATCATAATCCTAAAAAAATAAAAAGGTCCTCAGTTTGAATAAATTTATTTGATTAAATAAGTTGGTCTTTTCTTTTTTTAATTAAAATAACTTTCTTTAATGAATAAATGTAATTTATGTTGCTAGATTGCGTCTAGACAGCCCATTAATGCAGGTGCATTCCTCCCTTTATGTGCAGCGAGTGGGAGAGCAGTTTTGTGATCGCAGTGAAAATTACTTTTTTTTTTGAAAGGCTAAACCAGTTACTTCATAGAAAGATGGACAACATATCTCTGCTTCTTTCCAGTGTACAAAAATGAAGCCAAAGATGTCACCATCTTGCACTGGCGACTTCATTCGGAGCTGAGTCCATGCAGTAGCCATCTCTGCAGTACTGGGTTCCCGCCCATACACCCGTCCGACCAATCGCAGTGCCATTGATTGCGAGCACACCGACTGGCACACACAGCTGTCAACCGTGAGATCAAACCCCCTTTTCTATAGCATTAAATAACAAATTCAAACCAAGGATATCAGACAGATGAACACCTGAACGTACATCAGTGGGATAAGAACTACCTAAAATTATCAGAAACCTTTTAGTTAGGCCTACGTCCCATCTGATAGCATGGAAGGGGCGGAGTTTACTACCTGTAATGCAGCCAGCCACCAAGGGGCAATCGATTTGTTTTGGCCTCAGTTTTGGGGAGCTGTCATGTCATCTGTCTTTATTATACAGTGTACGGACTAAATGCCAACAAATATGGATTGTAGCAGAACATTTCCTTAGATAAAAACATTGAGTTGAGCTCTGGAGTCATTAGAAATGTTTCGATCACTTGTGTCGAAAACAATCCTACGCAGCCACCTTTGGAATCTAATTCTACAAATAGTATAATGCTAATAATATTAGTGTAGCCTGATCATTAGCTGCAACTGTGCAGAAATACCAGGTTTAATCACAGTCATAATAATAAATTAAAATAATTTTAAAAAATCCTGGGGGAAGCAAATCTAAAATTAAAAACACAAGTAGACAGATACTACTTAAATAATTGCATAATTAAAAACTGAAGGCTATTCTCACTATCTCTTAAAAGAATAGCTCAACATTTGGGGAAATAGGCTCACTGGTTTTATTGCCGATAGTTAGATGACAGCGTTGACACCATATCTCATATCTGTGGGGGATATATGAAGCTACAGCCAGCAGCAGTTAGTACAGAAAAGAAGCAGGGGGAAACAGCTAGCCTAGCTTTGCCCACAGTGGTGTAAAAATGACAAGTTGTGATTTTACTGGGCAGTTGAGTGCTTAAACGCATTAAGAAGGTATTTCTTGCCAGGGAGCATATTTTTTCACTTTGGTTTTTGTACAGATTAAACAAACATGATATATTGTATTAATGAGTGAGCTATAGAGGTGTTAGTAAGTGGGCTCACAGGGCCAGGCTAGCTGTTTATCCCTGCCTCCAGTCTTTATGTTAAGCTAACTTAAGTGGCTGCTAGCTGTAGCTTTATATTTAACAAACAGGTAGGCGGGTGGTATTTGTCTTCTCATCTAACTCTCAGCAAGCAGGTAAAAAAAAAAAAAAAAAAAAATCCATAATGCCATACTATTCCTTTAGGATTAATCCTTTTATTATTTGCTTTTTATGCATTCATGATAACACTGACAGTCCTGATTTACACTGTGTAAGATGGGCAGAAACCAAAAGTGATTTTTAATTTGAAAAAAGATCACCTACTGCTTACGTGTGCAGATGTTAAGCTGCTGTGTTTACGCTAACCACGAGCACAGGAATCAAGCATAACTCTTGATTGTAATGCAAACCCACGTCTCCACGCATGTCAATACACAGAGAGCAGCGTGCGGGAAGGACGGCTCGGGGTATGAACAGCCCCACATCTCCCCTGCCTCTATCATCTGCACTGATTGTTAACGGATTTCAATTAGGACTCACAGGAGTTAATATGATTGCTTGCTGTTTACCCTTTCTTGCTTCCTACCATGGAAGCCAATTATGCATGAGTAGCAGTAGATGAGAACTGGACACTGCTAATGGCTCTGCTTCTCCCTTTGTGTTCACATTACCGAAGGATATGGGTTGTGAAATGAGATCACTACTGACTACTGTGCTATCAGTGATTGTGCTATAAAACATTATGGGCCAGAACATAGTAAATTGTGTGACGTGACTGTGGGGTGGCAGGCTGTCTGCTCTTCCCCTGCTCTTTTATCTGTTATCCACTCATCTCCTTCCTCTTCTCTTTTCCCATTTTTGTCATCTCTTGTTTCTCTCGCCTGCTCTCATATCTTCTCTGCTCTTTGCTCATCCACTAAAGCTTCCTCTCACTCCCTTCCTTTGCTTCTTGTCCCTTCTCCTCTCATCCTGTACTCCTCTCCTTTCGTTTATCCTCTCAACTCTTATCTCCCCACATCACCTTTTTACACCTCTCCTTTCAGCCTTTCATCCCCTGCCCTGCGGTTATCAACAGAGACAGACAGGACATGAGCCAAGCCTCTAGCCTCTTCCCCTTCTAGATCACTTAGGGCAGATTGACGTATTGCAGAAAATCCATTATGTCCTAATCAATAGGGATTAATGTACATAATATAGAGATTTCATATATATCACAGCCATAAAATTAATCATTATCTTATTACTCAGGGAATCCATTACCCATATATCTTCAGATAGGCTTGATTGCAGGTGTGCGTGTCCTTGTGCATGGCTGTGAATGCAGACAGTTGATTTTTACCTCTGCTGTGCTGTTCTGTAAAGAATAAGTGAAGTTTAGCGAGTCAGCAAATATGACAGAAAGTAGCTAGAGTTAGTTTATGATCTATACATGTATTTAGAAAGAGAGGGCAGGTAGAGAAATAGAAAGATGCAAGATAAAAACAGCAATGTCTTATGCGTCGCAGGTTTATCTGACTGCCCTCCACAGCTGAGATAGTGTGATGGATCCTGCAGCCAGCTGTCGTCGCCACCTGAGCCACGTTCCTGTCGCCGCGTTGCCGCTCCGTGCTCAGACAGACACTGGGGGACATGAGGGGTGATGAGCAGTTAGCAGTTCCATCAAGGATCTCCGGGGCCATCCGTGGAAAATGAAACCATCTCTGAACAGGTAACTCAATTTAACTCGTGGCCGCCTTCTCCGGAGCTACAAGCACAAATACTTTCCCAGCTGATGAGATGAGGTAACAGAGCATGGCCGGAGTCAGTGAGTGCAACAGGAGAGGCCCGCTCCAACCAAATTGCCTGGACATGGTCAGGGGAGGCTTTTCCACCACTTTTACAGATGGAGAAGCGGAGACTGAGGAGCAGAAAGACTCTGGGTTTTCTTTCCTTCCTTTTCAATCAATAAAATAGACTGGCTTTAATCATGGAGCTATTGAGTGCTGAAGCTCACAAAATGGAGAGTTGGTCTTCTGGAACCATTCCCAACTTTGCCCCCCGTGTCAAAGGCATTTGCCTGCACAGGAGGGAAAATACTGTATTTGGAATGAATTTGTTGCAAAGTCGATGAGAGGCCAAAACTTTTGAAATATATTTTTCAATTCCACTTTGTACTCCACACACAGGAATGAATGGCTTCTTTTCTAAAAGGATGAATAAAAAAAAGATTACTGTATGTGTCGGTTTAACTTTTAGCCCCAGTGGTGAAAGAAACACTCATATTTTAAGTTAGCAGCAAAACACCAATGTAAAATACTCCCTTACAAGTAAAAGTTCTGCTTTAAAAAATCATTGAAAAATATCAATATTCAATACCATTTTCAGTACCATGGGAAAAATTGACATTGAGGGCATGCAAGTAAAGTTTTTAATTTACTAGATAAATATAACAAGGCTATAACTTTTCTTGGTTAGTAGCAGAGAATAGCAGAACGACTGGAGTAAACATCAACAATAAGAGAGAGCAAGAAAGCACTGCTGGTCTTGGTGTATTGATACTGCCGAAAATAAGTCATAAGTATCCAGAATCAACATGTATCGATAAATCATCAGTTTTGACGTCACCACTAACTTACCTATTAT
>JAPZEB010000002.1:21010383-21022221 GCA_029783705.1 Chaetodon striatus
CCGCACACATTCAGTGGCCTGCGTACCGTAGAATTAAACCCAGATGAGCAATTTTCATTGAACTGAATAGGCTCCGTCTTGGGGCCCAGTATCCAGATCCAATAATATACCAATGAATCATGCACATGAAGATGAAGCATTGAGGAAAAAAAAACAAAACCAGTGCCAAACAGAGGAAGACAATGAAAAGAAATCAAATGCAAAACAGATAAATTAATCTTTCCCCCTTTTGCTCTGGCTGGTTGACCACAACATTGTTATACTGAGAAACACAGAGAGCTTCCCCTGTGTGATCGGGGCCTATGCCTGTCGCCACCAGAAACAATTACAAAAAGGCACCTCCGGCTGTTAAAATGCTTCCTGTGTGATCAGGGCCTTAATCAGCATTGCGTGAACTTGTTTGGGGAGGGCTTGAATGTCACAGATGTCCACTTGTACAGTTGTATGCAAAAGTCCTGCACTGTAGCTTTAAACAATCAGTTGGATATCAGAATAGTTGCTGATCATTTTCTTTGTTGTTCGACTAATTATTTCAGCTGTGCTATCAATCATAACAAAAATAATTAAATTAAAAGGGATAGTTTCATTCCTTGATTATGATTGGTTGAGTCGTGTTTAAAGCTATTGTAGAATACTCCATACGGGGTATGGAGTATTCTACAGTGTTAGTGGCTAATTAACCATTGTCTCAAAATGTCAGATTTTGTCATAAATTTTGATTTTACTGGGTGGACCAAGGGTGGATTTGTGGAGATTGACTGGATAGAAGAGGAAGATAAAGAAAGGAGACACGCTGACATTAATGAGAGAGGAATTGCGTTGTGCCTAACAATGCCCCTTAGCTATTCTGAAATTGCTGTAAATCATGGCCACTTGTGGCTTATTGCTGAAATGAAACTTTATAACTTGATTTGTCTTTTTAACAGGCAGCTTGTTTGGATACCTGTACAGTATACTGCATATACACAGCACTGTGAGGCTTTTAAAGACAGTACAGGCATCTCTGAAACAAATTGTACACACATACACACACACACACACACACACACACACACACACACACACATGACACTCTCTCCATTTGCCAAACAATCACTCTTTGCCTTGTTACTCTACCGCTGTGATTTTTCTCCGCCCGGATTGTGTCCTGTCCAAGTAAACAGTGTCTTTGAAGTATTCCCCCAATGTTAATAGCCGTGGCACCTTTAATGATGAGGCAACAGACAAGGCCTGGGAGAAATATTAGCTCAGCAAGGTCACAGCAGACAAGGTCCCATCTGTCTCTGTGCAGCCTCGGTGGATCCCAGGCCCTTACATTACTGTGGCCCCGGGGCAGGGAAAATGGATCATCAATCTGATTTAGAGAGACTCTGGCCAATGCTGTCATTTCCAAGCTGAATAATACTATTTTTTTCTCCCGTCACCTTTCGCAGGTAAATTCATAATAGCTAGTGATGTTAAACTGTCTCATGTATGGCGTCGCTGAGCCTAGACCTTCAGAGAGCTCCACATCACATTACATCACACCAACATGCCACACCGCGGCACTCTGCGGCCACTATGGATGTCTAGGTTTAGTGCAACACCGCAGTCAGGGCAGTAAAAAGAAAAATAGAGCAGAAAAAGAAAGTAGTAGTGTCTGATCATTTTTTATACACTGGTGAATATACTGCAGCTATGTATTTGCAAGTAATTCCCTGCCATGGTCATGAAGTTTAAGTCTGTCGGTAAACTCGATGGCCAATCACTGTGCTCCAACTTCAGGAATGAGACACCGTGTTAAACTGGATCAGCCTTGCCTGTAGCACAGGCACTTTCCCCTCTCACATACACAGAAAAGAAACCACACACCTCGACACTCTCTTGCCATGGAATTTGGTGTTGTGGCTGACACAGTAGAAATGTGGTGTAAACGGCAGGCTTCTATGGCCACACAGCACTGTTGATAATGAGTCTGTAATCCATTTGATAGCCTCTAAACAGGGTGAGATTCTTATGAGCCTCAGCCAGGAAAGGCAGCCAAACAGCTCCCTGAGGTAGAGATTACCATAAAGAAATAAGCATGAAGAGGAGCACCGGTCTAGTGCGGGCAGGTCACCACTGCTCTAACCTCTCACTGTTGGTGGATCTTTGCAAAAAGGAAAAAGAAAATGAAAGGGTGGGAGAAATCCCACTCTTGCTGATTTCTGTCATCTCCTTTTCACGCTGGTTTTCCAGTCCCTCCAATCCCGGCTGTCGTCTTATCAGCCTTGCCCACCTATGAAGCCTCCTCTTAAGCAGCTCCTGCACGAGGAAAATGTCACGTTTGTCTGCCAGTGTAAATTTGCTTATCTTATTCTGAAAGGAGCCCGTGAGAGGGAAGAGGTTGTCTCCACAGAACGGGGGGCCTTAAGGGATCTTTTGAAACCCAGTTCTTTTCTGCTCAGCATCCCTCTAATGTGACACAAATCCCTCCAACAGAGGAATGGCTCCTCCATTCTCGGGTTGCTTCAGGTACATTAGTTGTATTTTTTCTTTGCCCTGTGTGTTGCGTTCAAGCACAGCGGAGAAACAGCAGGGGAACCCCGGCTGTTAGCGCTGGCTGGGTGTTTAAAAAGCTTGGCAGCTGCCCAAGAAGCAAGCGGGTGGCCAGGCCTAGCTTGCTAGGCTCCCGCGGTCTTTGAACCTGATTCCTGCAAATCCACATATTGTTATTCACCTAGAACGTGATGTTTGGTTGACTTCCAGACCCAAACAGCATTATAGCGGGTCTGTTCTGTTATAGAGACAAAGCACAATTAAGTCCAGCCCTCACTGGAGGGGAAAACAATACAACCCTCTCCATTGACTTTGTATTGCATGAAGGTGCCTTGTTGTCACTTCTGCCAGTTAGCAAACAACAGAAAAATGTCTAAAAGCTGCTGGATGTTGGGATGCTCCACCAACAGGGTAAAGAACCCAGAACTAAGTTTTACTAAGATGTCGTACCAAAAAACAGAGCATTCAAGAGGACAAAAGTGGATACAGGCAATGAGATGTGAGAAATCAGCAGGCAGTTGGGAAAACTGTGGGATCCTGACAATCAGTATGCTTGCTGTATGTGTGCGGAAAGCATTTTGCTAATTTTGCCAAACAGACACTGCAGAGATTAAAATTTAGTAATCTCTGCAAGGCGTGGTTTTGATCTTTATTAGGTTAAATAATGATTTGATCAAATAGTCGTAAATATGAATCGATTTCACTTAGAATATTCAATTAATTAATTTGTCACATGAAATCATATAAAATACAATCCCAATGAAATGTAACCCCGTCTGCTCCTTCAATTTGTGCATCAAAAAGGACTGTAATGGTGAATACAAGATTGGGCAGTCGGCCACTGAGGGTAGAAGCTCTTCTTGATCCTCTCAGTGCTGGCCTGAAGTAACCCGTACATTCTTCCTGACCTCAACAGGGAGAAAAGGCAGTTATCTGTGTGGTTAGGGTCTTTGATGATTTTCCTGGCCTTATTTTTGCAGTGCCTGGTGTAAACATCCTCTAGGCAGGGTAGAGCACAGCCTATAGTACGTTCAACTGAACAAAGCGCTCTTTGCATGGCCTTGTGGTCCTGATCAGTGCTGTTTCTGTTACAGGCTGTGATTTTCCCTTTCCGGAGGCTCTCAGTGGTGCAGGAGTAGAACTTCCTCAGTATTTGAGGGGATACCCAGAATTTCCTCAAGTGTCTGAGGTGAAACAGCCTCCGCCTCGCCTTTCCCACCACTGAGTCAGTGTGCAGCACCCAGGTCAGGCCCTCAGCGATGTGACCGTGTGACCATTCATCACTTCTCCAAGATAAGCAAGGTAAAGAGAAGGGACACTGAGATAGACCAACAATATTGAGTTTGTCAATAGAACTTTTCCTCTCTGGTAGACACAGGGCGCTAAATAATCATTTGACATGCTCAAATCTAATCTTTTTAGCTAGCTACGGGCATTTTGTTGGAGTTTCAGTGCTTGGTTTCATATTGTGGTGCGGATTGTTTTACCCTCTGGTGGTTTTCAGAGTGTTATTTGTTGTGCTTTATCTCTAAGGGCTGCAACAGATTGGGGTCCACTGACAAGGGTTGAATGTGATGTTCATGTCATGCAGACCCTTGCGGACACGTAAACATACTGGGCAATTGATCGATATTATATCAACATAATTGTATAAGACCAAATTTTGTGGATAATGTAATATTGTTACTGTTGTCTTTCCTTGATTTTTAAGGCTGCATTACAGTAAAATGATGTAATGTTCTAGCTGTTTTATTATTTGCCTTTACCCACTTGGTTATTTATACTGACATTACTGATGATTATTTTTAAAAAATCTCATTGTGTAAATATTTTGTGAAAGCACCAGCAGTTGCCCTGCAATATCATCACAGTATCGATGGTTGTGATATTTGATTTTCAGCCCTAACTGAAAGTATGACGTGGGCTTTACTCAACAAGAAGACGACTGTTGAAGTATTTCAGTAGCTCTTTTATTGATGATGTTCTTGTTCACTTCACGCTTCATACACACCATCAACAGTAACTAGACCATGTGTTTATTCCACAATAAGAACCACACTATGTAAGCTCTCATACAGGTAGTCATATGTAGCCACTTGAGTGTAGTGCAGCCAGTATGTAAATATACGCATATTAAAGAAACTCCCTCTCTAAAATAAACACTTATTCCCAGTACTCAGTTTAAACCTTGAAACTGTCTTTTGCAAACAAAACATATTTAACATAATTACAAAACAACACAACATTGCATTTTTTATTAGGCATCTGGTATTAAGTACGTTTTTCAGTGTGACTCAGAGACAGGTCTTTGTTCTTAATCAAGTTGTCCTTCACTAAGTGCCTTATGTAATTGGAGAGCTGATGCCTCCTTTTTTTGTAAGGCAGTCTGCACGTTGTTCTTTTGTGTTGTACCACAGGACTCGCTTCACCTTTTGGGTTTGAATGAGTTCTTTGAGGTGCTTACTTCCAGCCGAAGTCTTTTCTCAGTGACTGACTTTGTGGACTTGAATGCATCAACCGTGGAATGATTGTCTGTGGCACAGGCTATTGGTGTAGCATGTTCAGCATCACCAGTTGTCAGCTCAGAGAAGAATGTAGCACAGCAGCAGAAAGATAGCATTGTGCTCCGCACACTTCTCTTGACTCCTTTTGACTACTAAGAAAGGGAGGAGAACTTGCCGTTTTCTCCCATTGTAACAATAAGGTGTCCTATCTGAGTACCTTCATCTAAAAGATTTCCAATGAGCCATGCTAAATAAAGTCGCCCTCAGAGCTTGGACTCTGCCCAACTATTGAAAGTTCAGAATAACCTTCTTGGACTTAAGATTTGTTTGCATCTGCACAGTTGCATTTTTTATGCTATATGCCAAGTTGCTAGCATCAAACATGACATCCTGTCTGCTCTGTCTTGCAACCCAGAGAATTTGGCCTGAGTTGTTTTTTTTTTTCCTCCTCACAGACAGGTGAGAATCCATATGTATAGGCTGTATATGCTGAGTGTAGTTTTTCCTGCTGTATTTACACTTGACTGTAAAGATTTTAAAAGTCTATTCCCACGCAACAGAAGTTGTCATGCCCCTCACGTTGCACTTGGAATACAATTTTGAGATGGATTATTACTGTTTTGAAGAAACTTGAGTCCCCCCATCTTATTATGAAGTCACCTAGAAGGCAGGCAAGTACTGCAGTTACAATGCAGTCCAATAGAAAACAGCTGGATCAACTTGGGACATTTTTCCTCCTGCTCTCAGCATCATTCTTCTTACTCTGTTGTACCAGTATAGTGAAGCATCTGCCAGACCATACACACTTTTTGAGCTTTAATTTTGTACCTTCAGCGTCAGTCCCAAGAGGAGACTTTATGTAAATGTTACATGATAGCTCAATTTTATACCCATAGAATGAAATGTCAACGGTCTTTGACAACCACTGGTGCAAGCGGCTGAAGAAACTCTGAAGCACATGTAGGTGAGACCTTTTGCAGCTCTGGCACTTGTAATTCTTTAAAACCTTGAGCCACGAGCCGCACTTTTAGCAAACCAATCTGGTAGAAATGAACTTTTGTCCCTCATCCCTAACTTCCTCAAACACATCATCACCCCAGCTCTTTATCTCTTGCTTTGCTTCAAATGATATTTTTTTTGTAACAAATGCATCCTCACATACATCTGTGCTATTAGCATCAGTAACAGTAGTTTCTATCTGTAGACTCTCTACATTTGACATGTCAGTTGACTCTGTAGTGCCTGCAGCAGTGGTGGGCTCAATGTGAAGCAGATTGTGGCAGTTTTGTTTTTATCTGTAGCTTTGCCTGCCTGGCCTATGACTAAAGCCGTGTGTAAAACACCTCTGTCTCTATCTCTGTATTTCACAATTTGTCTTGTTTTTAGACTAACATCAGTTCCCTGCTTTGTACTACTGTTGGCCCATGTGCTGGCTTGGCATGATTTGGCTTGACTCAGTGCATCAGCCCAGCACAACAGGGATTTGCACTTCTACACAACAGGGCTTCCTGCTTGAAGGTTTGTCTTTAACTGATGACATGCTTGTCTGGAGTCAATGATGTTTAAAACAGCACCGTTTTAGAGTTTTTTACCATTTCACTGTGCAACAGGGGTGTAACAAAACATTGATCTGGATAGATACATCGCCTCACTGATCAACAATCTAATATTATCAATGCAAAGTCAAAACATCAATACATATTGTCATCTTAAAGATACTCCTTTATTTTGAAATTCCCATGGCACCTCTGTGTCACCATTTCTGTCCAAGCACGCCTCTTTCCTAGACATTCAAACAGTGCTATCGGCTGACAATTAACAAAAGACAATGAGGATATTTACTGACATCATCTAATACAGATCGTAGGCCTCTGAATTTAATGAAATCACAATCATATCATGGCAGACTCTGTGATATCAGCAGTTGTTGAAAGAGTCAATATAGTGTTGTATCGTGATAAAACTTGGGATTTATACCGCGACTGTGCCATCATTGTGGGTAGCCAGTCTCCTATTATCATGGATTTTCAGGCTGTTGTTAAAATTTTGCTTTGCATCTGTCGTTTATTGCTTGAAACCATGACATTGCCGAATCGTCCCTAAGTGATGATGAAGCCCATCTGACATCACCACAGCCGCCTGGAGGCAGTCTGGCTGGCACTGGCCCGACTCTAGAGGTGGTTCATCTCAGCTACGATTCCACAAAAGGTGGTGCATTTAAATTGGTAATAGAAACACAAATCAATGCAGCATGGTTTGACTTGGCATGGCCTAAAGTGCCATGGTAAAGCCCTTTTTGTGTCTCCGTATTGTCATTTGTTCGTTGCCATGCTTCATTCTGCATCCTAGTGGTCACTCCTGTGTGCTCCATTTGCCTCAACACCTGCTGTGTCTCAGTTGCAGTTTCCTCTGTGCCCTCTGTGTTATCGTCAGCAATCTCCTGTCCTTTCTCAATGCCTGTGTCATTTTGTGTATCATCATTTGTGACATCTCAATCCTCCTTTTCCAGGTTCACTTTTCTCAGTCTGAGATAATGTTCCCTAATGCAGGTCCCTGTCCTGTCTGACACACACCACTGCACCACCCTGACCGATGACAACTCCTAGTCCTTTCCGCTCCAGACAATCCACTCGCTTGTAGAACACTTTGTCACCCATTTCATATTTCTCATCTGTGTGATGTAGTTGTTTCCGCAGCGCTCTCTGTATTCTTTCTGAACATTCTGCCTCTGTAAATGCCTTTCACGATGCATGTAAAGCAGAGATGTGTTTTGCCACCCATACACTCTCTGTTGTGGCCTCTAAAGCTGGGGGTTTATCGGTTAGCACAGAGGGCAGGTTGGGATTCTGTCCAAACACTGAGTGATGTGGGCTGCAGCCATAGACATTTTGCATGGTGTTCTTTGCAGTAAGAGCCCAATCAACTGCAGTGTTCCAGTCACAACCGTTACTTGTCTTCACTTTCATTATGATCTCAGTAAGTGTTTGGTTGTGTGGCTCCAGAAGTTTATTGCTCTATGGGCTGTATGCAGCTGGTGTCTCTATTTCTGTGTTAGAGTTTTCTGTCGTATCACTGAACAGTTTCTGGGGTGTAGTGTTCATTTTGGCAGCTATTTTAGTCTTAGTCTTTAGACAAAAATGCTTATTAGTTTCAGTAGGGCTGCCCCCTTATAGTCGACTAAACATTAGTTGACCTGACAGATCATTAGTCGGCAAGATTTCATTGGTCACCTTGTCGCAGAAAAAAAAAAACAAAGAAAAAGAAAAAAAAAAAAACTCTGTAAGGAGCTGTGCTTTGTCGAAATAAATCAAACACTATATGGCTGGACTATGTGGCCACGCTCAGCAGTCAGACAGGAGTCACGTTAATTTCCAGGGCTGGTACCTGCGATTATTACACAGGCTAATTAATAACATGTTGAGCAGGAAATCCAAAGTGTGGGATCATTTTGAGAAGGTGAAGGACCAACCCAAGGTAATATGTAAACTCTGCAGGCAAACATTTGACTATCATTCATCGACTACAAACATGACGCATCATCTGAAACATGGAAGTAGCTACATGCCCATTAGCCACTTAGCACAATCATTACTGCTTTGCTGGCAGCGTCATTAACAGGCGGCTCGCTCAGTGTGTGACGTGCACTTGGAGATAAAATAAAGGCCTATATTAATGAAGCTTCATTAGTACGGTTTTGTATTTCTCTGTAATGTAGCACAGTGTTAACAATGTTACTCTAGTCGTCTAATGGCCCTAAACGATGACTAATGGTCAACTAGGAAAATTCTTAGTCTGGGGAAGCCCTTATTGCCAAGTCCTCATTCAGTGTAAGTAATGCATGACTCTGAATCAAACCAATCTAAATCAGTTTCTTTTGTTGTAACATAAGTGATGTGTTGATTTATATCTGTGTGTGTCTGAGTGGTTTTGAGGGCAATATAGAAATGGCAGAGCATATTATTTAGAAATATTTAGTAAGGGAACGATCAGAAAGCAACACAGAGAGATGGTAAAAGGTTTCAAAGACAACAGGAAGAGGAGAGAGCCAAAGACAGGGACGAAGTAAGAGAGAAACAGATATGACTGAACACTCAGCACAACACATGTTTCTGCATCACCCCCTCCTACTACAGGGGCTTTTTGATCTGTCAGAGTTTTTTCAGGGATCTCACAGCCCACAGCCCGTCACACGCCGGAGGCTTTCTCTCCCTTTCCGCCCGAGCCTGAGAGAGAGGCAGGAAGGGAAGAGTACCAGAAAACTCCTTCTGACGTGGAGCGATGAGGGTTTGGGTGTTTTTAGATACGGTCATTTTTTACTACAAAGGTTAGTTTGCCCCTTTTAGAAACACATGCGTCACTTCTGTTTCACAGTATGGTTCAAACATTGATGGATAAAATAAGGTATGTGTTCAGCTCCTCTTCCTCTTACACAAACACACAAACTCATGCCTTTGATGGAGGGCAGGCATCACGCGTTCAAACACAGCAGACCAAAAAAAGGTAAGACTAAACGATGCTTTCAAGAACAATCTAAAAGCAAACGCATGATGAAGGGTCATGCTTCAGCGCCCATTGCTATTAGTATCACAGCCAGTGGGAAACACTTCACCTCAGATTATGAAATTTTTAAAGAACTCTTCTCCATCTCCTTCAACAAGAGACAAACATTTGCAGCTGCTTCGTTTATTCTCCTTTTTTTTCGGCTCAAGAGGATTACTCAGCGCTTTTTAAAAAGTGCCATTTAGCTAAAACTTTGATGGGATAAAATATGTGGGCAGACACAGAGTGGAGTACCAAACATCAGCTGTGTGAGACAAACTCCGACTGTGTGACACAGTGTCCAAACAAAGGCTACTCCAAACAAAACAAGCCCCTCTCAGTTTGCCTGCAGGCAGTGAATACTTTGCAGTTGCTTGTCTCCGTGTGTGTGTTTAGAGGGGCAGAGGGAAATTAAAATCTTTGCTGTTATTTACAAGGCCAAATGTCAGTTGACAGCCCCCACCCTGCTTCAATTTGAACTTTATTGTCTTCAAGGGGAAATTTGTCTTGTAGCCAGGTGAAACACAACAGTAACTCACACAGAGTGAAACATTAAATACATAAAACACAAGTTCACAAAAAACAAGGTAAATTAAGTAACAGCACAGCATACAACCCTGAGTACATCCAACCATCATGATCATCATCATCATCATCATCATCTAACCAAATAAACAGTGGTTTTAACATTATCATCACTCCAAAAGTTTACACAGGAGACTCGTCATCAGCTGACTCATCCGAAACATTTAACCGTTTAATGACATGAGAGAGGAAAAAGAATTTCTCACCTTGTTGGACCTGTCATGAGAGGACTTCTGTCATGAGGGGAGGAGCTCATACTCTCCATCTGCAGGAAGAAGAAGACACTTAGAGATTTCTCAAGCATTTAAAGTTAAAGAAAGTGTGATCTAGCTGACAAAACAAAAGTGGCGGATGACTGTTTTAATGTTTAAAGGGACAGTTCACCCCCAAATCACAAATACATGTTTTCTTCTTGCCTGCAGTGCTATTTATCAGTCTAGATTGTTTTGGTGTGAGTTGTCGAGTATTGGAGGTATTGGCAGTAAAGATGTCTGCCTTCTCTTGAATATAATTGATCTTGATGGCCCCCGGCTTTTGGTGCTCAATATGGAATGGTTTGCCATAGAAAATTACGCATGTAAGAAGTAAAACTGTTTTTAAAAAGAGGTTAAAGAAATACTTGATAGCACAGAACACCAGTCCCTTTCTATCATACCTGAGTATGTGGTCATTAATGAGAAACTGTTTTGGTCATTTTAATTTTTTCACTCTGTATATGTTGTTTTTAGTAGTACTGCAATTTTTTAAGCTGTATCAAATGTTTTACTGACCTCTTAGATATATTGTGGGTACTTGTTGTCATTGTTGCCGTCATTGTAATTAGGAGTTTTATTGTTGATTTTTTGATTTCTGTTTTTGTGGTTTGGCTGTTTTCTTTTTGTTCCCTTTTGCCTTGGATTTTTAATGACATATTTGTTTTAAGTTGTGATGTAATGCTTACTCGTGTGGACCCCAAGAAGAGTAGTTGCAACTTTTGTAGTGGCTAACGAGGATCCGAATTTAAAAAATTTACATTTTATAAAACTGAACAGCAATGTCTCACTCCAGATATCTGTCACAGCTTCACCCTTCAACTGTATCACCACGCAAAAGGAAGTGTCCTTGTCCATTAGTACACATCCATTAGTAGACGCACACTTCATTCTGCGTGGTGATATGGTTAGAGGTGTAGTTCAGTAGAAAGAAAATAGTTCCTACATGAAACTGCTCACAACAAGGTCTGTGGATTATCATGAGTAATTGGGACATGATTTCTGGAAAGAGACATTGCTGTTGCATTTTTCTGTTTATTTATTTATTTATTTATTTATCTACTTATTTTGGCGCCAGCCTCAACACTGGTGTACAGCTCACTACTGACTTATTTACCTTGTCTCCTAAAAAGAACATTTAGAAACACCTAATCTGGTTGTCTGGACCTAGCAGAGGCAGCAAGTTTAGTACATTTACTCATGTCCCAGACTGTACATTTTTGAGGTATTTCCAATTCATGCTACTTTATGATACTACTCCTTTACCCGTCAGAGGAAATATTACACTTTTTACTCCACTACATTTATCTGACAGTTATAGTTATAGTATAACCTCCAGGGCTGAAAAATGAAGCCAATGGGGAAGGGCAAAAACTGCAGTTCCTCAAATGGCCACTTGAGGCTGGCTCCAAGAATAAGTCAATCCCTATAGACAGCCATGT
>JAPZEB010000002.1:21047713-21061215 GCA_029783705.1 Chaetodon striatus
TATCTAATTACTTGAAATACTATGTGGACGCTTTTTTTTAATGCGCAGACTTCTATACAGTTTTTCTCGTGCGAGGACGGCAGTGAGAATCATCAGATCTGCAGTGTTGGTGCTGATGATTTGTGGTCGCAGATTGTAACTCATAGGCTTGTCATCTTGTGTTTTTGTGTCAGTTCAATTAGACAAACCATGAGCTCTGTCTTTAAGTAGCTGTTTAACTGCAACTGTAAGAGCATCAAAGTACTTAACATGCTTTTAACCCTCCCCCTCTTCCGTTTCTTCTCTCACGCACACACACATACACTCTTGTTTTGTTTTTTTGTTTTTTTTGTGCTTTTTTTTTTTCTTCATCCTCTGGGGTTTTTTGGCTTCACTGGCTGGACAATTAGACTGATGGTCCCAACCACAACCTTCTGCCTAGTTGTAGTTCCACTCTTTGTAGGCTGTGTTAACAAATAAATATTTTATTATTCCAAGTTGGTAAAACCCTCCAGTGATACTTTGAAGCATCCTCAACACACTCGTTATTTGTTGCAGAATGCGAGGGTTGTAAGACTTCCTTTTTTTTCATGCAAGCTGTGTAAAATTATGTATGCATTTGGGAAATTCAGAGGGTTTAAGGGGAGAGAGGTGATTTCTTAATTCCCTCTCCTCTTTCCTCCTCACACCAGGTGTATCAGCAAGTCTCCAAAACCCCTCTTTCACCAACGTGGGACTGATTCTGCACCGGTTCCCACCTCTAATTGTGAACTGTATGGAGCGTTTTGATAAATTGGTTCTGAAACTGAAGATTTGTTTCCCAGCTGGAACCAGAAAACAAGCTTCCAGCAGATCTGAAAAAAGTCTCAAAAAGCATTGAATTAATTAATCTAAAAATAAGGTCTTAACTGGTATTAAAATGCCTTAAATCAATCTTTCAGAGGTCTTAAAAAATAGGAAGTAGGATTTTTTTTTCTGACGTTGCACTATAAAATCTCAGAATAATTAGTCACATCTATTTATCAAAAAACATCTACTGAATGGTTCTCACGTTAGCATCACACAGATCGGGATAGCAGAACAAACAATGTTTATGTTTAATCTCTGGCCGGGATGCTCAGAGCAGAGGATCGAACGTCTGCTAGTTAGTTGTCACTGTACCTTGAACGACATGGAGAAGTGCAGATTCAACTAATAATGGCTATTTAAGCAGGATTTAACAGCATGGCTGAAACTGGTACAATGCAATGCACATGAGGCTCAGTGTACTTGTGCTTTTTTCAAACTCGGCACAGTGGGAATAAAGGCAGTGGAATCCAACATGGAGAGTGAGAAACACAAAACTGCCAAGAACACCCACCAAAAAAAATGCCAGGTATTTCCCAAGTCTGTTCTGCCATTGTTTCTGCCACACCTATTCCCCCATCTCCGATACCAGCACCAGTCAGCAGCAACAGTTCATCGAACAACATGTGGGTGTACACCTACACAGAAAGCAAAGATGCTGCGTTGTCTGTACATGGTGTTAAAACACCAGTCATACAAGTCAAATGGGGAAGTAGGAGACCTTTTTCGTGCAATGTTTGCTAACTCCAAAATATGTCGGTTTGTGGGTTTTTTTCCCTTAGGTTTTGTTACCGTAAAATTGGCTTTAAATTTCATTTCAGGAGGCATTAAAACCATATTCAAAAGTCTTAAATCCAACTAGTCTTAAGCTGTAGGAACCCTGAAAAAAATCGCAGGTTTTCCTTTACCTGAAGTGCAAACCGTGATGACATCAGTGGGTGTGTCATATTACACAGGTTGGAAAGAGAGGGTGGAGACGTCAAGTGAGAAGTTGTCAGAAATGGTCTCATTAATAGTTGGTCCAGGCTTGTCTTTTGGATAAATCAAATATCTGTGGTAACAGAACAAATGTTCGTGCTAATCAATGTCATCTTGCTACTAATGTTACTTCCCCTGTGGGTTGTGTAACGCCCTCCGTTGATGACACATCCTCGATTGCAGTGGTTCAGTTCAAAACTGGTGGAAACACAGGCTGGTTTGCAGAAAGCACAGGGGTTTCAAGAATTCTGGACAGAGGTGGTTCAATAATGAGAGCTAAATTGGTGGAAAAGGGGTGTAGCTGTAAAGCAGTGGAAGTGTAGGTGTAGTCCATGTGTAATGTTGCACTGGAGCTTGAGGAATCCGTGACTTCAGCATCCGTTGTTATGACTGCATTTCTTTCATTTCCAGGACTGTAGATTTAATCACCACAGCCAAATCTGCACAGACGATAAATTCAGTCTGAACCTGTTTGCCCCTCAGCAGACTTATTTTTTTCCATGGTACTGGTGGTGATGATAGTGCTGATAATAAACGATAATAAATTAAATGTGAGGCCACACGATACTGTATAATCAATACTTACCAGAAATGAGGGCTCCCAGCTCATTTACCCTCATTAGTCTTACAGCATTTGATTAGTGTGTTGCAGCCATTACACGTTTCTGAGATTGTTTGCAACTGCAATCCATCAACTATCAAATGATTCCTGTCAAAGGTGTCAAAAGCTTGAGAGAACACCTGTTCAGTTATGATTAATGAAGCAAAGCAGATTTTTTTTCTCATATCAAAGCAAACAAGGGCTCCATGGAAAGTGCTCCATTTGTTGTCCTTGTCGATTTGAATTACATTTTCACATAGATTATAGGATGTGGTCCATAACTAAGCAATCTAATGGACTTTGAAGTGAAATCTTTACACTTGGAGCTTTCGGTCAATGACCTCACCCTGAGCTGTCCTCCTAGTTTAATTCCTCCTTTGTTCTCAGTGAATATCATCAGGTCATTTTGTGTTTCACCCCTGTGATAAATGAATCATCAGGGCAGCTAAATAGTGATTGTAGATTTTATTGCCGTACGCCAAAAATCATGGCTGTCTATTCAGGACATGAGTAGCTGCTGAACTGTTAATGCTGGGAAATTGACATGAGGAATAGATTTTTCTGAGGACCTAGGAGGGTTGATCAATACTGTTGCCATGGTGAGGCCGATTTGCTGCTAAGATGTTTTTATTTCACCGCCTTTCATGCTGTGTTGGAAATGAGAAGCAACAATGCCACAGGAGGAAAAAAAATCAATCAGCCAAACTTTTTGAATTGTTACCAGGAGCTATGATGCTGTGCACCTTTTGAAAAATCCCCCAACCCTCAGTGTCTAGCTCATGAGCGCACAGTCATTCTCGGGGAGGACGACACTGTAGTTGAAAGAGCGGGCAACTTTGTCCATTTGTAAGTCCCGGCCTCTTGAATGAATCATGAAATTGATTTTTATCCAGATGACATTTACATCAGGGAGAGCAGCTCGCAATTCTCTGTCGCATCTCTTTTCTCAAAGACCGAGGCACAACTTTGTATTGAATGCAGGTGAACTCCGTCTTGTCCTCCTGTCTGGGTAAGCGGCCCCTTCAGACTAGCTGTCTAAGTGAGGCATTGACGTCCTCTGCTCTCATAGCCCTGACAGGCTTCGGTCGGCTTTTTATCTCTCGTTTTTCACAGAATCATCACCGTGATTGATTTGAAGGAGATTGAAGCCTTGCAGTGTGATCTATTCAGCTGACAGTGGTAAAGACAGACATAAAGGGAATATGAAGGCTCTGTGTGCGTGTGTTACGTAATCAGCTCTCAAAGTGACACAAAATGGCAAAGGTTAATTATGTCTGTTTCACCAGACACCGTTGCTATTTGTACATTGATTCATGCAGTGGCGCAGATCAATTAGACACATCTCTAGCACTGTTTTTAACCCCATCATAGGAGGCATGTCGAGTTGGTTGGTTGGTATGTCAAGTATGTACCATATGATAACACACACACACACAATCACACACACACACACACATATATATATATATATATATATATATATACATACATATAGGTAGATAGATATATAGATATGATTGCAAAGTGCTCCCCTTCTGTTGCTGAAGGAATGAAAACACAACAGACTCATGGATATTTTATGATCCACACCAGAGGTTTTGACTCTCTCTGTCACTTGGTAATTGGCTTTTATTCAGAGTGAGACACAGAGATCCCACTCAAAGCATTATAATTTTATAACAAGTATGTGAAACATGGACAACAAAGTAAGTAACTCCACTTTCTCATTCAAATTGACACTTCTCTCCAAATTAAGGTTCAGCATCCTAGCTAAAGGAATCCTTCAACTCGAATGATCAGTTGTGTTTCAATAACTCGTCTGTGCTCCGGTGAATTTGTGAAGAAGTCTTTGTTTTTCCCTCATGCCCCCACTGTGAACTAAGAATCCAACAACAGAGAAATTTCTTGATTAATTTGAATTAAAAAAGGGGTCCCCATTCAACAACAGCAAAACTATATAAAAAAAATATCTGCTTACAAACTCTCACACAACCCGTGCAGTATAATCCAAGTCTCATTTATCCAGTCATATCAATACTTTACAAACACATGCATTTTTGCCAAAACTTTACACACATCCGCATAAACAGTCTCATGCACAGGCAAGTAGTGTACCTGGGCAAGCGCATGCATTTGAACTCTGCTCAGTGAATGCACAAACAGAGCTCAAAGACACATGGCGGGGTGTGCTACTCACATGTGGAAGTGTTTTAAATCGTAATTTTTCAGCGAAAATGCATGTGTTTGGGGAGTAGAGAGCACAAGACTGAATAAATGAGACTTGGATTATACAGCACTGGCTGTGTAAGAGCTTATAAATGGATGCTTTGCTGTAGTTTTGCTGTTGTGAAACACGGACTCCTTCACTTAAACTTACCAATAATGTTCTCTGTTTTTGGATTCTTCGTTCACTGTGGAGACATGCGAGAACAACAAAGGTATCTCAGCAAATTCACATGGAGTAAGTGAATGATGTACAGATGATCATTTAGCTGTTGTAGTCTGTTTTTTACACATGACCTAACATTATTACATGTATTTATTATATTTTTCAACTTGTGTTTGTTAAAACTAGTTATTGCACAAGAGCACTTAGTTATTTAACTTTTTATAGTAAAGCATAAAACTTGACTACTACTGTATGTAGCTTAGAGAAAAGTCAGGTAGGCTAAAAGTGTAGCAAAAAAGGTCTTTGACCGTATAACGTATAGCATACAAGAACGGAAAAAGACAGGTTGAGAAGGCTCAGTGGGATTTATCTAGTAAGAGGAAATTGAAAACTTGGCTGAATATGGACGATGTTAATAAACCGTCAAAGCTTCACCATCCATCTCTCTGGAGTCGTGAAATATTCACAATAGAACAAGAGAATTACTGAATATTAGAATATGAGTCATATGAGTCTATCTGTCTGGCTTTCCACGGGGTTGTGATTTAAGCTTGATTTCGCCCCAATACTCAAATGGAAGAAAAACTACAATTAAATTGTCTGTTTTCATGCAGGAGGCACAAGCACATCAAAAAAAAAAAACTGGCAGTGGCTGGGTAACAATAATCTGCGACAAACTGACAAAGAAAATATCCACACACTTCTATCCTGTTCCCAATTTTCCCCTTATTCTACACGGGCATGACATCATGTTAGAGTGAGAATGTGAGCACGCCTGTATTTATAGATGAGCTGTGATGACACTTCACACATTATGTGTGAATTTGGTCATTGATAAAACACATGTGAGGACAGTATGTCCAATTATTGAAGCAGAAGGAATGATTACACCATACCTGTGTGAATACATTACATTAAAAGCAGAGCACCTGAGTCCCTGAGGGAGACAATTTGTGTCTGAAACACTGCCACGTCCTTGTAGAATAAAAGAATGGGAACCCGATAGCACAGTGCGGGTGTTTTTTGTTTTTTTTCTTTTCTTTTCTTTTTTTTTGTCTTATTATTTTCATGCAAAACACAAAAACAAAACATTGAATACAAAACTCTGCAAAAGAAGGTCTGCTCTCGCAAAACAATGAATACATAAAGACTTTTATTTTATGGTCTAATAACACTCTTTTCACAGATAACAAAAGTGCCTGACGGATTTTAAAGGGTTGATGAGTCATCAGTCAACATATTTGTGCTGGTTTTGTTGAACAATTGATCTTGTTCATTGAAATGATGAAAATATTGAAACATAAAATATTAGAAATAACTACCCAAACTTACAAAACTACAGTATTACATATGCCATTAAAGTATAAATAAATAAACCCTTTTATATAATACTTTTAAAAGTGTAATACCACTAATAAACATTATACTGCCTAGTAAAACTTAATGAGTTAAAAAACATAAATGATAAGAGAATAATCGTAGGTAGGGAGGATCTAGGAACTTTAAAGAGTATGTTGTACTTTTATTATCCCTGTGGATATACTAAATACATTACCTATAGTCCAGTGACTCTCACTTCTGGTCGTTGGGACTGAGAGCCCTGCTGGTTTTCGTTCCAGCCATTTAATCAGATGCTGACTTATGGCTCGATCAGACCAGAATTGGCAAGGTGAAATTTACTCATGCTGTGGCAAAAAAAGCAGGTGGGACAGGAAATAATGTGGGCAGGGTTACAAGCTTAAGCTCCTGGTGTTAGCGTGGCTAGCAGGCTAAGAATAGTATTCCACAAGTTGAGAAACATACACTTTTTCATTGATTTTATACTCTCTTCCTCACCCACTATCTGTGCCCTTACAGTAATGGACAGTCACAGTGCATGAACCTTCTTCTGCTGCTTGTGCTCTTTAAGCATGCAGTTATACAAACAAGGATACAAACAATCAATCCGCACTTAAGGACAGGTCAGTCCCACCTGCTCTTTTTAAATTGGCTGGGGGCCAGTGAGTCTCGCCATCTCTCAGGTCAGAGTTCAATCAGATTGAACTCTGCGAGAAGTGAACAGTCGTAGGCGAGATCAATTCGGAAGCAAATGCGAATACGGCAGTGGAACTGGGATGCAGACGAATGCATTGAACTGAAGTGATCTGGTTGGACAGAATGGCGGCAGTGCTCTGAGTCTAAGTGCCAGGATTAAGCAATAACATGCATAAACGTGATGCTGGAATTGGCTGAAATAAAGACAAAAAATACATTTGAATTATTGGCAAATGACTTTAATTTGTTATCAGAGCATGAACAAATTCAGACCTGCAAAACCATTATTAGACTCATAACCACAGAGGAATGTTGCCTGACAGCCCCTCCCCTTGGCCTTTTGGGAAGAAACAGTGTTGTGAGGAAGTGGTGTTCCTCTCATGTTCAGTGAAGCAGGTATATATATTCACGCACACAAACATGACACAGTGTGTGCAGCTGATGCAATATTAATAGAATGAATAAAATATCCCTGTGTCAAACAAGTTGTCATTGCGCCTGACATGAGGTCATTAGGTCAGCAGCCTGCCACAGGGAGAATATGAGAAACCATGCACGCCTGATATTAAGGTCTTGGCTATTCCCACAGGCCGGAGGGGATGGTGCACTTTATTATTCAGCCACATAATAGCATGCTATATGAATAAATGTTTCTCAATGAAAACACAGCTGGTACATTCGTATTCCACTCTTCATTTGTTTTCAGACCTATTCTAGTTTGTTTTTGTGTCATGATTGCACTTGTAGCTGATAAATATTGTTTCACTGTCTTTAATGAGGTGTCATCCCTCATTTACGCACGGGTTTGAGGTCTTTGCTTGACGATTGCAGCAGATCGACTTTCCCAGTGAGGCTATCACCCCCATTTTCTCCCACTGCATTGGAGCAGCAGGGGGGAGGTGGAGTGGGCACCTGCTTAAAAGCTTAGCTCCGCTCACATTGAGGTCACACCAGTGTTCCTTCAAAACGTATTGTCGATATGACTGTAAAATGTGACAAGAATAGCACTCTTAGACTTTGTTGGAAGTTTTCTACAGTTTATCTGGCGAGCAGAAGGAGCCAGAGAAGAGGAAACCCCATTACGTCCGATCCTCTTACGGGGATGAGTGGAGAAGCATGAGGAGGTCTCTGCTGGCTGCTGGTCGGCCTCTCACTCATCCTTCCAAAAAGCAAAAAAAAGGTCCTCTTTGCTTCAGCAGAAAATGATCAGTGTGGGCTGAAAAGCATTATCACAGGGCTAATTGTAGTTTTTGTAGTTGTTTCAACTCAGTGGTCTGTGATCCATGCAACATTTTGGACAGAGCCTGAATTACAAAGTCACTCAGCCATAGCAGAGTTGTGTGCTATATGACTAAATAACACCCAAGTCTGCTTTTATGATGGAAAACCACATCCGAGCACAAAACGTCTGTATAGATCAATAAGACATTTGCCTTTTAAATATGATCTGTTTCTACCAGGCAAATTCTCTCCTCACTTCTAACACTTCTTCAAATCCTGCTAAATGAGTTAAGTGAATTTGTTAAAAGGCTGCCTTTAGTGCTGCCTGCGAAAGTGTCTGCTGCTTCAAAAGGAGGCATGTTGTTGTGGTTCCTCTAAGACCTGGGTCCTGTGCTTTGTTCTCTGTTTTATCGCTTTCTCAACACTTTCCGCGCTCGGCTCTGAAATCACATTGCACCTTAGAAATTATATTGCACTTAAGACTAATCCTGTGGATCTACTTGTCAGGGAGAATCCCCTAGCAGCACATTAAAGATGCTGCGTTTTAAGGAAAAAGGGAGCAAACAGAAGCAAGGAAAACAAAGAGGCCACAGCTATACTGGAGGCTCTGTGAGACTGTACTGTAAAGCACAGCTGTGCTTCAGATAAATGCTAACAACAGCATGCTAACACGCTCACAGTGGCAGTGTTAAATGCTTAGAAGGTGTAATGTTAATGCTCACCGTCTTAGTTTAGCGTGTATACCTGAAGCTGTTGGTAATGTCATGAGTTGTTCAGGTATTTAGTCATAAATTATCTAAACATTTTTGATCTGATGATGGCGCTAAAGTCCTGGGATCACTGAAGTTATCATAAATCATCCTTTGAGGGGCAAAGATATGTGTAAAGAATTTTCAGCAATCCATGCAATAGTTGTTGAGATATTTCAGTCTGGGTCACAGGGTTATTTCCGCAGACCAGTCGTTATTTGTTCTTTTCATATTTGTCATATAAACTTTACAAAAAGATGTAGTTCTGATTACATGTATGTGAGCTGACTTTGTCATTGGGGGGTGGAGTGGATAATGGGTGGCGTGAGACCTCAGTGAGATGGTTGCAAAGCTGCAGATCTCTCTTTAGGACCAAAAAACAGCAAAACCAGTTGTTCGTTTGCAAGATATTGCTGTATTTCCAGCAGCGAATCTTTCCAGCCGCAAATCTTTTCCTCGCCATAATGAAGTGGTTGTTGTGGCACACGTTAACAACAGCATTGTCAAAAGTTTTAACATAACTCCTACATAATAATTTACAAATACACATTAGTGGTTTGCCAAAAACATACAATACTAACATTTACTGTGACGATTGGCTTATCTAATGCTAATGCTTACATTTACTGTAGCGATTGGTATCACTGTGTTTGAAAGGTGAAGCCAAGGTGGCAATGCCTTAAGCACGCGTTCTTCTACTGATCAGCAGGGGTGACTCCACTAAATGCAAAAAGATAGTATTAAGGTTTATGAGACAATAACCCTAGTTTCCATTTGATTTATTACCTCATTTAACATTTTTCTAATGAGTTTATTCTTTCAGCCACTGGGTTCAGTTCTTCTTTAATACAGCATGATGTTTATTTTGTAAGCTATGGTCCCATTTAGAGTAAAATAGACGATAAATCAGGGTATACTTTAGGGCGTGGCTGCCTTGTAATTGACAAGTTGATACCATGGCAATGTCTTTGAGTTCTCAGTCAGATCCATCCTTTGCTCCTCTACAGCTCCACCCACTCATCCATATGGTCACTTCTGTCACCACAAACCAAGATGGTGCCGAAATGCTAAACTTGAGGCTTCAAAATGGGAGTCCTCGAACAAATAAGTGACATCATGGTGACAGACCCACATAGCCATCCTTAGCTGCTAGCATGGCTAATAAACAGCAGCATGATATTTAAGCTCTGCACGTTGATACACACATTTTCAGTGTGTAACAGCCACATGCATGCAAAGAGACTAATGCAACGTTACTATTAAAATACAATAATCTTTGTGCAATGTGCTGGCAACTTAGGAGACAGGAGGTGCACTGCTCACATGGCTGTCTTCCTTTCCCCGGAGGCTGGTGGCACGAGGCTCTGTTTAGACTGCATGCCCATGTGAGGGCTCTAATGTAGATAGGCATGCCGTTGAAGAGTAGCGAGAAGTAGACAGGGAGTCACCGCACGCCAGCTTGAGCTGCAAGAGAAGGAAGAGAAAAACACAATGGTCCTTCTTCTGCAGTGTTTATATCCTCTTGTTATCTCTAGTGGTGTCGAGCCATGCAGATACATTTGTTTTTGTTTTATGAGCCACGGTGTCAACATCGTTTCATATTTGTTGCTCATTATTTTAAAGCAGGAATTGTTTGACACAGTCAGCACCACAATCAAAATCTCATTCACCTTTATTGTTTTGGGGTGAAGGCAGAAGATGTATTTACATCCCATCCAAAGCAGAAAATAAAGTAAGATTAAAAATAAAAATCCATTACAAGTAAAAACCGTGTATTCAAAATCTAAAGTAAATAGTGCAAGTACAGAATTATGAACAAGATGCACTTAAAGTATCAAAATATTAATCATAGTGCTCATACATACATAATAAAACTACAGTGACAGTTTGGGACACGCACTGCGGTCTCCTGGATCAGAGTCTTGTTTTGTTTGACCCATCCAGGTCTCCTCCCTCCTCCGCAAACTTTCTCACTTTTTATACCACGCCAGTTGCTCTCAGTGGCAAGTTTTGCTGTGAATAGTTTTACATTGGAGGTAGCTGAAAGCCTGGTGCATCTCATAAAAACTCTAAAGGGTGCCTTTGGCATCGACATTACATGCTGAGGGGTGTGACAAAGCCTCAGTACTTGACGACTTGTAAACGACAATGGGCTGAAAAAACTCATAATGCAAGTGTTTCATTATGTATTATTAGATAATTGTTACTGATGCACTTATATGCAATTATAGTGTCATTTAAGCATATAGCGTAAGTTTTATTTTACTGTTTTCAGTAGTCGAGCTAATTTGAACTACTTTTTTTTGCCATGACAAAAAGTCACACTTTATACGCTGATTATGTGTTTTGTGTGTAAAATCTTTATCAGTTGGGCAACTGGTAATTAAAGCTGTCCAATAAATAAAGTGAAATGATAGATACAACATTTTCCCCTGAAATAAACTGATGTGGAGCTATTATGTAGCATAAAATGAAGAAGTACATCAAATATGTGTACTTTAATACAGTAATACATGCCTAAATTAAACCAAACCTTCATGGTTAGATACCAGAGGTAAGTGAAATGAATAATTTAAAATATATTGAATTCATCAAGTGTTCATATGTGCTTCACTGTGCATGTGTATTAGTGGGTGCTGGTGGTTTTCAGGGATGTCAGGGTCCAGTGTGCTCTCTCACAGTATACATAATAAACTGTCATCGGGATTCATTCCTTGTCCTTCAGCTGTGTTATTACAGCAGGGCCTGGGGGTGCATCAGAACGGTTGCTAACAACAGATAGTAATATATAACCATTATATCAGCCAGCACAGTGTGGACCTTTATAGGGAGACTAAATTATTAGAGTGCAGTGTTGGCCTCGGGTACTTTTGCTAAAATACCTGTTGATTTTACATGTGGAAATGAAAGAGTGGAACTTTGGTGTTTCATTAGCTTCAATTTCATTTTGTCTGTATTTCCCTCGAGATGATGTTTGGCGAGTGTGTGTGTGTGTGTGTGTGTGTGTGTGTGTGTGTGTGTGTGTGTTTTTTTTTTGTTTTTTTTTACAAACTCCAACCACTGATGTAGAACATCTGTCCCAAATTATTGTTGGTGGAGTAGCTCCAGATGTTACACCCTATGGCATCACAAATTTGAGTTTTAGCACTCCAGTTTTCGGATTTAGGAGAAAGTTGCTCAGGTTTACTAATATTTATGAGCAGTCTAAGACTATAGGAGTGACATGTATGAATTTTGAAAATGGACAGAGCTCCCCTTTAATATTAACAAATACAATGATAACCTTTTCTATTTTGTTTCTCTGACAACAAATAAATAAATAAAGTAAATGTGTATATTGTTTATATATTTACAAAGTTATTTTACAGCTAGATACATCACGAAAGTTAAAAAAAAAAACACGACTTACCGCGGAACTGTCTGAGTTTCCTGACGGCACCATTTGGCAGAACACTCGTTGCAGAAAGAAGCCGCGGATTTGATTTTACGCAGCTAGCAAGCTAGCACCCACTGTTTTGTGCATAGTTTGATACACAGCTTTTCTCCGTCTCTAAGAATGACACGCTTTTGATAGTCAAACTGGTAATTTTATTAAAGATAAATCAAAATGAATCTCGACAGACTCAGAAAGCGAGTGCGGCAGTACATCGACCAGGTAAGAATTATTATTATCTTACTTTATGTGTGTGTAGCTAATGTTAGCTTGAGAGCCCACCTAGCGTCAATGGTAACAAACAGTCATAGCTTAACTACCCGGCTAACTTTAAGCTATCACACAGCAACCAACAACATAAATTCACATCTGAGTGACTGTTTGTTTATCTTTGTGTGTTTGTTTGCAGCAACAGTATCAAAGTGCTCTGTTTTGGGCCGACAAGATAGCGTCACTTTCCCACGGTGAGTGCCGTTAGAGCTGTTTACGTTAGCCGACACGTTAGCCTACTTACCCTACCAAACTGTCAGCTAAAGTTACAAAGCTCATGTTTGGAGAACTGGCGTGTTGCAGGGAGATAATTCATGTTTTGTTTAAATTGTTAGGTTCAATCATAGCTGAAAAGAAACTTTTTACCACTGGTGATGACAGGTGACACAGTAGCTTGCCAACAGTTGCGATGTTGTTGTGCAGCCCGTCAGTGATGAGTCCCTAACGTCAGAAATGTACCGCTTTGTTTGGCATGCAGAGGATCCACAGGATATCTACTGGCTAGCTCAGTGCCTTTACTTGACCTCACAGTACCACAGAGCCTCCCATGCCCTCCGTTCACGAAAACTTGACAAGGTAATTGCGGGTTATGTGTGAGCTAAGCTACTGTCTTGGGAATTGAGTCATGATGGTGAATGTATCAAATCAATGTGAAGGATGTATGTGTGAGTGCGTGTTTAAAATTGAACCGATCCCCTTGTCTGAAACAACTCTTGTCTTCCCTCACACAGTTGTACGGAGCTTGTCAGTATCTTGCTGCTAGGTGCCATGTAAGTAACTTTAAAACATACACTGTGTTAATTTGAAACTGTCTTTTACACCGATCAGCCAAAACATTAAAACCACTGACAGCTGAAGTGAATAACATTGATTATCTTGTTACGTTGCAATGTTCTGCTGGGCAACATTTGGTCCTAGCATTCATGTGGATGCTATTGTTGAGCGCCACCCACCCAAACACCGTTGCAGGCCAAGTAACCCCCCTCATGGCAACGGTACCCT
>JAPZEB010000002.1:21065202-21082554 GCA_029783705.1 Chaetodon striatus
AAGACTGCATCCCTGATCTTCTTCCGGCTGTCACTGGAAACCTCCAATAATCCAGCAGCAGATGATCACAGTGTTCTTGGAGGCAAATAGTTAACAAGGGAGTTAGCAATGTATGATGAAAGTTGTGATGTTCACCTCTATCTGCTTGACGGTCAGCATTGATGGAAAATGCATATGATTCGTAGTTAATGGGCTAAAACTTGAAAAACAACTGGTATGCTCCTTTATAGTGCTGTTAATAAAAGAAGTTAATGAGCAGCCTAAATCCCATTAGTCAACTGTAAGTAAAATTATGCTTAAAATAAAGCCTCAAAAACCAATTAACTATCTAACAAGCCTGAGTGTCTACAGTCATATTGGCTCTGTAAGGCTGTACTCAGGCACAGCTGTGCTTTGAGCTAACATGCTGATGTTTAGCAGGTATGTTTACCAAGTTCACCATCTTAGTTTAGCATATTAACACGTCAGCATTTACCCATTAGCGCTTAACAAAAAGTACATCTGAGGCTGATGGATATGGCAGTGATTTTGCAGATATTTAGTCATAAACCAAAGTATTGGACAAAAAACAGTAAAATTCTGACCTGGTGATGGAGTCAGGGGATTGTAAAGTGATTCATCCTGAGGGGGACATAAATATCTCATTTCAAGGCAAGCCATCGAATAGCTGTTGAGAGATTTTACGGTAAATCACAAATGTCAACCTCATAGTGACACCACGGCAAAAGTCAGAAGATCAGCAAAGTCATTAGAATTCATTCTCTGAGCACCATGAATGGGTGTTACTGGACCAAACAGTTCTGGGAACTCTTAGGGAACTGCTCATATAATGTCTACGATCTGACATGACTTCAGCCAGATAATCTGACATTACTGACCAAATTTTTTGGGTAGGTGAGAAGAAGTAATTGTTCCCAGAGCTGGTTATCTGAATAACAGGAAACAGCAACTTAAGTGTCAGGAAACACCTTGTAATGTGTACGGGAAAGCTTGTAGATGTGTCAACTGATACTGCTTGTTCGTCAGACACTATAAATTGTCATGATGCACCAATTCTTTGGCTTCCTTGTGTGTAAACCCTCAAATGTTAAATCCTATATGTTTTGAGACTCTTGATTCCACAACACACACTGGAGAGCTCCACCAAGAATTATATCCCATCAAGGGCTTTTTTTTTGTTTGCATTCGCTCTGCCAAAAGGAACGCTGAAGTGACATAAGCCAGCCTACACCTATTTAGTTTTAACAAGTCAAAATTGCGTTGTATTTCCCTCGTCACGTATATGCTTTGTAAAGCCTGGAATTTACTGTCAGTTCATTTGTTTGTGTTTTCTTCCATTTTTTTTCATTATGAGCTGTTTTTTGTGTTTTGTGTTGTTTACATGGCTGGCAGTTTTTTTTAAAAATGGTGGCTGCCTGCATTGGCTTGTGTGTTTGACCAGTAGACCCATACTGATGTCACTCAAAGTTCCTCTTATGCTTGGAGAACAACTAACTACTCTTAAGTAGGAGCTGAAAAAGTCCCTCAAAACAGCGTTCTAAGAAATACGACAGTTTGTAGTTGTTGTGTTGCTGACACAATAAAAAGGGTAACTATGATTTTAAAATGCCTGATGTCTCTACAAAATTTCATGGCAATACATCCAGTAGATTTTGAGAGATTGCACAGGATAAGTGAAGTCTTTGATCTGTTGGTGGCATTAGAGGACATGTTAGGTGATCCAAGTCAGTAGGCTCCATCCACAGCGCATCATGAATGTCTGCAGTTTTATGGCAGTCCATCCTATAATTGTTAAAATATTTCAGTCGCGGTAGACTGACAGACCAAAATTACCGTCCCTGGAGCCATGCCGCCAGCATGGCTAATAAACAACAGCTTCATATTCAAGCTCTGCACATGAACTGACAGCCCTACGACCAAAATTGCCATCCCTCGAGCCATGTGGCCAAAAGTGCCTCAAAGAAAAACAATCATTTGCAAAACTAACCAGGACCATATATTTGCTCCTACATTTAGAGAACTTTTCACTTTCTGTGTTCTTGCCTCGAGCGTTCAGGTCATTAAAAATGCAGCAGTCAGAAGTTTAACCATTAAGGGACTATGCATTCTTGATTTTAGCATCAGCTCATTGGCTACAAGATTTAAAGTCAATCTTCGGCTGACATCCAGATCACATTGAAAACATTGAAAAATATAGCTGTGCTCTGACTCTCAGCAGACCTTTTATTTCCTCATGAGTCACACTCAGCTTGCGATCCTCGGGCTGTTCTGACTGTCCCCTGTCTTGACAGAAGAGGAAAGGTGACTGTGCTTTTGCCATTAGGACCCAGACACTGCGGGAGAGAAGGGACTTCTGTGCCCTGACCTGTGCCTCCCAGGCTGTGGGTGTATACTTCCACCAACAACATCTACCAATCAAACACTGCGGGTTATAGACACTTAATGTGAGGGCCAGTTAGAGACTGCCAATCCCAGCATAGGAGGCAAGATTTGTATAAAGCCTTGGAGGGAGGTCTGCCTCTGCAGCTAAACAATAAAGTCCTATAGTTGACTGTGAAATGCCCTACCTTGAAGACTTTTTCTTTTCCCCTACGCTCAAGGTTGTCTTTCAAATCGCTTTTATTATCAGCTTTATACTCTGGTGTTCTCGGGTTTTGCCTGCTTGTAGTTTTATGCTGCTACATTTTGAATGTTTTATCTGTTTCGGTATTTGTGTGTTCATTTATTCCTTCATTTGTTTAGCCATTTCATTTTAACTACTTTTCTTGTGAATGTGTTTCTGGATTTTTATTGCCCTTTCATAGATTTTAATGTTCTTTGTTGTCAAGCCAGTTTTTGTAAAGCCTTGCTCGATGAGTGGGAATATCTCACTGTGAATGGCAGTTTAAGCAGCTAATTCTGCCTATTTCCTGTAGCATAAGAATATCAGCTCCGCACAAATTACACTACGGCTGCATACGTTCGCCTCCAAACACCCCCTGTGAAAATTGTTGCAGTTACCACAATGCAGAGTACAAAACAGCAGGTATTACACCAGTTTTAGCTCTGTAAATACATGTGAGGCTTTTGCAGCAAAGTCTACGCATTCTTGTTAACATTTGCAACTTCTCTGACACTCCGATCCATACGGGTTGACAGTGGATTTGGCGTGTGATGTGAATGCAGGTGTTGCCGATAAGATAATCTCAACCCTGGGAGAGGTTCAAGGCAGCACTGCAGGCAATGCCAGGCGTGCGCATAACTGCTTATTAAAGCATTCTGTTCTAAGCCGCTACATATATTTCAAGTGCATGGCATCAAGTAGGGCTTCAGACACACTAACAGAAGGAATAGGCTATCTGTGATATTTTCCACTGCTGTGATCAGTACGTAATTACATGGCCCTGCTAAAGAATTCTATGTTAGGAGCAGACAGAGAGGAAAGATAAGATCGAGGAGGCTCACCCGCATTGTCTGCACTATTAGGGGAGAAATGGGCCTGGTGATGATGCTCTGTCGAGTCTGAAGAGAGAGCTATACAGGGAGAGATGGGGGATAGTACAGAGGGAGTCATTGGGATGCAGGTCAGAGTGTTGCAGGTGCACGGCTGACAATGAATGTGTCAGACCCTGCATGCTCCAGGTGTAGGTGAGGAAAAAAACATGCACCTATGTTCACTCTTTTGTGAATAATATGTCAGGGCCAGATTGGGAATGGACAGAGCAACGAGGCAGAGCAGAGATGTAAAGATGTTGCACACACCAACAATTCCCCAAATACAGGCATTTGTATGTTTCTCATGAAAGAATATTCTTGTTTTTCTCCAACCTAGGGCATAATAGCATGGATATTTCAGTATTGGTTTATTGATATTTCATATATCTCTGGGAAAAAAAAATAAAGTTATCATGCAGGCTGTATAAAAAAAACTCAACTCAAAACAAAGCTGCGTCCAGTGCACTTTGCAGTCGGGAAAAAATCAATACAGCCATCTGTAATGTGAGACCCCGTGGATATAAAGGAATACATTTGATAACACTTAGTCATAAACCTGCAGGCTGTGTTTTATTCCTACCGTGAGTCGAGTTTCTGTCGCACCTGGAGAGAGCACACAGCAGAGCCACAGTGATCAAGGCTGTTCTGCTGAACTGCATTGTTCTCTGCAGGGCCTCGCTTTGTGTGAAGCCTAAGTCAAAAGAAGCTTTGCAAAATTACTTGAAGAGATACTGTATCTGCACAAAATAACTCACGACTGACAGCATAAAGGTTCGGCTGTCATGTTAACTTGAAAGGTAAGATCCTTAAGTCGTGGTAGGAGGCTCCATTTGTGACATGTGTTTGTAACAGCAACGCTGCACCTTTACAGTGCACTACATGGATTTTGAGCCTCTCCCTGATAGACTCTTCTCAGATGAGGTTTTGAGAGCTATTTGGTGTTGGGAAACGATTATTTCTTTGAAACACCAATAGAGTTGAAATAGCAGTCTGTTTACCAGATGGAAAAAAGAGGTCGGTCAGGTTCCCTTTGTGAGCTATCCACACTTTCCTCCCACGCCTCGGCTCTACTCTACTGTGTGGCTCTCCTGGTCAAATATCTGATTTGTGAGTCATACCTAGCCTCTGTACCCATGGAGAAACACGCTGGTTGTCTTAAAATACACTCTGGCAGGGCAGCCATGCAAGAGCTCAGGCCCGGCACGGAGCACTGGAGCTGCCCAGGGGACTGGCACGGTGCGAGCGGGAGAGACGGAGGGTGAGGGAATCGACTGGGAAAAGGGGAAGTGGGCGGAAAGAAGGAGACGGTGGAAGGTCGTGTTAGATAAAGGATTATGAAAGCCTAACTTTCTGTCATGTAACACAAAGTCTAGTTCAGCGGTGTGGGCAACTCTGAGAAGGTGGTGTTTGTGAGTCCTGTAGCAAAATGCTGTTGCAAAGCACAGTAAACACCCAGACTGGTTAAACACTATTCAGGTAGGGTCCTTGTAGAATAACAGACTGGAAAATTGTGGAGATGTTGTAGGAGTGTGATGTGAGGCCGGCCTTGGCGAGGAGCATGGAAGAGAGGGAATTAAAAAGCAGTATCCTTCCTCCTGCAAAACACATCAACAACAGTTTTCTTTGCCAAACACGACGTGGAGGACACAGAGATGCTGCCTAGGTTATATTCATCAACAATACTCTCTCCAATCCAGGAAGTGGGACATACCTTTACCTGTATCCCTCATGTTGTTAAGTTTAGGCAGCTACAACACTTGGCTAGAAAAAGATTATGGTTTTGTTTCATCTAATGTCAGATATGACTTTTTCAGTATTTAACCGAGACCTTTATTTTTCCCTAACCTGAAAGGGACAGTGAACCCTATAAATATATCAACGCGTGTATCACTGTACAGAAGGAATCGTGCACCTACTCATGGATGAGAGGTTCATGCTTATGATAGCACGAGATGTAAACATTAATGGCATCCTCCTCGGCTGAGCTGTAATGTTAGCTAGCTCAGTGGTGCTAAATGAGCCAGCACTAGATTCACCCGTCCTTCTGCGTAGTGATACAGTTGGAGGGTGTAGTTCAGTATTGAGAAAATTGTTCCTGCATGAAACAATGTCTGTGGATTATCTTGAGTAACCAGGTCATAATTTCTGGAAAGAGACATTGCTGCTGAGTTGTACTTTTGAGCACCACGGTTATACTACATTCAAGAGAGGGCAGACATTTCTATGACCAGTATCTCCAACATTCACAACAAACTCACAACAAAACAATCTAGATTGATAAACAGCACTACAGGTAACAGAAAAAATGTGTGTATGATTTTGGGGTGAACTGTCCCTTTAAAGCTTCTATAATCCATATTTTTTTATTAACAATGAGTGTATGTGAAAGGTGTCGCTGGAAGCAATAATCCTCAGAAAAATATCACCTGACTGCAGCTTTCCTCAAGTCAACGAAGCTTATAGCATTGTTCAGCTTGTTTTAGTTTTCCGGCCCACAACTTCACTGTTTATGCTCACTCTTATCATGCTCATCAGCGTCTTTTTCTCAGCAGACAGCTACTTTTAGTGGAAAAAACTCACATTACACTACTAGCTGAGCACCAAATGTCAGATGGCAAAAGTTAGCGTCAAGCTGGTAAACATTATGGACCATTTAAAGCAGCTTAAGAGTCAGATATTTCCCTCTGTAGTTAGTGGGGACCAAATATAGAGCTAACAGTGAGTGAATATTGAGCAAACAGTATATCACTATGTGTCTGCTGGATGTGTGAGTAGGCAACATGTTTGCCAACTCAACTTTACCAAGTGATAATATGTCAGTGTTGTGCTGCTCCTAAGTAGCAAAAGCAATTACTGTAGTTAATGCAGGTTTATCCAAATACTTTGAGTTTCTTGCACATAACCATAAAAGTAATAATCACGCCTTAGCTGCTGAAAGAAGATATTGCTGGGAAAATCAGTTTGATGCACCGACAATGAACCGTCTACAGAAATTATTTTGCTTTGGCAGTGAACAGTTTGGAGATACATTGTTGATGAAAACTGTAAAAACATATTCCTGGCGGCATTACATTTCCGACAAAACATATTGCTAATGCAAATTAGTCATACCTGAGCGTAATTACAAGGAGCAAGGGTCTCGATGGAAATGATGGAGAAAATGTGGGAGAAAAGAGAAACAGTCAGGACAGTGAGGAGGATAAAGTTGTGTGGCGTGCGAGCAAATGACTGAGGGCAGATTGTCTCGGCTTGGGGGGAAACTGGCAGCCCGAGGACCTCTCTGGGCAGGAAGTGTCTGCTGATCATCTGTGTGGGCGTGTCTCCATGCAGACAGATGACAGGGAGGGAGGGAGAGACGCACAGGAAGATGAGACTCACTTGTCTCTCCCTCCGACGGGGCTGAAACACACAGAGGGGCGGAGAACAGCGGAGCAGGGCTGAAAGTCACAGGTTGTGTGAGGGCACAATGATGAAACGCAGCCTTCACAAAAGGAGAGTTTGAGTGAGAGACACAGATGGGCAGGAAGAGTGGGGGAGAGAGTGACAGGGAGAGGGAGGGAAAGCTGTCGGTTTCCCCCGCCCTTCCTCCCTGCCTCCTCGGCTGTGTTGGCAATGCCGTGCTCTGGTGAAGAGAGATTACCAAAGCCCAGCCTGGGGTTGCATGTATGGACACAGTCATTACCTCTGCCCTGCTAACAAATGGCACTGCTGTCTGGATACAAACCAATGTCTGTCTGATCCGCAACCATGTCACAGAGTGTCTGAGCCTTGATTTAGCAGGAAAGATATAAAACTTGATAACTGCTCAATATCTTTATAGGCCTCTTTATCGTACTGTATTATTTGGTTTATAGGATATCGACCGTTGCTGTTTTACAGCGTCGGGCTTTAGAGCCACAAATAAATCTTGAGACTACTTTTTTGTGAGCAAATATTTATTCCATCATGGGTGGGGTTTCTAGTTTCTGTATTGCTTTCAAAATGGCTCCTTGGCCAGTCCATAGGATCATCATCTCCCAGTCTGTGTGTGCGTGTCATTTTGCTGGTGTCACGAGGACAATCTGTGCATTGGCATCCGGCCACAGACAGCATGGGGTTAGAGCCGGGTCTGTCAGAACCCGCTGTCATTTCCGCCGTCACCGTGGAGATTGTTGCAAACAGCCGAGTGGAGCTGACTGATGTCAAGATATACTTAGAAGCTAATCATGCAGCAAATAGAGGCACAGGGATTCCTGCAGCAGAAACTGCCTGGCCGCTCTCGCCCCAGTTAAATCCATTCATGGGAAACATTTCAGCTCTGCCACTCACAGTTCGTTTGCAGCTATGGTTTTGAGTGTTGCTCTCAGATTAATGGATACCAAACCCGGTCTGGACAACACTGGAGTTTTCTGTGCCTAATTTTTGACACTGATGGTGTCTACACTGTACTGCCTTTTGTAGGGAAAGCTCTGTGCTTGAAAGATGGCCTTTGTTTTTTGCCTAAGTTTTTGTTTAAGAACCCATGGACTGTCATACCCCTCTGTTTTCTGTGGAGACAGCCTGTCTTTTCATATCTGCAGATTTTCCCTCCTCTCAGATGGCAAGGATAGATGGTTGCCATTACCCCAACTGAGAGTCGTGTTGTGCCATATGTTGCCTATTTTTCTTCAAATAACATTCCTCTTTGCGCCGAGCATGTGAGAGAAGAGACGGAGCAGAGCAGCGTGGCTAGCTGCAAGAATTGCTCTCAGCTCGTCAGAATCATCACCTTCACATTAGCAGAGCAGGGCGATTAAAGCACAAACATTACAGTCTCTCACCTTTTCTTTGGAGCTGCCCGTGGTGCTTGTGGGCTGCTGTATGTGAAAATGCAGCGGAAAGGCCAAGGCACTCTAATTAACTTCACCTGGCATTCCCACTTACTGTGAACGTGTCTAACCTTTACACAACCTCGCTTAGTCACCTCTCTTCTTAAACACCCAGGTTGAAATTCTCATTTAATGTCAGTAAGCAGATTACTACCCTCCCCCCACGTACCACCTCCCACCCCTGCTTTCTTTTTTTCTTAACCTTCTTCAGACTTCAGCAACAGATTTTTTATTCAGGGCGGCCGCAGCACTTTGTGGTGGTAAATCAATAAAACAGTGTCCCCCATAACAGACCTCTGTGTTTTCCTTCCATCGATCCTGTCAGCCCAGATACATTCAAGTGCAAGCAAGGCGATTACCCTCAGCAATCCTAACTTTGATGTATACAGCAGATGACAGGTGCCAGACATCAGCTTTGGGTAATTGTGATACTGAAAGGGGGCATCGTTAATCATTCTCTTTCGGCCTGAACATTGCTCATGATCGCTTCGCGGTTATTGTAGTCGTTGTCAATACGGATTGCTTGCAGGCATCACTGTCACCCTTTCACCTTGTTGGCCACTGGAGTGTGGAACATGGTGTCATGTGTGGTGCCATATTTCACATGTTAAAGATTCAAAGTGTCCTAATAAAATAAGAATTGCCTGCAGCATTAAAGAAGCATTTCACTGTGTGAAATATGGTCTTTTCATAAAGTTAGTGCAGAAGAAAGAAGAAAATACTTTTGAAATTGGTGCTACATGACCAGAGAAAACACAGAAAAAGGACTGCGGCATTTGCTTTAGCTCAAGAGGTCAAAAGCCTACAACTTACAAAATGCACTGCGCCACACCAGACCAATAAATGCTCCCGCCGGTGGATGACGTAATGCAAGCTTGTCTGTTTTGACACAGGAAACAAAAGAAGAAATAGGCAACGAAGTCAGGCCCCGTGGGACGCTTTGGTTGTTCCTGTTTGCTCTGATAGAGAATATCTGCAGAAGTAAAAATGTCGATGCAAGGTAGATTACCTGCTCTGGATGAAGGGAAGGCTCAAGCATGAAGATGGACCCACCGGTCTGTGTGGGTTCCTGAGAGGAAACATATATTAATATTTATACAGTATATTAACACATTTCTCCTCCATTGTTATTCAGCACTTGTAGGATGTGATGGTTGGTCCTGCACTGTGATTGGATGTGTGGGTAAAAACTGACAGTGACGAGTGCGAAGTTGAATATTTTTCAGTTCTTCTCGTCACACTGCTGGCGTTTGTAGCCTAAGCGCTGTTTCCACCAAACACTTTCGGTATGGTACCTTTGGGACCAAAAGTAACACTTTGGACATGGTACATAGTCCCTAGCGTTTCCATGGCAAACAGTACTCTTTCATGTGTGCAGGCTTGTTGTCACTCACTGCTCCACCCAGCACTCACTGCATTTCCTCATTACCGATGATGCAGATGGAAGTCTGCACCTTGTTTATCGTCCACAGAACGAGGCTGCACAGCAACATTTTCAGAACAAAATAAAACAGGCTGCAGTGAGAGTCTCTCTCCATGGGATATTTAAATATAGTGGGTTTGTGTATTTAGGCCCTTTCAGGCAAGCTCAGGGGTTTACTGTTGCCCGAGCCCAAAGGAACGACGCTCCAGGAGGCTTTTTTCTTCCTCCAGGTGAGGATGAGAATATGTTCCATTCACATAACCATGCTGAAATAAATATATATAAACGCTTATTACTAAACGTGTATATCATATAAAAAGTAAAGGTGGAACAAATTAATGTTCCACCTTAAAAGTCCCCAGCAGTCAGCCCAGTGAATTAAGTTTTTTTTCTGCGACTCCAGCTGCTGTGAGAGGCAGTAAAACATCCTTTCATTTTATAGTAACAATTTACTAATAAAACTCTCCACGGTATGAACAGTAGTTACATGAGTCTCCAAACCAGCCACAACTCAGCCCTGAGCAGAGTGACCGTCCGCTATTGACCAATAAACGGACTGCAGTGACTGCAGCACTGTCTGGCTTTACCATTTGGACTGAGTTTTTCCAGCCTATGCATTTCACAGTACAGGAAACAGTATGGCGCCCATTTCCTGTACATTTTAGTCAAGAAAAGTCACAACAGTAGCAGAATCTTGGTTTATGTTTGAGAGAAAGAGGGGCATGTCTTTCTCTAGATCTGTGTCTATACTCGTCGTGTCCATGGCGGCAGGCATACAAAAATGCTGAAGTACTATCTGCTGTTGCGTAATTCGGCAGATTTGAGACGGGAGATGAGCAGGTTGCTGCAAGGTGGAGGGAAGCTTATCAAAGTTAATTTCACATTTACCCACATTGTTATGATACAAAGCTGGTTGAAAATCAGCAAAGTATCCCTTTAAGTGCAACTGTGAAATGAGCAGATTGTTATTACAGATGAAGGATTAAGAGAAAATAATCCTTTCCTCATTCCGAGCTAATTATTTACAGAAAATCAATCTAACATGTTGATAAAATATCCATTCTCCACGCCTTATTATCTCTGCATCATGAAGAAATCCAAATCTGCTGCAATTTGTGGCAACAAGAGCTTATTTAGTCGAGACTATTCTGGGAATCAATCATGCAGCTGCGGAGTGGCAAAGCTAAACTTTGTTGTTTGTAATCTGCAGAGAAAGATATAATCAGGCTCGGAAGGTTTCAATTCAATTCACTTATTTCATAAAGAAGGTTAAATTACTAACTTGCGTTACGCTTGATTTGTAGCCCATTATCTACCGGAGAGAAAAATACAAAGGTGTTAGATTCTAATCAGTATTAGTTAGTCAGCACCTCTTTGTATCGTAATTCCAGCAGATTTAATCCTCGCACCTCGGCATTTTCTCAATCAGGGCATTGCGCTGTTGTTACCTGGAGGTCAAAGCGGTAATTAAAAAAGTCTAAAAACACAGTGGGTTTAGATTCCTGGGGAATAAGGGGAAGAGAAATTATATCAACAGGATACAAGCCTGAGACAAAGTAAAAAGACGTCACCATCTTAAATTGTTCCTTGCAGCAAAAAGCTCCAGAGAGACAAATGTTCAAGCAGCTTTCTGTCCCAGCTGGGGCGAAGACGAGACGTGATTCAACAAACCTATAACACCTTTTGGCTGCATAGAGTTACTACAGCAGCTCTGTTAAAATACATCCACTATCAAATGTTTCAAATAGATGCTTCACTTTTTTGGAAAGAAGAGTCTTTTTAAATGCAAATCACTGCTGCTGTTGCTTTTCCATTACTTTGCTGCGCGCCCTCTTTGACCCACTACACTCAATTTAGGCTGCCCTGGAGTGATTTAACGTGTGACATCGCAGCAGCATTCCCACCTGTGAATTTGTTTAATTGCATCACTGATTTTGTGTTCACCGGTTTTGTAGTTGGTATTTTTTCCTTTTGGGAGACTTGGGCGTATTGAGTCGTCTCAAGCTTGACTCCTCAATTTGTCAGCTTTGTGCGATTGACCCCCTTTGAGTTGTGGGTCAAAGCTATAACTCACACTCTGTGAGTTGAAGCAATCCCATCAGTGAGCCGCTGTGTCCTCATTCCCGTGTTTCCCCAGTGTCCGACTGCTTTTGATCACTCTAACAGAAATGGATGGCATTCATACAGTGCTTAGATTAGACTGTGTGATGAGGTACTGCACTGGGTTCAAGAGAAAATGATGCATGACCCCGCTTGTGCGTCCACCTGTCTAGGGGGAGGTCGCCAGTGTGAACCCAGACGTGCCACCAGGTGTGATTGCCATTACAGAACCTCGAAAACAGTTGCTGATGAGATGTCTAGGTCTTTATCAGGCAGCATTGTGAACAACCTCATACTAGATCCCTTTATCAAAGGATTTACTTTTTGCTGGGTTTTTGATGATGAATGCAGTTGTAAAGATAGATATTACTTCCTACTTTTACTTTTCTGAGATTTTCAGCTTGTATGAAAAAAGAATAAAAGTGAATTCAGACAGAAAGTGATGCCTCGTAGCATTTATGCAGATTTTAAGATAGGATCATTTGTGCTTATTTCAAGCAGCATCCTCCAGGGCAAAAAATGAAGCCAATCCTTAAGCCCCCAAAACTGCAATTCCTCGAATTACCACTTGAGTCAATCCCCACAGACCCCCATGTGAAGATGCCCTCTTCACAGCAGAAATGAACATGTTTACAGCCTGGTACGAAAAATGTTTTTGGTCTCTATAACTAATGATCCTGTTCATGATAACTGTACAGGATGTGAATTTGTACATAACTTTACGTTACGTTCACATTTTATCAAGGCTTAAAGTTACATATATTAAGGGCGGGGCCACTTTGAATGGCTGTCTGCAATGTGTCACAACCATGGATGTGTAAAGAGAACTGGATACAGCGTCGGAGGCAGGGCCGCATTGATTCATGCGAAAGTTGCTCAGTGGGGCATGAAGCCAAAAAAAGTTGAACTTCCTAGGCCTAAAATTCTCCGATCTTCTACGTCATGGTGACGACAGAGCTGGCACACTAGAGACTTTCACCAGCCAAGATGCTAGCTCTTAACTTTGCCTTCTGGTAACTTAAATGGGGATATCTAAACTTTCAAAATGTTATCAGACTGAATGGCTCCAATCCTGACAGTAAAATGAGCAATTTTGTGACACTCAAAAAATGTGTTCACTGGTTTATAGACGTCCCTTCAAGACTGAAAGTCTATGTAAAAAGTCTCTTTGGGCCCTGTGGCATCATGTGATATACCCAGAAGATGGTTTGGTCACTATGTCAAATTGACTTCAAAGCCTGTCGCTGTTCCTTGGGGTTTGGTCACCACCCTTCCTCCTCCACAGCTCCACTTTCTCGTTCAAATATTTGGTTCAAATATTGTTACTTCTGGCACCAAAAATTCAAGATGGTGGTGTCCAAAATGTTGAACGTCAGGCTTCAGAACAGAAGACCACAAACAAATGAGTGACATCACAGTGGCTACATCCAAATTGATGTTACTATAGAATAGTCTATGGTTTATTTGCCCCAAACAGCCAAAAAGCTAGCCAGTTAGCTAGTTAGCTAAGAAGGGGCATAGCAAATGTGTCCGTGGCCCTTTTAGGCTGTACTCAGGCAGAGTGGAGCATTTGGGCTAAATGCGAACATCAGCATGCTAACATATTCACGTTGACAATGCGAACATGCTAATGCAAAGCAGGTAAAATGTTAACAATAATCACCATCTTATCTTGCTAACTTTTGTGAATTAGCACTAAACACAAACTAAGCTTTAATATTAAAAGTACTGAACACATTTTGATGTGATGGTGGTGCTAGAAGAAGAGTAACCTCAGTAACAGTTCATCCTGAGGGAGAAATGAATGTGTGTATCAGATCAGACTTATGGCTGTTATCCAATAGTTGTTATAGTTGTTTCTGTCACCTGGTGGCGCTAGAGGAACAGTGGACAGACAGAGCGACTGACAGATCGTTATATCTCCAGAGGAATGCCGCTAACATAGATAAAAATCTGAGCAATTTAAAGATGTGTTTGGGAGTAAGAGGAGCACCTGCAGACTATTAAGGGAATTCCTGAACATTAAGAAAAGTGATTATCTTGCATCTTGCTAAAGAAGTTGATTGATATATCCTGTTGTATATCCTTATGGGATTCTCTAAGTTATCTACATATACACTGTTCAGTTAATGGTTTGTCTCAGTTGTTAGCTGAAAGAGATCATTAAGTGTGATTATGCTGCTTTCTTTAAGGAGGGAAGATAGTATGAAAGCACTAGTTAACACATCGTTTAACCTCCATTCACAGATTCCCTACAAAAATATCAACGAGCATGAATGTTCTTGACCATGGCTAGAGTAGTGTGACAATAAAAATCCTAACTCAAGGCCCACTCACTTTTTCTCTGCAACAAAAAGCACTTGATAGGTTTAATAAAAAAATTCTGTAACCCAAGGTCTACACACCAGCCTTGAGCTTTCAACCAGTGTCTTCCTCTGCAGATGGAGGATGCTCAGTTATCATGTGAACTAAGTATGGAACTTCAGTTACATCAAAGACTTAAAAGCTGAGGAAGGTTGTGAGATGCAATTGAAATCTGTATTCCTTAAGTTTAATATTTGAATATGCTGCAGGGTGTTGAAGACAGGCCGAGGTCTCACCAGGAGGGAAGTGTAAGAGAGCGCTTGCGAGGCTGTGCTACTAGTTCATAAAAAAACTGCTGCAAAGACAGTTCTGCAGTAAGTCTTCATTGATATGTTAGGAGAAGAAAGTGACAGCGCAGCATGTTGCCCAGGTAACAGACCCAATATAGGCTCTGTAAAATATTACGTTACATAATGTGAGAATATTCTTAGATGCTCGATTGAAAAGATAATGTGAAATATATGAAATATGTATTGCTCGCTTGCCTTGCAAGCCATCATCTGGCTGTGTGAGAGGCAAAAGAAGCACTGATGTGTGGCGCCTGCTCGTGTTTTCAGCCAGACATTCAATTCAATAATTAATGAGACAAATATCGTTGATATGGGTAAGACCCATGTTAAAGTTGTCAAATATTTTGATGGGGTGTTTTTGTAAATGACAGACAATATTCTCTCATAGCCTACAATTACTTCACCCACTATAAACAATTCATTTGGAAGTGCTTCTTCTAAGTGATATCTTACAGGGTTCCCACGGGTCCTTGAAATCCTCTAAAGTATGTGAATTTGAGAAAAAAATAATGCCTTGAATGTTTTTGTATAGACATAAACAGACATGGGTCATTGAAAGTGCTTGAATTTATTATTTTGTGCAAGAATAGAAATTGAGGTTCTTTTGATATTGTCTGCCATCACTGTAACACAGCACAGTTGAGAAGTGTTTACACATACAAGCCTGTCTCTGTAATTGTTGTCTGTGAGCTTCTGTACAGCCTGCTACTTCTCATTAAAAAAGTCTCAGTGTTGTTACAGTAATTCACCTTGATCCGTGTCTCAAACTATGCAGTGTTGGGTTCTTGAATTTGAGGAAACTGGGCTAGAAGGTCCTTTAAGAGTCCTTGAATTTGATGTTTAAGAAGGTGATTAAACCCTGATCTTTAATTTATCCAGCTTGCCGGCACACATTAAACTGACGCAAATATGAAAACGTTGGCAAGTTAAACTGTGAAATGAAAGTGTGATAAGGGGGAAATATGCTTATTCACTTTCTTGTTGAGAGTTAGATTAGAAAATTGTTTCAGCTCATGTCTGTACACAGCCCAGTCACCCAAAGATAATGTTTCTGCAAACCACCAATACATTACGTTTGCATGTTTCATATCACATCAACGTCTCTAAAGTGATGTAATATATAAACTGACTTTGTCATCGGGAGCAACTGGGGACAGTCTATCACCTAGGCAAGACAGCTGCCAAGATGCAAACTACTGTTTGAAACCAACAAACAATGAAACCGGTTGTGTATTAGCAAGTCATTGCTGTGTTTCCCATGGCTTTTTTAGGTCCAAACATGAGGCTTTTGTAGCAACTCGCCTGTGTTTTTCCATTAGCATTTTAGGCTCCTAACGTGAGTGTTTTGTCGTGACTAATCTATGTTTTCCATTAGCTTTTTAGGCTGCAAACACGACTGTTTTGTAGCGACTCGTCTGTGTTTTCCAGTAGCTTTTTAGGCTCAAATTGTGAGTGTATTGTAGCAACTATAGCAAAATAGAAGGGTTGGTTTTGGTTGAATAAATGTTTTATGTCTATAATTGAAACCTGAAGCCATTTCATAAATGAAAGTATGTGTAAAAAGATATTCTTTTTCCAGTTGCATTTTTTGTTTTTTGCACTTTTTTTCAATATCATAGATAAGCACATGTACTCGTGTGATAACCATCAACTTTTAGATCATGGTATACCTTGAAGCCGGTACATCACTGCAACCCCAGTCTGGCACATAACCCCATGTGCAATGGCAAATTTATTTTTGTGTGGATTAAAGAAAATGCAGACATAGTGTTAATTAGTGACCTTTACAGGTGTTGGTCGACAGATTTTGTTGCCTTCCTATAACCTTTGTTGTCTTCCTGCTCTGCTAAGCTGACCAGATGCTAGAAGTAGTTTCGTGTTTAGTGTACAGAGTCGTGTCCATCTCCTCATCTAACTCTAGGCAAGAAAGCAAATAAGCATATTGCCCAAAATGTCAAACTTTCCCCTTAAGCTCAAAATGAAGCTGAGGCTGGCAAGCACTGTAACTTTCGGGTCTATCAAATGTGACATTTATAGACTGTTGTAGGACTGTTAGCAAAAATGTAGCATACTCATCATGAACACTACTTTTCATTCTGTTGTGGGCACTGAACAAAGGGGACATTTATAGTATAAGAAAATCAAATATCACAGTACTAACTATTGATGTTCCAACAACACTGTAGGGTTGACTATTGGTGCTTTCACAAAATATTTACTCAGTAAGATGTTTTGTAAATAATTATCAGTAATGTGGATATAATGACTGAGTGGGTGAAGGCAAATAATAGATCAGCTAGAACAATCTGGAAAGCTCAGAAAATTACATCACTTTACTGTGTCACAGTCTTTAAAACCAGGAAAACACCTGTGATATTAAAATATCCAAAATTTAAGATGATGTCCAGTCTCATATCAAGATATTGAGACACTGGCTGGCCCATCTCAAAATGTAGGCACTCTAATAAAATGGCAGTGAATATAGCCCAACGTATATTAAATAAGGAGAGATTTTGGGCTCGGTCATTCAAAAATGTGATCTGTCAGAGCAGTCACCATAGCAACCCCCCATGATACTGCACCAGAATAGCACCAACACATGAGTAAACATTCCCTTCCCCTCCCCAACCCCTCTTGTTCTGTTCAAGATCCCGCAGATCAGCTATGCGTCAACAGCCCCGGAGTTGAGTGATGACAGGCGCTATGACTTCTTCTCACGGGTGGTTCCTCCAGACTCATTCCAGGCCCAGGCCATGGTGGACATTATCCGAGCCCTGGGCTGGACTTACGTCTCCACCATCGCCTCAGAGGGCAGTTATGGAGAGAAGGGCGTGGAGGCCTTCACACAACTCTC
>JAPZEB010000002.1:21098001-21113550 GCA_029783705.1 Chaetodon striatus
ATGACGGTAATGGCGATGTGACACAAATTACTGTTTGTTGAAGGATTTTGTTTCCTTTATAATCTCCTGTTTGGCGTCTTTTATCATGCGTCAAAGACAGAAGATGCACGTCCACTCAGTCAGCCCCACAAACCCTCTGTAAAATGCCTGTAAATGTCTTTTATCTTTCCTGGCGCTACAACTGTCTCCATATCCTCTTTTTTTAGACATCAGGCCGAGGTGATATTTATGAATGTTAAACGCAAACGGGAGGCATTTGCATTCAGAGGCTGTCCATTTAGCAGCCTATGCAGAGCTCCGAAAAGCAGAAAGGTTGTGTGGGCTGAAATGTATGTTAAGTTCTGAGAAATGGCCTGAAATGTCAGCACAGATTGCTTTTGACCTCCCTTAGTTTATGCAAGTCCACATTCTTATATGTGTCCTTTTAACATCATCTGCCCTTCCACTGAGCTCTCCATATGAGCTATGAGCCACTCTCACTGAGGAGAAAATTATATTTTAGTATTCAGAGTTATTTCCTTGATGGTGCATTTTTGTCAACCGGGAGCTTGAGCATTGAAATTGTGATGATAATGATGATGATCATGATGATTATGATGATTATTATTAAAAGTAGTAGTTTTGTTGTTATAATTTTCATTCACTCTTTGAAACCAAGGAGAATGAAAATAGCCAATTCAGTTTCTAACAAAAACAATTCAGCAGAGGGTGTACATTACGTATTCAAGCAGAGTATCAGCAGCATGAGGCAAAACCTTTACGGCAGCCCATAGTGAAAGGGCAGTGCTCTGGGAGGAGGGTATGAAAGAGCAGGAAGCCACTGTTGTAGTGTGTGAAGCTAAAGTTCATGGTGATCTTCATCACCTTGCAAATGGGACAAGTGAGGTCCGTTCTTAGCGGTCTATTACTTTGTAATACGCTGCAGTAATTCAATCTGAGCCTGCTGTATTTGTCACAAACACTTTGTCTCACAGCTCAGCTTGATATTTTCCACTTGGGAATTAAATGTGTCTTCTTATTCGCTATGCTACATTGTCCCTTTAGGTGTAATTCCCACAAAATCACAACTGAAGTCACTGGCAGCAAATGGAAAATGGAGGAATAAAAATGGAGCTGGGGATGATAGGGAGTGCTGAGCAGATGTAATGCCTAATGGCTTGTGGTGTATTCGCCTGTAAGTCCTCCTCTTTCCTTTTCTTCCCTCAGGCCAAGAGCGCATTGGGATGGACTCCAAGTACGAGCAGGAGGGGAAGGTGCAGTTTGTGATTGACGCAGTGTACGCCATGGCCCACGCTCTCCACAACATGCAGAGGGACTTATGTCCTGATCATCCTGGCGTTTGTCCACAAATGGAGTCTGCTGAGGGAAAGACTCTGCTGAAGTACATACGTAACACCAGCTTCAACGGTGAGTGACACATCATAAAAGTCATCAGACGCTCACAGACTGCGAAGATAAGATAAGTGAAATTGGTTATTTTCTAACTTTAAGCAGAGTTTTCAAGGACATTTTTTTTAAATAAAATAAACTGTAGATTAGAATAATATACGTGACTAAAAGAGTGTATAAACACTGATGAACTCAGGGATGAACATAATGAGGTCTGACAAGTTTTTTAATGAATTAGTTTAAATGAGCCAACTGACCCTCCTACATTAGTTAAGGGAATAGTTGAACATTCTTCAATATATGCTTATTTGTTATCTTACTTCTTATCTAGTTAGATGAGAGATTAGATTCCATTCCCATCTCATGTCTGTACACTGAATATAAAGCTACAGCCCGCAGCTAGTTAGCTTAGCTTAGCACAAAGACAGGAAACAGGGGAAAACACTTAGCGTGGCTCACCTCTTAAGCTCAATAATTAACATGTTACGGTGTGTAAAAACAAGTTGTGGTTTTACAGGGGTGGGAGTGGTATGTACTTTGTAGCTGGGAGCAGTTGCCCGCCATAAAGTGGAGACATATGTTGTGTCTTAATGCAGATGCTTGCGTTAGTATACCTTTGTGTGTTATACTCTACAGTACATACTAACTTAGTTAGTGGGTAAAATTCAATGCCATAGTATTGTCTCAACTTGAACACGGCTGTTGTGTAACATTTGACTGTCTTCTTCTTCTTCTTCTTCTTCTTCTTCTTCTTCTTCTTCTTCTACTTTGTAATGGGAAATTGCAACCAGACGGAGCATTAACGCCAACGTTTGACTTTGATTATAACCTGCCAAAATACCTGCCAGCTTGTTTACTTGTTCACCAGAACAACCGCTGCAGCTTCTTCTGCTGTCATTTTCACAAGTTCAGTGGTCCCTCCGCCTCCACCCACTGTTGTCAGCTTGGCTACATTATCACTAAATCTGGTGACTTTTCAGATCCTCTTTATTTATGAAAAGTGATTAGCAACAAATTCAGCAACTTAGGAAGAATAAAGAACTATATTGTATTTCAATTCATACCCATTCATGGTGCTCAGAGTAATCACAGTCCACGTCTCTTCTGCCATCAGCGTGGGGTCTTCAGGGGAGTTCACTTGTCGTGAGTTTCTACAGTTGCATTGGTGCTCTTGCTCTATCATACAAATGTTTTATTTAGGATTTTTCTATTGAAGCTAGTTCAGCAAAGTTTAAGTGCTGCCATTAATGCACAATGACCTCATTAATATGCAAATATGACATTATCTGGTGACTTTTAGAGACCTCTGAAGCTAGTCCTGGCTACTTTCATTGAAAAAGAGATGGCAATACTTCCTCTTCGATGTAGCCAAGAGTGCACCATACTGGAACTCATAGTGCACTGCATTTTGCCATACTTGTTAGTGTGTGAATGCACTAATGCTCTCAAATAACAATTTTTTTTTGTACAAAACAAGATACGTTGGGCCTTATTCACGAACAGTGCATACGCAGGCGCTGACTGACGGTCCGACACTGATGTGCCAGGGCCTTAATATGTACGTAGTAACACTGACACGTGCCTGTCAATTTCGAATGACTCCAATTCATCAACATAAGTAAGAACAAAATCGGCCAGCACGCACATCATGAATTAGTTGGTAATTTTTGTGTGCTCACTTCTTTTATACGCAGAGTAAGAATATATCTACGCACATATTAGTGAATGAAGCCAAATGTGTTAATGAGCTTGAGAGATGTGCTGGTGGGACATTTGTTTAATACTTAAGGGAGTGAGGTTAGCAGCTTCCCACTGTTTACAGTCTTAATGCTACGCTCAGCTAATGGTCCCGTAGTGCCAGCTACGTACTTACTGTACAGGCATGAGACAGGTATCAATCTTTTCATATAACTCTCAGCAAGAAAGCCAATGAGCGTGTACCCCAAAATACTGCTGTGCTAAAATGGGATTGAGTTTACAGTGTTCATGACACAAGTCCGTATAAACGCCCCCCTGTTGTGGTATTCACAACATGGTAGGTGGAAATTTTCTGAGAGCTCCAAGTTCAACACGACTTCCATGTCAAGACCAAAAGCTCACAATTTCCATTTACTCACAGTATATCTAAGAACTGCTTTAAACTTGCAGACAGCCGTCAAATTTCCTCCAATATGCATATTTTAGCAAGCTAACAACATCACTTTAATGTTGGCATTACGCTCAAAAGACAGCTGACCCAGACAGGCCTGAGTCTGGCATGAGTCTTCTCATCTATCTTGGCATGAAAGCAATAATAAGTGCATTTCTTAAAATGTTCAACAGCTTTATCCTCCAAGTATTTACTCAAAGCTGCTGTGTCCATACCAATCTGCAGTGTCAATTTAAAAAGCAATCTAGAGAAAAACAATACTGTAGACATAGGAGCCAAAGTCATCTCAGTTTTAGACTATAAAAAGTAGGCAAATGGGTAATAAGTCAATACCACCTCCTCTGTTTTATGCACCATAATGTAGTTTCCTGTGGGCCGGCAACAATATAAATTTACATTCAATTTTTATTCATTGCTCAAAGCACAACAACATTTTCTGGATCTGAGTGATATTTCGAGCCAGTATGATTTATTATGGGTATGCCACTACTTGAACCTCTCCATTATTCAGCCCTGCACAGAAAGTGATGGGGAAGATACTTAACAATTAATGGCAAATAGCTATTAATGACAACTGCTCTGAAATGCACAAGTGATTGGAGGAAGAGAGCCAAATGGGAGATGAGTTTAAAACAAGAGAAACCTTTGTCATTACAAATGCGCAGCCATGTATGTCAGCCAGTGATCATTAGAGGCTCCTCTGAAGTACAATGTGTCTTCACAGACTGTTCTAGATAAGATTCAGCTGTTTAAAGTAAGGAATCAGCTTAATCTTCTCAAAATGGCCTACTTTTAGAGGTGGACCCAGCTTATTGTGTCTCTTTTGCCAAGTATTAAACACTGTGGTGGTGATGATGATGATGATTCACTGAAGATCCCAGTGATCATTTTACTCTTTATTTTTGGACTCATTTAGGTGTATATTTCCAAAACAAAATATCACACACAAAAAATCCTTCATTGTCTGGTTAAATGATTCAATGGACTAAGTAACATAGGCGTGTAATAGATAGTCTGCTCATAATTTGAAGTATCTTCAGCTACAAAAAGTTAGCATCTTTATTAGCATTTCTAGTATTTGAAAAGAGCAGACTGTAGGAAGCAAATCAAGTTCAAATCAGGCTGTTTTTCCTGCACCTGCAGCACCTCTCCTGTGTCATTAGTCATTAGTACTTGAGCAATTTGAACACTGACATTTCTGGCCTTATAACAAGATTAAATTGCCATTTTATTTTACGTCATGTAAGCCAATTTTAGTTTAGGAGGGTTGTTTTGTTTTGCCCTCACCAATCTGTAGCGAGTGACATATCTGTCTTGTTGATGTTATCCACGCTTGTTGTTTTTCAGTAGCCTTTTTTTTAATAGATGTGGGTATGTGTCTGACTCTGGCGCAGGAAGAAGACTACCCCATTAGTAATCCCCTACAAAGCGCTGATTAGCTGGTTATTTTCCAACCAACACCACAGATCTATTTGTATCGCTGAAAAAAGAAGATGTGGGCTGTGATTCGGAGGTGTGGAACCACCCTATGACATTTCTACTAGCACTTTGGTATTTTTTAACCTGGATCCTACATTCCCATGTTTTGATGTCTAAGTGACAAATGAGAACAACAGAAAGTGGCCCAGTATTGAGCAAGAGGGCTGCAGCTGACAGCGGCAAAACAGGCTGCAGTGTAAGCACTGGGGGCATGTTGGCATTGTTAATTTATGTCCATTAAAAGTACTTGTCTTTGTCACTGATAGGCTCACATTATCATTCCAAGTATCTGACAACTTGTGGTAAGCATCCCTACAGAGATAGACCTTTTTGTTGAGGAGAAAAATTCTTTTTGTTTCATCTGAAACAGCCCTAATATCCACACCGCCAACCCACCAGACTCCATGAGAAAAAAAGGAGAAAAAAAACAGTAATTCTAGCCGGCGTATTTTCACATCTTTTGGTGAATTCAGGGTTTATTTCAATCAAATAAGAGTTCGTGATGGTTTGAGCACTGGAAAGTTGAGCAGAGATGGCTTCTGGGAGTTTAATTTTGTTTCGAACAACTCTGAAGTGTGTTTTACAAGAATGAAATTAATGTTCATTTAAATGGAGTCTGATGAGTTTGGCAGAAGTGATTTTGAGGCTGTTTCTGTTTAAGCAAAAAGACCTAACTCAAGATCTCACTCACTAACAAAAAGGTCTCTGTGGGAATCCTCTCCATGAGTTGTCAGAAACTTAGAATAACAATCTGAACCTGTCAGTGGTGAAAATAAGCATTTTCAGTTTAGCATTGCTCACTGCAGGCTGTTTCGTGGCTGCAGCGCTGTCGCTGTCACTCAATGCTGGACCAATTTCAATAACTGTCGTCCCCATTAGTCATTAAAGTTCAGACCAAAGATTCCAGAGGAGACGAAATCATCCTAGAACATTGCAGAAAAAACTTGCGGTGCAGTGTGAACTGGCCATCTGAGCTCCACTCACGCTGGCTGATGGTGTCACCTGCAACTCCGCCGGTCAAACCACTGGTGGCTGCTTTTAGGACTAAAAGCACGTTACCTGTTTCGACAGCTGGTTAGCTTGTAGTGAAGTCCGCTGGTTAAGTAAAAGTGACCACAGACGGCATGTTCGCCTGCTGCTGCAGCAGGTGCTCCGTCCCCACCAAGACCTCTGTTTCCGCCCTCACATGTGCCGGTGTCAGACGGTGGGTTGCTACTGCTGCTCGCTGTATGTGCTTATACCCCCTCACATACACACATTCTCACTGACTGATTAATTAGTGCTGCTTATTTATATTATTCTGGCATATTTATTATCATTACAGTCCATCTGATGCTCGTTTTGTTTGTTTTTTGCCATTTCAACACTACTATAGATGCAGCTGTAGCCTGTATCTCACTATCACTGTCCTCATTCATATTTTAAGAAGCTACAAATTATATTCAGCCACAAAATAAGCCTGAGAAGCTGGAAATCTGAACGGAAGCACAGAGAGTTGTTGCATAGTGATGATACACCATCTCATCTAGTTGCAGTGGTGTGAACCGGCAGGTTTTTAGAACGTTGCCGAACGGCTCATTGCTAGTTGCTCATCTTGTTGCGAGTCTTCGGTCTGAACTGCACTTAAGACCCAAAATATGTAAAAAAAAAAAAAAGGGGTCCAGTTTGAAAAATAACAAGCTGATATAGCTATATTTTTGTTGTTGTCAATACTTTCTGACTTCTATGCCACTCTTTATGGCTCCCCCAGGGTTGCAGCGGTATAAGACTTTCACAGTACGATAACAGTGGCATCATGGTATTACAGAATTGTTATTATTATTAGTCAGATTCGCCATTAAAGGAAAGGTTTTTTGGTCCTGTACAAATATTTTACTGCTGTAATTTAAACTTGATGCCACTTTTAACGGAAGTATATATAAAAAGTATAACTTTTCAGATGACTAAAATAAAGGTGAGATTTTAAGTCCAGTTGTTTTGTTTTTTTTAGTAAGGTAGATAAGCAAACATACACAGTTTGATTTCCATCAATTTTCATACCATGGTATACCTTGATATCGACTATCCCAAGCCCATTCATTGCTACTGAAGACATAAATCTTTAGAAACACGTCATAACTGTATAGTTTCATTTTTTAAAACGCTCTCTTAATTTTACATAAAATAGCAGGGCACTGCAGTTGTTTGCAAATGTTACTCAAAAAGGACCAAATAGTGCATTTGTTTGGGACTATTTTCAGCTGCAGATTAATACTTAATCAAATACAGTAGCAGAGCGGTGTATGTAGGATCAAAGTAAACAGTGCCCATGCCTATCATAATGAAGAAACATGTCCCCTCATGCACTGATGTGACTTTGATGTGTTTATGATAATGATTTTCTAAGAAAAATATAGAACCTGACTGGAATTATTCTTGAATAAAATATAAATATAACAGGCAAAATTACGCTTTTAAATTATTTTGATCCAATCACAGTTCTTTGGATATTTTTTTTTGATCAGTGTGAAGAACAAATTGATGATTTTTCACAGGACGAATAACTGCAATTACTTATATACAAAACATGTGAAAACAAACTTCTGTCCGTGAGCTAAAGGCTAAAGAGCTGCCTGCCTTTCTTTAACACTGTCGCTATGGCAGCAGTGCAGAGTTCCAGCAGGCGAGAAGCCCTCCGATTTTAAGGTGGAACTAAAGGAACAGTATATATGCATTCGCCTGCGCAGTGCTAAAATTTCAAGGAGACCTTAACTAAGTGCAGATTCATGCATGGGATTGAGAATCTGCTGTCCAATCTCAATAACCATCTGGGGTTGTGCTGACATTTTTTTTTTATTTTTTTTTTTAGGGGGGAGTTTCAGCTTCCGGAAAACATTTACCTCAGTGTGGCACTGACAAAGAAAGCGGCTCATTTCACCTGAGCCAAAAATAAGATCACTACCTTCTCCACCTCCTATACTTCTTCCTGTTACGCTTTTGTATTCTGAAACCCTTTTTACCGGCAAGCAGAGGTTGTTCTGTTGTGGCTCCATCAGGCATATCTCACTGCCCCTTATTGCATTTAAAGACTGGAACCATGCACATTATCCTGTGTATGTGCCACCACTAATGTATGTTTGAGAGCGAAGGAGTGTAAGCTTCCTTTGTTGGTCTCCCCACTGCGCCGGAGTCACAGAGCTGAAGAGTGAGAGGCAGAAAAAAAAGGAGAGAATAATGATGCGAGAGAAACACAGCAGTGGATCCCCAGTCCACCCACACTGCTCGGCACAGCACAGCAGCAGTGCACTTTTGTCATGTCTTAGTTCAGAGCCACATGCAAATGCATAAATCTTTCATCTTAGACAGCATTCTCACTAAGGAGCCTACACAGACTATTTTGCTCCCTTGAAAATATCAGGCAACAGAAAACAGAAAGGAATTTCTAATGCCTTTTTATCTGCACACACAGAGACACCACTTAATTATTTGCTCTAAAGCTGAAGAGCGCCAAGTGCCCAATCACTCATGTCACTTTGCTGAATGACTTTTGTGTGTTTGTATTGCTGTATGTTTTTGCCGGGGCGTCGTGTAAGAATGGTATCCCTGTCATAGCTTTTGCTCACAGGAGTCAATACCTTGTCAACATCTTTATACACTGTGTCAACAAGTCTACTGTCTGTTTGGTGGAAGCAGAAATGACAGGACAGTGACTGCCACCCACCGGGTTCTGGTTTGGTTTTCACACTGAGAGAGTTTCACTATGGGCTCCACAAGCACACTTGAATTAATTCTGAACAGCCGTCCTGCTTCATTTTCTGTGCCGACACATGGATACCTATGAATTAGTGTTCCACATTTAAACAGAAAGACCGATGGGTCAAATGACTCCAGCGGTGCCATTTCTGCATTGTTGATGAGGAATATATGTGCTGTCTCTTTGCATAACAGCAGCTAGTGAAGGATTTGTGGCTCTGCATCAACATGGAAATGGACATTTAAGGTCTTGTAAACTGACATTTGTAATGCACAATGGTGTCACAAAGTCAAAAAGGAACATTCGGGTGCTTGTCCACGGTGTTTTATTAAAATGGCCCTGTATTCTGTCACCTGAAATGGGCTTTTTCTCTTACTACCTCTGCCTTTCTTCTTTTACAAGAGTATTTTGGCCTGAAACTTTTGTAGCATGTTCAATGACAAGTGTCCTTGGTAGTAAAACTGGAGGGAGATGAAATTCCCTTCTGGCTGAAAAGGTGCAGCGGCCTTCCATCCAAAAGCCACAAGCTCTGCTCCAGATACAAAAGACAACATGTTCCCCAAAGTGTTTTGGACATATGCTCGTGGTCCTTTCTCTACACTTTTTATAGCCAGAGCTATTAAAGTACTTAATTCCCATGCCAAGTGTCATCAGACTCCCCCCGTCCCATTTTGAAAATGGTATCTCCATCCGTGCTTACGAGCTTCTATATGCAGTGCCAAGGTGAATAGACTTGTAAAATGCAGCAGTTGTTCATTCTCTCTCAGCATTGTGGGATGGTTAAAATGACCTCATCAACAATGCAGACCTCATGTATAAAACAGAGTACAACCATTTTTTCCCATTAACGCCATTCAACATTTACTCCCGCGAGGAGATCTCATGTTGACTGACATCTGCATTAACACACTATCTTGCACACACTCTGCAGCTATAATTGAGTGATGTGCACACGTGGCAGCAACTGACAGGCTTGAGAGCTTGCACAAATGCACATTTAAAAATCTCATTTTCCTCATGCGTAATGTTTCAGGTGTCCGCAGTCCTCTCTGAGCTAATTAGTGAAATCTTCAGGGCTCTGCTTGAGACAGGCTGCTGCACACTGAGAGCAGATGGGGACCGTATGATGCTTTGGCTGACCTGTTTATCCTCCCTACATCTCCTGTTGTTGTCCACTCTGTGATTGAAATGCATTACCTTTAACCTGATGAGGTGTGCGTTAATTTGAATTTCTGATAGGAGAGCACAGCTGAGAGTTCATATATCTAAGTATGTTTCCAATATGAAAATATATTCCTCCAGAGGCCTTTGTGTGGCCGTGATGATGCATAGGAAGCAGGTGAGGAGGTGCTATATTGGTCAGTAGGGAGCTTGCTTCCTGTATGTGATTATCATAAAGGTTCAGGTCACGGTGTTTGGTGCTTTTAACTGGGAGTAACAGAGTCAAACACTCTGTGGACCTCTGTGTGGTCCATGTAGGCCACCGCACAGTAAAAGGCAAGGGGTTAAAAGTTCATGTTTTGCTCTTATTAGAAGAGGTGCTGTGTCCTGTCACACCAGTGTCTAACACTTCTCTATCCTGCTCTCCTTTTTCAGCATTTTCTCTCTCTCTCGCTCTGTACAGGCAGTGCTGGCACCTCTGTTGTGTTTAACAAGAACGGCGATGCTCCAGGACGCTATGACCTGTTCCAGTTCCAGATGACCAACTCCTCCACCCCAGAGTATAAGGTGGTAGGACAGTGGGTGGAGAACCTCCAGCTCAGGGTATGACGATTTACTGATACTGACAACACAGGCGACAAACTCACAGTGTCAGAACGTTGTTTTAAATGCCTGTATCTAAACAGGATGTCTGGGCTTAGCCATGCGAAAAATTTACAAGCGTGAAGACTTTCTGTGTTTTCTGAAAATTGAAATCTCTTATGTGACAAGGGGGTGCACATTATTTGCATCTCAAATACGGAGAGAGCTCAGGTGCTGAGACGTTTTACTTTCAGCCTAATTGATGTATTCTAGGTGCAAAAAATGAATCTGTTTGTGCAATTTAGCAAGAAAAGGAAAGTGTTACTTTCTACCCAGAGGATAAATGTTCAAAATTCTTCAGGTTTTTTTTTTTTCTAACAATGAATAGAGAATCATGTACACACGCTCGCACATTATTAGTTTACCTGTTGCCTACAGTTGTGAGCCAAATGTGAGATGTATTCCAAAGTCCTGCAGAAAGTTACTTTTAGCCTATTTCAAAACTGCACAAGTGAGGTATTTACTGGCTAATTTTATGAAGCAGAACGAAATGTAAGAGTCTCTTAAGATCATTTTTTCATTCAAAAAAGACATTGACTTAAATACAATGAAACTGGGAGTGCTAAAATGAGCTAATTTTCATGTTTTCGGGCTCATTCCTGCACCACTCTGTTCAAGATATGATGTTTACATTAGCAAGGAAGAACAGGGTTATTCATACAGTATTTCCCGTAGTCTTGCATAGCCAAACCCAAACCCTCTGTGCCAACTCTGGAGAAATTCTGCACTAAGGAAAAAAAATGCTCTGGGTTGTTTGTACTTCTTTAAACTAATCTCAGTCATTTTAGGTAGCGTTAAACCCAGGACGCAGTGACGATAATCCTGCAATATATTGTCGAAAGGGAACTTGTTCTGATGTAACACTCGCATGTGGGGAGGCAAGCCTGGCATTAAAATGGCTCCCTGCAAAAGAAAACATTAACACATAACCACATAAAACATTAAAAGACGTTTTAGTATTTTCAAGTTTCTAGCTTGGAGGTTATTGTTGTTTTACGCACAGCACGAAATGTGGAGACACTTGTTCAACATAGAGATGAATTTGAAAACAGTGACATGTTTCCTGTGTGTTTCGTGTGACTCGAGACCATTATGACATGGTTTGAATCACAAACATAACATACAATAATAACAAACGATGGCACGCAGCATGGCTAAAGTACAACAAATGATACTTAAACAAAGGAAGGACATTGTACAAAAAGGCACCTAATTTATAAATAACTTATTTAATTGTATTAACAAAATTGATTTAAACATAGATGGGCAGTTAAAATAATACTTTGGCAAATACCTTTGATCCCAGAAGTCTCAGATTAATGGGGTCAACCAAAGCACTCCGTCTTCAGGTGAACTAAACTCATATATTCATTCTTCGAGCATCAGCAGTCTAACAGACCAACACGTATCGAGTCTAGGTCTTCATCCATGAAGATGAAGACTATTTTACCTGCAGACATAGTGCCTGTTTTTTGTTTTGTTTTGTTTTGTTATACAAGGTTGTCTGCATAATTTGAGACTTGCCCGATCTTGTTTTTTATAGAGAAAGGTATTTACCAGAGTATTATTTTAACCTCTCTATCACCGCTGTCTATGTTTAAATTAATTTATTACAATCAGATAACCTTGGGTGTTTTGAAAGGCGCCTTTTTAAATAAAATGTATTATTATTATTATTATAAGCCAGAAGTTATTTGTAAACCCGGTGCCTTTTTGAAGCAATGTTCTTCTTTTTACCTGCCTCACCAAAGAGCATGTGTCGGACCAGCCGTCAGAGCCGAGCACCACTCTTCTCTTCCATTGTAACCTTATCTATAATTCATCAAGCTTCCAGTCTTACATTCAAACAACTATGATACTCGTCTCCCAAACGATTGTCATCATAGAGGTTTGCGAATCATCTGGTTTCTATCCAGCCCTTTACATCTTTCAGTGACTTTAGGGATTCTGGTGTTGTTCTTTCTAAAATAACAAATAGCCTGCCTGTACTTTTGCTTTTCAAACAACAGATACTTTCCAGTTTAATAGGCTCGCAACCATTCTGTGGTACATAGACCTATAGGTCATTGATAAACAATGCAAACAACAATGGCGATAATTTTTCACCCTGTCTAACTCCTGCAAGGCTTGCAAAAAAGTCAGATTTAGTACCATTAACAAATATGCATTTTGTACATTTTCATTAATAGAACCAAGAATTTACCGTTAATACCTGCTTTTATAAGCCAGTGTGCGTCCCTCCAGACTGCATCAAATGCCTCACTATAATCAATGAAAAAACAAAACAACATTTTCTTTTCAAGGAATACAAATCAACAAAGAGTTTGATCGATGGTGGAGTAACTCCTTCTAAATCCTGCCTGAGTTTCCCTCAGGATAGTATTATCCTCACAGAACTTACATGGCTTTTCATTTAATACATGTGTAACCGGTTTACCCTGAGAAACTCAAAGTGTGATGCCTCTGTAATTATTACAACCCCCACTGTCACCTTTCCTCTTATGAATTGGCACAAATAAACCAAGCATCCAATCATCAGGAGCAACACCATAATACAAAATCTTGTTAAAAGTAAGAGACATGGGCATGCAGTGCTGTTAAAATACTCATTCAAGACTCTGCCTACTTCTGCTGCTTCTCCCGGTTTTAGTTTAAGAGTTGTTTCTTGTACAGTGAAAGTAGCATTTAAGTCTCCACTGTCAAAAATTTGTTCATTACATCATCTTTGAAAAACTCATTCATCCCTAAATCCCAGGCAGACAACCTTTTAAAATGCTTGTGAAAGTCTTAAGGCAGAATTGGACAATGTGTCTTATCTTTACCGCAGCCATTCAGCATCTTCCAATGAAGCCAAAAGCCTTTATGAAATAGGCGGCCAATGACAAGCTTACATCCACAGTCTACATCCTGTGAGCCACATTATATTCCCTGTATACACGATAAATACAAGTAACCCAGTGCTGATAACACCACGCTATTTGCGCAGGCGCTGTGATGTTTATAAACAGAAACCAGGAAGGGGATAGGGGAGCAACAGGAAATACTGTGCATGACACTGTACATTAGTAACCACTTTACTGTCAAAGTCCGGGTAAAGAAAGACTTAATATGTGTAATGAGTTTGTCACACCACAGAAAAATGTATTATTAAGCATGCAGCCAAATTTGATTGATTAAAAAAGCCGCCAAGTGTATGAAATTGTTGCAAAATCATGAGAAAATAGGCAGTATTCACTTCTTTGAGATGCTGGGGGCGTGTCCACTGAATGTGCTGAAGCCACACCCACTCACGGGAAAGCTGCAGCCTCTTTTAATTGTAGCATTACAATGGATTCTCTATTTAGCAGCTTTACTGGACTTCTACAGCCCCATGTTTGAGCCTCCAGAGCCAGAATTAATCAATTCCAAACAATTTTCTAATTTCATGACTGTAGGAATCCTGCTTTTTGTACAAAACTCACCTCAGAAGTGAGATGTTTCTGCTGTCGCCATTGTTTGTTGTTCATGTTGCATCACTTGGCTGGAGCCACAGCTGGATTTATACTTGTGTGGCAGACCATAAACCATAGCCTACGCACGTCGCCTATGCCGTTGTGAGCATTTGTGCTTGTGCGGTGGTGTGTCTGTGTCCCTCTGCAGTTACACCTCCAAAACACTATTTGGCGGCTGAGGTTTCTGTGAATTGCTGTAAAGTTTGATTCAAAACACACATTAAACACACATTAAACAATTAAAACAAGACACAAATCAGCTTCACTATAGCTCGCAGCATTCACAGACAAACACTTGCCTTTGGCAGGACACATTTTCCCCACAATACACATGCTAACATTATTAGCGCAAGCCTATGGCATTTTACATTGTATAAATTAGCCTAGCAGCTAGTGCTCTTTTCCTCTGCTCATATAAAACCAGGGACAACAGCAACATTTAACAAAGGTACGGTACATAATGTGGCTCCGTTACAACTCACAAGGTTCACCGACAAAACAACTGTCGTATACTGAACACGTTTCCCAAACAAATACAACATGCTAATGTTATCAGCACAAGCCTATGGTGTTTTACATTGTATAAAATAGCCTAGCGACGATTTTCTCTGCTCATATGAAGCCAGAATAAATCACACACAGGGCTTAAAATGCTTTTTGTGGAGGCTTTATTGTCTTCACAATTTATTGTTTCTTATCTGTGAAATTTAAGTAAATAAAAGCTGTGTTTCCACTGAGAGCAGTCAGCATCACTCCATACCTGTAATAAGGTGTATATATGCATCAGTATCGCATAATATAGTATAGTTCTCCAGCTAGCATGTGAGGGTTTCTCATAAACGATATCCAGGTTTCTGAAAACGGGATATTATGTTTACATGTTCAAACACATTAACAGGATTTAAAAAAAAAGAAAAACCCAGATCATTAACAAGTATTCATGCCCATGTAAACACACTCATTAAAACATGGTTTTATCAGAGATTATTAAATGTGCAAAAGCTGCTTTTAAAAAGAGGAAAAAGAACATGCAATTATTCTGTCAAAGCTTTAAAAATCTGTGATACACTGCAGTACTGTGAGTCTGTCACATTTTTATGCTTTTAATATGTTTCCACCTGTAAAAGGATGTCAGGGCAGGACTAAAACATCAGTGAGGGCTTGATTTAAGAGTTCAACATTAAAAAGACAACAACAGACATTACTCCATTGTTGGAGATCACTCTGCTCCCACTGCATAGGTTTGGAGGAGTGACGGTAAGGAGTAGGAGGAAGAGAACAACATGTTTTTAACTCAGGTGTCAAGCCATATATGTTCAGTCGTTGGCAGCAGAGAGCTGCTGAAGATGTTGATGTTGTTGGAAACTGACACCTGAATAAACACCTCCCATGTTACTCCTGATGTAGCTTCTCCTGCAGGTTTTACTGTACATGATGAAACTCTAAATTTATGACATTTTATCAGATGGAATTTAAGGCGCACTGAAGAAAGCAAGATAAATCAT
>JAPZEB010000002.1:21151423-21165916 GCA_029783705.1 Chaetodon striatus
CCCCCCACAAGCGCCATTTTTAAAACACTGATATTATTCTGGAGGCTATGTAACATGATGGAGGAAAGACTGCAACCTGCTCATGTACGCACATATTGCGAGGGCACACTAGGAAACCATTGGGTGGCAGCGTCATAACGGTAAACAGTAATTGCCTGCCGGGGCCATATAAAGGGAATAAAGAATTTCAACATTTGCAATACAAATAAACATGTCACTTCCTAAAAACACTTAGAGGACAGGGAAACCTTTTCGTACCTTTCTACTTTTCTTTTGTCTTCCAGTAGTGATAACTTCTGTTACAGTGCTGTCCATTGAAACGTCCACATCCATGACAGGATTTCAGCACATGCTGTATCAGTCGTTCCGCTCGCAGGAGAACTGGGGCTTGTAAGAAGCACAGCATATTATGTTTTGGTAGCTAGCTAGTTAGATTTTAATTATTAGCTATAGCAAATTGCATAAATACAGTGACTTGTCAAGTTAGCCGCCATTTATGACAATCCAGTGCCAGCCAGTATGTTTGTTTATTCATGGTGTTCGGGTATGGGTGCAATTTTAAAGCAACAGTACAGTACAATAACTTTGAGTTTTATCAATATTGTATTTCAAATAAGTATTGCGGCTACCAACAGGCACGGCATATTATGTTTTGGTAGCTAGCTAGTTAGACTGTAAAATAATAGCTATAGCTAATTCCATAAATACAGTAACTGTTCAAGTGAGCAGTCATTTGCGAAACTCTGGTGCCAGCAGCAGCTTGGATTTTGATGCTTGTGTATTCATGTGTATTCAACAGTGACAAAGACAGAACCATGTTTCAGCAATAATTGCTCACATTTGATAAACCAAGTAAAACATTATATAGCATTTTATTTGAAATACAATCATAATAAAACTCAAAGTTATTGTATGGTACTGTTTCTTTTATGTAATACCGGACAATTGCACCGTAAGACCACAAATAAACAAGCATGCTGCATACTGTATTTATGGAATTAGCTATAGCTGTTATTTTACAGTCTAACTAGCTAGCTACCAAATCACAATATGCCGTGTCTGTTGCTTGTCACAGTTCTCCCTTGAGCAAAATGACATACACTGAAATCCTGCCATGGATTTCACCATTCAAATAGACAGCACTTACATAATGTATATAAGACAAAAGAAGTCAGAATGGTATGACACGGTTTCCCAGTCTTATTAGTATTTACAATTTACATAAACTATATTTTGAAAGTGACATTATGTTTATTTATATATTTATGATGCAAATGTTGTTGAGATCCTATATTCCATTCATATCCCTACGTCATGCACATGAGCAGGTTGCAATGTTCTTACCATCATGTTTTATCCTCTGTTGTTTTAAAAATGGCTGTTTGTTTGTCTTTAATGCTTTTGACCATGTAAATATAACCTGTATTGTATCATATCATCACATACTGAATTTACCGTACACTGCATTCTAATTGATCTGACAAGTTGTGTTTATCTGCCCTTTAATAAACCTTATATTAAAAACATGTTTAATCTCGTTCCATCTTCTAAAATAAAAAAGGGACTATACACCATATTTGAGGCTTTACAAATAGTATTACATTTTATTAATATATTTTCATAAAACAAGTTTAAGACTGTATCAAAAACTCAGTAAAAACATTAGATTTTTAACCATTTTTTCTTATGGTGATATCAGATATGAAATGTACATAATTCACATATTGTTGTGGTTTCTTTGTTCCCCATCGTAGTGAGATAATGCATTAATTTTTTGTGATGGGCAGGTAAACGTTCTTTTGTACCCTCACAAACTATAAAGTCTTCTTTTTTTTTCTTCATGATTGTGATCATAAATCTAGACATACAATTAAAAAATAAAATTATTTCCCACTCTGGCCCTCCCTTTCCCCAACTAGGTTTACTGATAAAACACTAACATTATGGAGTTGTTTAATTTCACAGGCACACATATGTACATCCCCTTGTCCCCATGCCTCATCTGAACTGACAACAGGCAGTGCACTGAACATAAGAGTGCAACACCTAGAGGCAGAGCAGTGATAATACAGTACTCTAAGCCCACCCACCCCTCATACCAACAAAACCAACTGAATATAAGACAGTGGATCCACTTCATTGACTAAGTCGCCAATTCTCACCCTGCTGTGAACCACAGCGTTCCATTGGACCCTTCATTATTGTTGTGGCAACCCCGCAAGGTTTGCCTTGTGACCACAGACATCACCTTGGCAACAGCAAAACCAGTCATCTCACAGGCAGGTTCAGTGGCACACACATTAACAAAAGAAAAAAAAAAAAGTCATTATTTGTTTTGTAACTTAATTAGGCTACATCTACAACAGGCGTGATCAGTGTAATGTCCTTTGTGATCAAGTACCAGAGGAATCTCAGTCATGTGGTGAGCTCAAGGATACAAAAAGAAAATCTTTTCTCCTTATTGGACTACCACTTACTGCGTTCAATTCTGCGCAAGACACATAGTGCAAGGTTTAACAAGAATTTGCATAAGTGCAAGGTTTGCATGTTATTGTCGAGAGGGAGCAAAGCATAGGAGAGAACAGGGAGAGATCAAAGTCTAAGAAACAAACAGATTTCTGTGTAAATAAAGTGTTTCATGCTTTCAGTTTGGCTTTTTGTATTTCATTCCCCTCTAGAAATAACAGGTGCAAAATCTTAGTAAACCTAGCTGAAGGACAGATAAGAGTGATATAGAACTCATAAAGATTAACATTGTGAGGGAGAGCCTCAAGTCTGTTGTCATGGTGACATCTGCTCAAAATGCCCCGTGGGCTTCAGTCTTTCCTGCTTCTTTATTATTTTCTATACAATAGAAATAGTACATCATTGAAGATAAAATTGACTCTTCTTGGCAAAAACAGACAAAAAAAGAATATGCAAGAAGTCAAAAGCAGATCTGAAGGACAACAAAAAAAAAAGAGTGCTGAAATAACAAACTGTTCCCCATCAATTTGCCCTGTGCCAGTAGTAGAATTGTACGATACAGTGTCTTATCCATGATGGTCAAATATGTGGGTATGGTTGCCTGCTCCTCTACAAAGTCAAAGCCATTTCATTGAACACATGTAAAATTACTCCTGTAGTAGTTTTCAACAAGCATCCCTACATTGCACCTGCTTTCCAAACTGAAAGCTCTAGTGTGCGTTAGGGAGGCACGTAGGGAGGTGGTGACCTGTATGAGGTCATGTTCTTGGGGCGAGAGCCTTTGCCCTCTATGGGGACAGTAAATGGTGGTGGGGGCTGGTAAGGAGGTGCATTAGGATCATCATCTTGATAAACAGAATACTCCTCCAGGAGATCCTGGTTAAGCAGGGTACTGTGTGGGCCAGCCATGTTAGGATACTCTGGAGGGGGAAGTGGGGGCTTCTCCTCCTGAAGGATAAGAGGGATGCTGGAGGACGGGGGCGACTTGGAATCATCTAACTCATCAGCAAATATTATGGGGACTCCTTTCTTGATGAAAGTGGCCTGCTCCTCTATGGTCATCTTCCCTTTGCGCTTCTTGCGGTAGCAGACCATTGCAATGATCCCGGCTATGAGCAGCAGGGCAGCTACCACTACAGCGGGAATGACGGTGTGTAGGTAAACATCGTCGGTGCTCCTACGACCTGTCCCAGGTGAAGGTGTAGCCGTAGGAAGAACTGGCATTGGCACCTCTCCTGGTGGGATGAATGTGTAGCTCTGACATTTATTGGTGCCACGAATAGAGATGTTAATGGGTTTGAATTCAGGCTCCATGGCTTTGATGAAGGCCACTTTCGGAGTCCCTTGGGGTTCAGAAATCCTGTTGCTGAGAACTGTGATCTGGTCCTTTGGACAGGGACTCTGCTGGAGACTGTTGTTGGTCCATTCAACCACAATGGAGCCTCTAGTGATGTTTCTCAGGGTAACTGTGCTACTGTTGCGATCACCGAGGGCATAAGCCAACTTTTTGGTCAGAAGAATCTTCTTATGGACATCGTTGCTTACAGTTTTGGGGTCACCATGAAAGCGAGCAGCAAACACCACTGATGGTTTGTCATTAGCAGACCAACGGTTGACTTGCACTTCAAATGCATCCATGATGCTCTTCCCACCCTTATCTGTGGCCAACATGAAGTACTCGTGTTTCCCCTCGTGCTGCTCCTCTGGAAGGCCGTACAAAAGCTGGATAGTGCTGTTGAACTGGATCCAAGATGTTTCACTCACTGCTTCTTCGGGAGTCTTCTTCAATGTCAAACGCAGCTTATCAGTAGTACCATCCTCCTTGTCAAAGAAAGTATCAGGTGGAATCTTAACCTCGAAGTATGTGCCAACCCATGCATTCACCTGATCAATGGCATTACGAATTTCTGGGTTTTGATTTGAGTCTGGAGCCAAAGAGAGAGGAGTGGTGCGTTTGGGAGGTTTAGGTGTGGTGGACTTGGGCTCTCGGGGAGGTGGAGTGGTGGTTTTGACTTTCCTGGGTTTCTTTGTGGCAGAGGGTTTGGGTCTTTTTGTGGTGCTTGGTGGTGTTGGCGAAGCAGTGGCCTCCACAATAGTAGGCCTGGTCATGGTAGGCTGAATAGGGATGGTGCTTGTAGTTCCTAGTACTCTTGTAGGTTGGGGAGGTCCAAACACAGGTGTGTGAGCTATCTGATCTCTGACCCTCATTGTGGGCTTCACCGGAAGAGGCAAAGGGCCTCGGACAGGGGGAGCAGAGTTGTCTGTTGCTGGAGCAATAGAGGGCGAAGTTGGGGTGGGAACTACACGTACAGGAGGCTCAGGGTGAGTAGTTGGAGGAAGCAAAGAGGGGACTGGAGTGGGAGTATTGTACAACTGCCGTTTGACCCGTTTAACTCCATGGGGCTTTTTGTTGACAATGTGCCAACCAACCACTGGGTATCCCAACCTGGCAGACATGGTCCCATCCTTAGCTGAGGATTGGACGCTGTTAATGTCAGGAATACTGCCCTGGTCAAGGGCACATCCAAGTTTCCATGAAAGTAGGGCCCCATTTTCCACCACCTTCTTGGCATTCCCTGGTCCAGCCATGAAAGCAGACATGTCAAATAAGCGGTTATTGACAACGGGGACCACCCTCATGTGCTCAAGGTGCACGTGAGAGAATTTTCTCATAATGCCCAATAAGTTAACCCTCTGTTCAGCAAGCATCTTCGTCAAGTCGGCATCCAAGATGACTGTGAGGACGGTGACGAGCTCCTCAGAGCCACAGGTGAAAGGCTGGATGCCGCTGATATCAGACTGTAGAGTGAGCAGGGCTGGCTCGGTGTCCGCCCGTTCTTCTGGGTACACTTCAATAGAGAAGACCGTACTAGGGAACACTTGGCTGCCAGTCTTCTCAATTATCTCCTCTCCAGACACCAAGATATGATACACACCTTTATCCTGCTCCAGGGCCAAGCCTCTCAGAATGCAGCTCTCTTTGTCCCAATATAGCCAGGAGGGTAAAGTCTCCTTTCCCATTTCAGTGAGCTACAGGAGGAAAAGGAAAAACACTATTACTTTTTGTATTATAGGAATACTTCTGAGATGTTAGTCTGGCAATGAAAAAGTCATTACTTATTTCATTAAGTGATAATTCACTTCAAAAATAATTATGAATGGCCATTAAAAGTTACCAGGACACAAGTGATGTCCTAAAATTACCCACCAAGTTTGGCAAGGAATTTTAAAACAAGATGAAACGGAGAGAAGCATGAAAGTATTGGCAGTTGTGAAGTTGTGACTAGGATATGTTACTAAAACTGTGAATCAATTACTGTACCATACACATCACCCTGGATTTAATTGTGTTTGTTATTGACCAAGTTGCTGGTGAAACAGGAACTAGAAAAATGAAAAAGAGGAGCTGAATGCAAAACCTTTAAATATCTAGCGTAAAAGCAGAAATGCTTTCACTATCTCCCCGGCTCCCACCCCTCTACAAATTCCATTCAGTTTATCAAATCCCACCAAATATGAACAGGAAGCAGCGTGAGCTCCTATTCATAACAACTGTGTGACTCATCACTCTTCATTTTGAGTTATTACTGTATGACAGGATATCATTCTGCATCACCACTTGGGCCAATAATAATCTCATCTCATTCATAAGTCAGACTGGAACAAATTGCACCAAAGTCAGCTTCAATCAGAAGTGATACAGTGATCAAAACTGAGGGGATAAATACTATATGTTATGTTTTAACATATGTCTTTCTGTCCCATAAGAGACATAAAAGAACGATAAAAAAGGCAGTTAATGTTTTCACACATCTTCTTCAATACTTATTTTTCATTTTTCCACTATACTCAAGTCCATCTATATCTTTATCACACATTCACAGAGTATCTCTGAGGCCAAAATACAGTATTTTCCAAATGTAATTTCAATTCAGTTCTGAAATATGCTTTAAACCTTAAACTGTAGCAAGGTGAAGTTCAGGTTTCTATGCAGCATTAACGTCAAGACAAGTGATGAATACATTTTATATATTTTTTTATGACAGTGTATTGTAAACCCTCAAACTAGTAGTACACAAGTAACACTGGGGTTGGGTCTAATGAAAAGGCACCTCCCAAATGAAAAGAAAAAATAAGACCTTCAGTTCATCAGCACGACAACAAAGTCCTCCCTTATTTCGCAAATTGTTATTCTCTTTCTTTCCAATACTCAATGACTGATTAATTCCAATCTCATCAAATGATGTTCAATAATTTACATGCAATTATTTGTAAATACCAACACATCAATATTACATTATGAGGCAGTCGACATTGCATGCCAAATATTTTCCCATATAAAATCAACGCCCAATTTATCACAACATTCAATTCTCCCTGTTATGTTTCATCTTCAGTGTACTTACATGGACATTACAGGTTGCATTGGCAGGTCCCGGTGGAACCTTCAACTGGAACACCTGGCCCACGATTGCAGAGGAGTCAGGGATGCCAGTGTGCACTCCCCCACTCTTTGCAGAGGAATCTGGGATAGCTGTAGGCGGCCCCTCACCGACTGAAGATGCTGCAGCCTGGAGCTCAGAGAGCACAGAGGACTGCATAGAAGCCTCTAGTTCCACAGATATCATCTCCACCAGTGTCTCTTGCTGTTCTGGCACAGTGCCCTGGGCCATGGTCACCAGAAGCCCTATTACCAGAGGGATAGTCCTGCACGAAAGAAGCCTGCTCCTCCCAGCGTCCCCACAGCTCATGTCTTTCCGTTTATAGTGCATAGCAATAGGCCTTTGGGCTGCCCAACAGATGTCTATGAACAACTTAAGAGGCCACATGCACTGACGTCAGTCTGATGATATGCTTGTGGGTCAGGTTCCCTAGTTATCGGCTATGCTCACAGATGCAGTGGTTTCTCTTTGTTGTCTTCTGTGACCCATGAAGAGATCTTTGGCACCCTGTTAGACAGCCATGTCAGCCAGCTGTGTGAGAAAACGAAGAAAGAAATAAACAAACATGAGAGTGACAAAGTGACAAAAGTAACCACTCATAAAAAAAAATAGCAGCACAAACACAGTAGTATTACCGCTTACAAAAAGTTTCTGATGATACTATGGCTATCACAATTCACAAAATACCTTTGCAATAATTTTGCGACAATATCGTAGGGTTGACTACTGGTGCTTTCACAAAATCTTTACACAATTACATTTTTTTTTAAAAAACAATCATCAGTGATGTGGATATTATGACTGTGGGCAAAGGCCAAAACAGTCTGGTAAGTTCATAACATTAAATCACTTTACAGTAATGCAGCCTTTAAAACCAGGAAAAGACAACACTTATATTACAAAATACAATATCTAAGATGATGTCTAGTCTCCTATCAAAATATCAATATAACAGTTCTAGCTGATACCAGCTCATACTTAGTGATCTCAACACATTTTCCCACCAAAATACTACCAACACAGTTTGCACATTGCATGCTGAAACTGCATATTATGCATTAAACACGCTGGTTTAAAAATGGTACATGGTGCAACAGTAGAGTATGAAGAAGCAGCGCCATTGTTCTATTACTTTAAAAAGACCTACTGCAACATACCTTTAGCTGTTTCTACAATCACTCCCTTTACTATCAAGTGGACTACATTTACCAGGCTTGTGCCCATTGGCAATCATATCAACTATTGACAACTGAAGAGGCAATCACTAGTTGTTTTCTTCCCTCCTGCCAATATTGACAAACTTAATTGTCTCCAAAATGAGATTCACTTAGAAAATCTATAAATGGCTGTCATTATTGACAGTTGACTTAAAGTAAAATTTTAATTATGCATTTCATTTGTTCCTGACTTTGTCTTAACACATGTAAAGCAAAACTATTTTTGTAATTAGAGAGAGAGACAGACAGTCTCAGTTGAACCTCCATGTCTACTATTATATAAGGACTAGTGAAAGTGTGAAGGAAGGAGTGATTTTGGACACAGCATTTGTCTTCCCACAATTTATAATTGCTGCAATATTTGGAATTAATAAATCACCACACAAGGACTGGCTAAAAACACACTGATCCCAAATGCAAGCAATTACTTATGTGTGCCAACAGCAAAAAAATATATTTCCATTTTCTATTTAGATTCTACACATGTAGTTTTAAAGCAATAAACATTATTAGCAAAAGGACACATTGATCTCCTACTGATCCTCACTTCTCTGTCATGGCATTTTCAGTAATAGCGATTCTCATGAGATGCACGAGTGTCAAAGGTTGTTTGTCTTGGTTGTAAGTTTTAATTAGGTGCCCTGGGGGTTGGAATTAGAGTCTCCATTGTGCTGACCCAGCCAACCTCAATCCTGTAGCACTCAGAAACGGGCAGAGGAGGGTCATCCAATTGCCTGGAATCCTAATGCCTGACTGGCATAAGGCTGTGACGTCAATTTATACAAAATTTTGCCTATTCTAAACCGCTCCAAACCTCGACACCTTCCTACAGAGGGTCTTGGCAAATGCGTGTCATTCACTGCCCAACATTTTGATCAACAACCTGCGTCATGAAATCAGTCAGTCTATACAAAACCCATTTTTCTAAGAATGTTTTATGCTGTTTGAACCCACCCCCATACTATTTGGATGATTCATACAAGAAACAGCCAGTAAATGAGGGTTGCAATGGGATGGGGATCTCGTGGGAACCAATACAAATGTTTCAATCACAAAATGTACATGTATTTACCCTTATACAGGCAAGAACAGGCGCTCAACCTCATTGTTTTGGGATAAGCTATAAAATGTAATGAACATAATGAGAAGTAGTCATTATTAAAATCAACCATGCACACAAATGCATGGTCTGCCAGTAAAATGTATACCTCCAAATGCTGTAGCAAATAAAGCTAAGCTTCACAAGATTAGTTTGCTTCTCTCACTCATCCACTCGCTTTCTCTCTCCTGCGTTCTAGTCAGGCAATCAATTATATACATTTTTTTAAAACCCGAATAACATTAAAATAACACTATCCCTGCTGCTCTGACGTCCGACATTCCAACCTCTGGTGTGTATCTGTTCTTATGGGAAATGACATCAAGTCTGGAAAAAAAAAAACAAGAGTAAAATCCTTCACATTTTCATTCATTTTAGTTCCCAGTCTCTAAAGCAGTTTTTTTAACCTTTAAAACCCATTTAATAAGGCTTGTTTGCAATTCATGTATTCTAAAAGGCGGCTTATTAAACAGCTGAGTGACTGTATTTTCCCTGCTGAATGGGGCAGAAAGATTTTCAATAGAAAACATTGTTGCAGGTGGGTGTGATCAGAAACTCTGTGGGAATTGGTGGTAATGGCTAGAAATCCTGCAGATTCTATACACACCTCTAATTTCATTTCATATCATGTTGTAAAGGGCAAGAATAAAGGGAATAAAGTTTAAAGGCTTACAAGACATTGGCGTCAAACCTCATGAGGGGCAATTGTGTCTTTTAAGGCTTATAACAAGACAGCCTTCTGCCGTTGTGTGTTGACTTTATAATTTAAAAGATGCCAAGACATACTGAATGTTTGGTCACTTTATTCTTATTTCAACAAAGATAAGACGCCTCTGGAAAAGCCAATAAAACACAACAGACTACGATACTATGAATCCTGTAGTTCAAATTATCTCTGACAAATCAATATTCAGCCTTTTGTTAACCTGCCAAATTCATACCACTAACAGCTACTTATGCAACTTTAGTTTTTGTGGATTCAAGTAAAGTCTCCCTCCTTCACCACCTTTTACAACAACTGCCCACCTTATTCTAAACTGACCATACACTTGTACACAGCCAGTATATAGATATTGGTGTACAGCTCAGCCAAAGCTATTGAGACAGGCCAACGCACTGCTTTTGCATTAGAAAGCCTATGATTCATCACTGGACAAAAACCTACATACCAAGGTAGCTACAGTCAGTTGTTTGTTTGCTGGGAAAATCAATTGTGTCAGTAGATCATCTACTGTCAGTGACTAACAAAAACATGTAGGCTAATGTATGCAAGACAAAACAACTCAGACCATATTGTGTAATCTATGTATTTGGCTCTCATTGTAAATGACGATGATTAATATCTAATGCGGGTATATGGTGTGATGTTCCTGGCACAGTAGTGGACTATTATGACTAGACTGCCTGCTGGGGAAACAAGAACATACAATCAATTCGCATCCACAGGGCTCCCTGTACTCTGCATGTAGTTTGCTGGATGGATGGATCAAAGAAATAACATTTCATACACAAGATACATCAACAAGAAAAGTCACACTGAACATGAAAAAGTAGTAACACACCGGTTATCTGTTTTGCTAATGTGACATTTTGCCACCTACTCACAAATAGGCGGGGAGTTCTGAGTCATGTCTCACCTAACCCATTAACCAAGTTGAGACATGCACCTTATCTGGCATCTTTATCTACTGAGTCAGTTCAGTGGGATTTATTCCCCATCACCCACTCACCCTGCACAACCCTCTCCTGACTGTGAAGATCCTAGACAAAAAAAGGAAAACAAACACCAAGAAGCTGAATCTACAATATGCCAGCTGAGTATAAAGGCAAAACGTATTCATCTATCAATTTGCGTTTATATGTAAATAGGTTTTTATCCATAAGCTGAATTTAATTCAGAATGAGCACACCTCACCTCAGGCTGCACCCCTCCACAAACACACACACACACACAAACACACATGTGGAGAAGGGGGAGAAAGCAAGCAACATCTGAGCATCAAAGTAAGCGCTCCACAATGTGGCCTAGATTCTATCACGTTCTCATTTCACAGTGTGCGAGTAATTTAGAATCCAATCCAAACAACATCCCATTAAGAAATATGAAACGTTTTAATATGTTGATTTGCAGTGTTCCAACACGCCGTTCAAACGAACAACAAAACAATATCAAAATGAAACGTGCATAATGTAACATGTAATGACGGGGTGTCATTTGAGGAAAACGCCGACAATCAAAACATGGCTTAACAAGATGAAGCCATGTTGCCTGTTGTTGAGAAGATTGAACTTAAAAGCATAAAAAATTTATGTTTTGTACTCCATTACCATTACTCTAAGAGGGGAGCACACACACAAAGCTAATTTGTTAAAAAACACAACCTTGTTTAATCACATTACTAATAGAGGGGATAATTGTGACTCATTGTTATCATCATGACAATTTCCAGCAGCAGTGGGGCTAAGCTATAGGGCACTAAAATATTTAAGACAAGTAGCTTCAAAAGCCCAAGCCCTAAAACAAAGGTTATATAAAAGTGTTGTTTACAAGATTTATTTAGGAGTTGAGTACCCCATTTTCCACTGATCACCTATTAAAACCTCACTGTTTCACTGACAGGCCCTTTTTATGTATGGTAAACAGTGCAATGACACAGACATGAGTGTGGGGGATTTCTGCCCATTTCACAACGCCGCCTGCACTACTGGGGGTGGGGTGGGGGGGCGAAACCCTTTACAACCACGGTATCCGTGCTGTCTGCAGTTCAACAGTAGTTAAAACTTTAAAACCATCAAAAATAATTAGGGCTCCGATGCACAGTGGCACTCAGGGCCAATTGAATTGACGTACCACATCCAGCAGCCTCTAGATAGTGCATGAGCTGAATAACAAACATATCCACAAGACAAGCTTGCTTTGCAATTGGATGTTTCCCTTGTGTTGCCCTCTACACTGTTCAACCAAGTAATGAAATATGTGGAGAGAAAACACAAACTCGGCCTTGGCTGAGTGAAAGTCTAACCTGGCATGATGACCTGGGAGCAACTTGTTTAACGCCACTGGAAAACTACTGTATGTTGTCAAAACCCAGTGTTGGAAGACAACAAATCTGTTTGGTGTGTTTCTGTGAATTCAGAGGTATCTAAAGCATTAGGGAAGAGGAAAGTTTTGAGAGAAAACAATGACAATCAATCTCTGCTCTGTAAAGCCTCCAAACAAGTGACACTTGCATCCATTATGATGTAACGTTACCGGCTGATTTTCATAATTCATGGACACTGATTTCCAGCTGCTGATGATTGTGACATTACTGGCCACACATTTTCTAAATATTGCACGACAGCATAAGGTTAAAGCCAAGCTACTGGAGGTGCTGTTAAACACGTTGGGAAATACACGCTAACTAATCATAAGTTAGGTTAAACCAGCCCTTCTCCGTTTAACATCAGCAACGGTAAACGTTACAGAGCCTGTGGTTGATGACAACAAATGACGTTTTAATCGTGTCAATGAACAAAACACCGACATCGCTATCATAATCAAATGTTTTAAGGTTGACATTTGTGTCCCAGTAGCCAGTTACTGTCTCCCAGCTAACGTTAGCTAACTAACTGAAACGTTAGCTACCGGGCCCGTTTTAGTTGCCCCCGTTTCTATTGGAGTATGTAGACGAGGCCTTTGTAAATGATAACGCCACCTACGACGTTCAACCTTGATAAATCATTTAACAGCCCACACTGAGCAAACTCTATCTTAGTGAGGCTACGAAGCCCTAAAACTGGTTACGAAAAGAAAAACTGCAAATCCGGTAACTAGTGCTATCCTGCATCTGTCCGTCGCTAGCGCAGAGATGCACCTGTTTTATTCTAGGCGGACCGAGCAGCGAGCTGCTGCTGCCGCTGCTGGGGCATCCGCCACACAAACGCCTGGCTCTCTGAAAATATTGCAGCCATCGTTAGCGCATTCAGCCTGCGCTACTGCTGCTGTTACCAACAAAAGCCCTCCATCAGGCTGTGTTAACGCGAGCCAGCTCCATCACTTCCAATCGTCGAACAGCAAAGTCGAACAGACCGAGCGGACTGAGCGGTAGTAGCCACCGAGCGGGGCTAACTAACAAGCTAACGTCAAGAGAGTATGCAGATGACAAAAATAGCTGGTTACCTGTCCTGTCAGCGGACGGGAGCCAGCGCTAATTCTGTAAATGAGCCGAGCTAGCGAAGATAACGAGGGTGGCATTTCTAACGATGCCGCTGCTTAAACAGCGACTGAACCCAAAATTCAAACTGACCTTGTTAGCGAGCTAACGTTAGCTAACTCGCGCCGTAATGTCTCCTCTTCTACCCGGAGAGCGCCGCGGAGACTTCCAAAATGCCATTAAACATGCGCTTTCCCCTCAGCGCCACGGACACATATCTAGCATGAAGGGAAGTAGAGTATCTGGGCACAGCCGAGGGAACAGATATCTCTCTGGTTTAGTTAGTCTGCAGATAGTTCACTGCTCTGTATTGTAATTATGTCGGTGGCAACCCCTCCCTTGCTGCCTCCCTCTGTCCTCCTCGCAGACAGGTCTACAGGTTGAGGCCAATGGTGTGTACCAGCATGACTCCGCCTCCCTTTTATTTGGAGACATGCAGGTGAAAGGAGAAACTGCTGAGAACACTTACATTGAGTGTTTGGATGCACTGTGCCAAATCACCTCACAATTACATACACAACTTAATATTCCAGCCTTGAGTGAGGCAATCAGTGAGTGTTTAACTTTCGATGGGAACTCGTGAGGTGAAAGGTGGCGACTGGAGTACATTTTGTCTGACTGGTCAACAGTGAATACCTTTTGTCTAGCAGTGTGGTAGAAAAAAAACTCATTTACATTTATGCTTCTTGTATAGTTTCCAGCACTTTGACAGCTTCATGACATTTTGGAGAACACGCAACACTACTTAGTAACACAAGGACGTAGCCATGGAGTAAACAGTGAGGGGGCCCTAAGCCCACTCCTGCCCAAAATCTGAAAACTCATTTCCTACTATATTATATTGACTATTATGATAAAGTACAGCTATACAGTGTATTCAGTGGAACAGTGGTGAAGTGGTTAACATTGTTGCCTCACAGCAAGCGGGCTCCTGGTCTGATCCCAGGGTGGGGGAGCCCTTCTGTGCGGAGTTTGCATGTTCTCCCCATGTCAGCGAGTCCAAAGACATGCAGGTTAATTGGTGACTCTAAATTGCCCGTAGGTGTGAATGTGAGTGTGAATGGTTGTCTGTC
>JAPZEB010000002.1:21171769-21183616 GCA_029783705.1 Chaetodon striatus
TATGCATGCTTGTTTGTTGTTTGAAGTCTTTCGCATTGCAGGTCGTGTGGACTAAACCTGCCATCTATTTTTGCAGTCTGTATCATACTGCTTACTGACTCTTTTTATATTCCTGCCCTTTGTTTTTTTATAATGCTGCTGCTCTAAGTTCCTTGACTTGGCCCCTGAGGACAAATAAAGTTTTCTGAATTGAATTGAATCGAATCGAATCGAATCTAATTGAATTGAATTTTGCGGTGGATCATGTTGGTGCATGATTTTTGTCCACTTAGCCAATTGAAGGATCATGTAATTAAAATGTTACATTGCATATTACATTTAAACTTCTAATTTGAAACCTATTAAATTTTAAAAGAAACCTTTCCAAGACTAAGATCACATTTCATTTCACACACGGTACAGTTGTCACATGCCATACAGTGTATTATGGGCTCTGGTTTAGGAGTACTGGTGTGTCCAATAAGGGGAGGGCCCTTCCTTTTACCATGCAAATACTGACCTGATATTTCCTCTCTGCCCAATGTCTCCTCTGCTGCACGAGTGCAATGCCTGAGCTGCAACACTAGCACGCCAATTTCTCCCATTTTCACAACCCTTAAGTGGGGCGACCTGTCGTCTTTTTTTTACTCTCCTTTCTTTTCTTTTCTTTAGCTAACTGCACCGTTTTTTCGGACATGCCTAACATCGTGCTTTTTAGCGGGAGCTCCCACCACGACCTGTCCCAGAAAGTGGCTGATCGGCTGGGGCTGGATCTGGGGAAAGTCATAACCAAGAAATTCAGCAACCAGGAGACATGGTGAGGAGTTTCTTTATTTAAACTCGACGCTTGTTGTACTCCTAGCTTTAACTTAGCATGTTTTGTTGGCGTAGCGGATAGCTGTTCGTGTTGCCGTAGCCTCGGTATCACATGTGGGGAGGTTAGCATGGAGCTAACAATAGTTTACTATTTAGCGGGTAGAGCTGTGAAGTGTACATGTGACTAGCTAGCCACATGTAAACACACCAGGCTAGTAGCTGATAGCATGCTAACACCAGTGCGTCCATTATCGGACAGCTTTGCTAGCTCAGGTGATAGTGAATTATTTTCGTAGAGTTTTTAACGACTGTATTTTCTTTTTGTTGCGACTAAAATGGACCCGACTAGCAGAACCAGAGTGGTTGCGAAATCACGTAACGTTGTGTTTTGTCCGTTGCGTGTCATGCTAACTACGCTAACGTTACGTGTGTTTCCTGTGTGACGGGGTGAGTTATGGAGGACGCAACATAAAAAGTGAAAGGCCACGTTTGTTACTTGTTTTGAAACGCCATCCCCCTCCAAGCCCCTTTTTAAATCGAAACTATGGACCTCTTACACGAGAAGAGTTAGCTGCTTTTAATGGCCCCATTTTAAAATGTTAGCTCTGAGCTAGAACGTTGCTAGTACTCAGGGGGGAACAGATTGCACGGGTATACCAAATTTGCCGTTACACCTAACCGCCGTCTCCTAGCTACATTGCCACAGGCTGGTTCACTGAATGTGACAAGCAGGGAGTCCACACAAAAGATTAACTTAAACAAGCATAATTTGTTAAACTAAAATTAACTTAAGTAACCAATGGAGTGTGTAGGTTAGCAAAGTCAGTCACAAAAACCATGCATGGGTCTGTGTCAGGTGTGCTGTGGAGGTGTTGAAGGTGCAAACCTAAAGCAGGGATGCACAGTGGATGTCAGCTGCAGGAAGAGAGAAATCAAGTGAATGCAGGCATCAGCCCTCTCATGTCAGCCAACTGCCTGATGAAGCTGGCTGAAACACTCAAAGACAGAAGGAGGGGCGTCACAATATGTACACTGTTGGCTAGCTGCAGCCCTGAAACCTGTTGATGTGGTAGACCCGATTAAACACAGTGGTTTGGGCACAACTGTGGTCAAATCTCTGCTAGAAAGAAGCATAGTAAACCGAGGAGGGGGATGCAAAATCTTGTAAGTTTTGGTCTTAAGTGTATTTATTTGCATGTGTACAGCAAAGACTGGAAAAAACAGAAAGTTTTGAACTTTGTGCTGCAGAGGTTAGAGGCCAAAAATGTCCTCATTAAATAACAATAACTAAAAGTAATATACAAAACAAATATTGCACAATTGATCTAAGTTTCAAGACTAAGCTGGCATAAAGTTGACAGAAATGTTCAAACTACAAAATGTTTTTATTTACAAGGGAAAACGCCTTTTCATGTGTTTATAAATAAAGTTGATTATCGTGATGGAAATAGGTTGCTCCAAAGACACGGTCCTCTGTGTTTATGTTTATATTGATGAAGGGATGTCCGACATTATAGAAATAGAAAAGTCTTGTGGAAGTCAGTTAGGTGTAAATATTTATAAATGAAGACACAAGTATAGAAGTTGATATTTTCTGCAGAGTTTTCTACAGATGAGTTGCGTCTTGTAGCAAAGCTAATAACCCTCAAAACTTGCTTTCAATTGGCATGTGGTGTCCCAAGCAGCATTACAGTACATTATATGAGGATATTATATCCTCATACTAAGCTGTAATAGAAAGTCATATCAAGTTGGTCAACACAACAAGCACGAGGAGGCATTAGTGCATACTTTTCTTTAGACTGGGACATCTACATCAGAGGCTGACATTTTTTCCGGGATTTTTGTGGGTCACAAAATTCCTGTTGGATTCCCATGGGATGGGAATCGGTTTCATTACACGTCACGTCACTGGGACTGGACGGGTAAAGAAAGGGAGCGGGCAGGACAGAATCATAATATGTGAAGTCAGCAGCTGTTAGTTTGTTTACAGGGAGAATAGGTGCATGTTGTTTTTTGTTAAGCATGTTATTTGTACATTATTTTTAAAGCATATTTTTCATATTCTTATTGTAATTTGTGTTTCTGACAGTATATTTACTTCAGTTTTATTTCCTGTTTATATGCTTACTGCATGTTCATTGTAAGCACAAAACCCCATGGAAAATTTATTGTAAATTCCTTAGCTCAGTGCTAACACATATTAGGAATTACAATTACTGTGCTAATTGAAATTAGCATCGCAATAATAATATCTTAACAAACAATCCATTTACTTATGTACAATATGGCTGTTTCAGCGTTATGCTCGGATTTATTTCAGCATCGTGCTATACTGACTGAAAATGCTTAGTTTTCAAATACTCAGTTCTAAAATTAAAAAAACACTATTTTCTTTATTATTTAGAACCGCAACACCTGAACAGGACGGGAGTCATTCCTCTGGGATTGGGATGGGACAGGAACTTTTTTGTGGGAGTGAGATGGAATGGGAGTGAAAATCCACTCTTGCATCACCCTCTAGTCTAGTGACTGCTGAGTCAATTGCCTTCACACAGGTTTTTGTTTGTATTGTAATACTTAATGATAAATCCTGCCCCTGACAAATACCCCTCATAGTATAATTTAAAAGATAAATGAAAAACAAAACTTACTAAAACAAATAAAAACTAAGACACAACTAAACATCTTTGAACAATTAAACTAAAATTTTAGTTAAACTTTTGAAAGTAACAGAAACTAAACTTAACTAAAAACAAAAATTAAAAACAAAATAAAAATAAAGCCTAATAGAAAATACAAAATTATATTAACTCTGATACACATACACCAGTTTCTCACATCCCCTTTCATAAATCATGAACTGCTGTTGCAGGGAGGCGATATTGGACTGGTGACAAGTGATTGTGATGGTGTGTCTGTGTGTGAAAGCATGTGGGCGCATGCGTATGCGTGGTTGCAGCTATTGCAAATGTGCGTTTTGTTGGAACAACTATCGGATGGATTTTCCTGAAACTTCAGACATTTATGACCCCCTTTGGATAAATGTGGGAGAGTCAAATCCCTGCACAGAGTGACAAGCCTGTTCAGTGTAACCTGACTCTGTGTCCTCTCCTGTTACCTCTCTGGTCTAGATAATCATCACCTTCCTGTGCTTTCTGTCCTCGGCGGGCTAAGAGATTTATTAACTAGCAAACAACGTGTAAGGTCTCAGGAATGTGCTCCAGTTTCGTCCATTGAACCTGACGGTGACTGGCACTCACGCCTAACGTGGCAGGCAGCTCTGTCTCGGTAAGTCTGCGTGGGCTGCCAAGTGTGTGGAGCTGTGCTCCTGCTTAATATCTGTCTGAGGCCCTGGTCTTGGGGGCAATGGAAATGGGGAGAAAGCGCACAGACCCAACGTCGGGTCCCAGGTGTGCACTTAACGCCACCTATCAATTCCGGCCCGAGGTGAGAGAGACTACAAGTCAGATCGAATCATGAGTCAGAGCTGGAGGATGCATTTCAGCCTGCCTTATTGCCTGGCTGGTCACATGATAACAGCACAGACTGAGATGGAATGAGTCAATGGCCACGGGAATCACAGCCACACATCCGTCCAGGTGATATGTGGGAAAGTGTGAATTGAATCTGGACTCTGGGGCGTATCTCATAATCCCATGTTACAGTCATATCTATGATAAGAGACAACCAGGAGGGAGAAAAAAAACATCAGCTGCGCTCAAGGAGAAGGAATAGCAGCATCTGAAGCTGCCTATTATGTGGCTCCCCATATCCACCCACTGCTTGGTCCAAGGCTGTCTGTGCCGCTTAGCTCTGGCACAGGGACTCTCTGTGATACAGCAGAGCTCTCAGTGCAGGGAGCGTGGTGCCGATGCCAAAGTCCTGTTATCCAAATCCGTCGGCACTGTCTCATTTAACAGATAAGAGGCTAATCTACAGGGTGGGCAGGAGATAGACCTACAAATACAAGGCCTCTCTTGTCGCTTGCTCGTCATTCTCCACATTCCTGGAATGTGTATAGGCATGTGCAGCCAAACAAAACCTTAAGGATGTTTTTCCTTTATTCCCTCGGGCTCAGATGTGCGGTTATAGAATGTAAATCACAATATATTTGTTCTGTTTATCTGCCTGAATTGTTTTTAATCTTACAGATGTAAATTACAGCCGTCTCTTTCTCTTTTTTCACTCTGCAATATAATAACAAGCGCAGAATCATAGCTCCGAGCAGTACGGAAATGCTGGAGCAAAGGCTTTTGTATTTGTGTAGTTAATCAGTGTCCAACACAAAACTGTTTGTAGTGCTCCAACTGGGATTTCTGAGTATTTACAATATGGGTGGATGCATGCTGTTAAGACTTCTGATGGCTCAGATTTGCTGATGGAAAATAATCTGAGTCTGGTTTCCTAAAGATCAAGTCAGCGGGGGTCATCAGTCTTTCTTCCATTATCAACATAGTCGATTTGCTTTTGACGGAGATGAATCCCCAGAAGAGCTTGGTGCTGTTTGATACTCAAACGTAGCTTCAGTACCAATGCGAAACAATACTTTTTGACATTTTACCTTGGGAAAAACCTTTTCTAAAGTTGAAGAAAATAAGACAAAGTCCTCCGTGTTGAACACTGGCAGTCATACAAAAATGTTACCTAACTAAAATGGCTTTATTCAAATCAAGGACAATTGAATCAAAGTTAAAGTAAACAACCGAATGACTTGCAAGTTTTCTACACTCATTACTACTGTGACATTTCAGTCATGACATAAACATTTTAAGGATAAGGATTAATACCCAGCGCTAATCCCCAGTTTAGCTGCTCAGTCCCCAGCAGCAGAATATTTCGACTATAGGGTGCCCTGGTAGAGTACACACCCCATATAGGCTGAGTCCTTTGTACGGGTCAGAGTTCTGCTCTTTGCTGAAGATCCAGAGGGGGTATTCACAAAGCTCCCTAATATTAGGAGTTGCTCCTACTCTAAGAAGATTCGTAGAATTGTGACGCTTTCTTAGAACTTCCCCTTAAAGTAAAGATAATAGTTATTCACAGAGCCCTTAAAAGAGCTCCTAAGGTGGAGAACTGTTAGGAGCAGGGCGGAGGACTTTTAAGAGGCTTAAGAGTGTTTTAAGCAGAGAAGAAAATGGCAGAGAGACAAAGAGGTCAGACAAATAATCTTTAAACACTGAATGACAGCAAGTAAATGAAATGCTACAGATACAGTGATAATGTTTGCGGTTAATGTCATTAGGGATACGCACACATTTCGCAACTAACACCATGGCATGAGAAATAAAGTGATCGCAATAATAAGATATTTGAAAAACTGGAAAAATTGAACAGTGCAGCAGTGATGACTTGGGTCTGTCTAAGCCCTCAATCATGAGAGTGATCACATTAACAGTGACAACACTTTCACAGTCAGCAGTTCCTTTCATTTCCCATTGGGTGTCCACACCTTACAGGTTTACCAAAGGGGTGTGTCTGTGACAACCAATGACATATGTTAAAAGAAAGAATTTTACATTGCAGCTCCACTGGGGTGTGTTCATTTACTAATAGTCACAAGATGTAACCTTTCTGGTAATGACACATCTTTGACCTACTTCCTCTATTTAAGCAAGTCCTTTCAACTACTGCTTCATGCTTGATAAAGCTCCAGAGGACCGAAACGTTGCTCCATTAAACACCATTGCTGTGTAAGTGCAAGTCAGTGTGCAGGCAGCCCTTCTTTTCAGAAGAAAGAATCATACCTAGTGACGGGGTCAATCACATGTCTTCAGTAAGATAAAAGTTTCTGTCCCTTCCCTACTCAGAGTTGCTCTGAGAACTTTCTAAATCACTCCCCAGCTAGTTGAATTATCCACAGAGGTCTCTTCCTCTCCAAAACAAATGTACCCTGTGAATTAAACCAGTAAAAACACTGAAAAAGGCAGTTTCACATCAAAGATCAGTGTTTCTTTGACACTGTGTGGCCCATTGCAGAATGGCCGCTAACTACAGTGGCTGACGCAAAAACACTAATGGCCCAATCTAGAGCCAGTGTTTGGTTTGTCCATTCTAGGCCACCTTAGAAACATGGCAGTGCAACGTGGCAATCTCTGTGGGAGGGGTTGCTCTCTATGTAGCTCATTCAAAGGAAACAGACACATGATTATTCTTATTTTCAGGTGATTATGAGAAAAAATACTTATTATATCATATTCAATTCATGTCAATATGTCCTGCTAAACCCCGCTGGGCATTTAAAAAAACATATCATGGCTGTGCTAGTTAGTTTCTAATTAAATGCATGTAACTGAATGTGTGCATATCAACATACAACATGGGACAACAGAGGGTTAAAAGCGATGAATAAACAATGGTTTCAATAATTAAAGCCCGGGGCACAGAAACAGGCACAAACTGGCACGCTAACCAGCTCTCTAACAGAGAGTTTCTTGGTAATTGTTTTTGTCCCTTTTGTTGGCTGCATAGTTACAAACATTCAGCCTTTATCCTTTATGTCAGGCATTTTTCACTGCAAATCCTCTGCACTGATGGAGGCCTGACATGGGACAAAACGTTTGTTCTTTCCTCTCAATAAATGTGACACAAAAAAGTAGACAAGGAGCTCATTATTCAGTTGCAGGACTGTGAATCTCATGTTATTTGTAGTTGCAAATGTATTCATAATTAAATACCGGTATGTATATTCCTTTCAACGTCAATGCCAGCAAAGTCAGGCTCTATTATGGTCCAACTGCTTACTTTCATTATTGTCTAAGGTTACAAAAGAATTACTACCACACCGTTGTGGTATTATGTACAAGTACAGGATTGTGCTCCAGTACAGATCTCATTACCTGCTTCCCACTTTCAAGATCAAAAGCTGTTTGAAGGCTCTCTTCATACCTGATACGTGAGACTCAGCAGATAGCCCTGTCTCTAGAGTTATGCTGCATTCATGTGCTCCCTGGATGGACCCATTTCCCAAGCTGGGACGTAGTTCTTTTGACCTCTGTGTGTTCATGAGCTTTTAAGTTACTACAAAGCACCAACTACAAAGACGATGTGTTGTATTCATAGACTGTTTAAATTAATGTTTTGAAGCCTTAAATTTGGCATTTCAGCTGTCGCCATCTTGGTTTTTTGGAGCCAGAAGTGGCCACACTGGGACAAGTGGTTAGAGCTGTGGAAGTGGGGTGCATCTGACTGAGAACCAGAGGTGATGCCTTGCAAACTGTCTGTCAATCCAAGCAGTCCACCCTCAATTATGCATATCTTTGAGCCTTCATAAAATGTAAACAGGTGAGTTGTTCCCCCGTACAGTTGCCATAAATGTTAAAAATTAGCTACAGAGACCAAAACTGATTTTTGTACCAGGCTGTAAACATGTTTATTCCTGCTGTAATGTTGGGCATTTAAACACCGGGGGGTCTGTGGGGATTGACTCACTTTTGGAGCCAGTCACAGAGCAGTTTTTGGCACTTCCGTGTTTGGCTTCATTTTTTAGTTGCTTGGTTGCATTTTATTGCTCAGAGCATTTAAACAGCACATTGATAGCTGTTTCCAGTATTTGTGCATCAATGAGGAGCAATGGAAATACATCAGGTGATTGATTTTGTCCCAGACTTGTTGCTGCACCAGTACATTTCCCAAAACCACCAAAATATTGCTTTAGCTGACTTGTTATCACGGTTAATGCTAATAAATAATGTTTCTGACTAATCTAGGTCACTCTACATGAATAGCAACTAATGACCATATTACAAATTACATGTGAACAATGCAATATGTGAATTAATAAAAAGTTCTGTACCATTAACCAAACATTGACTTTCATCTGTCATTTTACTTGAATTGAATTGATTGCCTTTATTGTCATTGTACTTTACAATACAACGAAATTAGGAGCGCTACTCCACCATGGTGCATACAATACATACAATTTTGTGTATGAGAATAACAACCGGTGCACACAGAGCCGCATTATAGACAGCCACTGTTCCCGTGATCTGGAGTATCTCTCAGTGTTGTGCAGACCGTTCAACCTGCCAAGAGGGCTAACTGTAGTAATTGTGACAGCCGTCTATATCCCACCTGACGTTAATGTTAGCTCGTCTCTAACTGACCTCCACCAAACCATCAGTAAGCAGCAGAGAACCCACCGTGACATCAAAGTTGGCAGGTCTTGTACTAAAGTTTTCACATACTTTCCAAGTTGTTTCAACTTGAGGGGGTATTAATTTTCCCAGCTGGGAGCTTGTTTTTCAGATTATTGTGATACCACATGAATGCAACATAACCAAGAGTTTTTATGGGGCCCTGTAATAGGAAGTTATTAATAAGTTAAGTTCAAAGTTTTGCAATGCAAAGTGAAGACTCAAGAGTTAGAATACTAAATCGGCTCCATATTTTGTCAACAGCAATAAGATCATTTTAGGGCTTTTAATAATGCAGAATTAAAAAGAGTAGTCATTTCTATTTATGTAGTTTAAAGTTCTCGTTCCCTCTTTTGCACCTCTTTGAAATGATTGCCAGAACCTCCCACGCTTTCCACCATACTTATCAGATCAGGTTCCTGCCTACAGGCTGTTTCCAACCACAACACTAGAAACCATACCGTCATAATGTTGACTACAGTGCATATTTGTGCACCTGCCGATGACACAGTATCCTTTGGTCTGTGCGAGACGTAGCCTGGAGGAGCACTTCCTCTAACATCTGCCATGATCTCATCCTCACCTCCTTTTAAACACACACTATATTGAGGCATCTACGACCCAGGGCCACGGCCGAGGTCTTATTATTGAGACATTAAACAGTTACACATTCTCTGCATGATCATAAAAAACTGAGAAGAGGACCTGCATGAAATCTCCATTTTTTAAAGTGGTTCAATTAAAACTGGAATACGGTTTGGAACAAAGCTTCATTTATCTGGGTGCAGGAGGAGACTCATTATTATTAAATGAAAGAGAATTGCAGAAGTGATCTGTCTCTTCTATTAAAACTACGGAGGGTATTACAGGAAGTCTTGCATCCACCAGGCAGTCCTTTTAAAGTCCTATCTCCAGGTTTAAATGATGTTTAAGTGGTGTCACTGTGTGCTGTTCAGTTGAGATTCCTGTTTCAGATATAAAGGATTACACTTAAAACAATGTCATCTGAGATGTGTGGAGACAGTTTTAGAAGCCGCAATAAAATAAGCTGTGATTGTTTTATAATTTGTGCGGTGCAATGACAAATGACACTGAACACTCAACATTCACAGTGGTGTAGCAAATGATATGTTTACTGTGGTTTCACAGCGCACACAGTTACATACACCTTAAAGCTGTGTTCATGCAGTGTTGACGCAAGCGAGCTTTGTTCAAGGACACATTAATGGTAGCTGAGAGGCGAGAGTATTCATAATTAACTCTTACCTACATTTTACTGCCCATGCTGGGATTTGACCTGACTGTCTCTGTAACCACCAGGCCAGCGCCGCTTCTTAGAAACCAGATAATGTAAGGACTTGAATAGATTACTTTGCAATATTAGTATATTCAACCTTTTCAAATAGAAGTCCCCGACTAGTGCCATTTATTTACTTGACTGTGGATATTGTGAGGCAAATAGTTGTGATCACTCCTGTCAAAGTCCTTAGGAATAAATTATTAGTTCAGTTAGTCAAAAGAGAAAGTAACTGGAGAACTTTAACATCAAATGACATGTATTTTTTGAGATGGGGGGCTGTTTTCTTGCCATTTGTGGGCAGTGGTAACGACCTGTGAACGTGACATTGACGTATCATCACCCTCTAAGTTGATATGGGGAGCTTGATAGCAAACAACTGCCTGTTTATCTCACACATCTAGCATTTACACAGCAACATTATCATTCATCTGGAGTCGTGTTTCTGGCCACCTGATGAATGTAAATCCAATATTCACTCTCTTTTAGGCTCTGTTTTGGTTCTCTACCAACTCCTGAGGGAAATATCTGGCTGTTTAGCTGCTAAGTGCTCCACTATGTTCACCAGCTGGTCCCTAACTGTGTCTGTCTGTGGTTTGGTGCTGAGCAGGCAGTGTACAGTGGGTTTTATAGAGCTTTTACGTTGAAAACAGATGCCTGTGGCGGCTATTAGGGTCGTAAGAGTGAACCCAGCATCATAACACCACAACAAAATTTAACAAACAGTAGAGCACTGGACAGAGATTATAGAGTTAACTGTATTAAGTAGATTTTTAACTGTTGGAGTTTTTTGTTTTTTTTAACCATTAAAGGGGAACTATCCCTAATTTTAAAATTCATAAATGTTATTCCTATGGTCTAATAGAGTCCAAAAATATTAGTAAACATGAACATCTCTCCCCCAAATCCAGAAACTAGAGTGCTAAAATTCAAATTTGTGATGTCATAGAGTATAAAGTCTGGAGCTGCTCCATAGACAATGTAGGGTTGCCAAACATTAGTCAACCAAAAAGGTCATTAGTTTGCGAGATGTCATTGGTCTCTTGGTCTCAGAAAAAACACCAACAAATGTGAAACTCTATTAGGAGCTGCGCCTTGCCAAAATAAATCAAAAGCTATATGGCTGGACCATGTGGGAATTTAATGTGAAGGGACAGACACAGGAAGAAGCCACACTCAGCCGTCAGACAGGAGTCACGTTACAAACCAATCACAGCTGACAGATATCTTTCCCTTATTCTGTATATATTAAGTTTGATAAATACGTAAAAGTTTTAGCGCAGGTCTACCCAGAGCTTTACATCTGTCCCACGGACGATAGGTCTACACACTTATAAACAACTACTGGAAGAAGATCAGCTCTGCACTCAGGATTTCAGGTAAATAGGCTGTATGATGCTTGTTTAGATTGCTTTGTAACCTTGGATGCAACCTGCCGCCGTGCTTTTAAAAGCTGGCACAAAAAAGGCACACAACTAGCGCACAGCGCCCGACCTCATGTTTTCCAGGTGGTTAAAGGGGCTGGTACCTGCAGTTATTACACAGGCTAGTTCATAACATGTCGGGCAGGAAATCCAAAGTGTGGGATCATTTTGAGAAGGTGAAGGACCAACCCAA
>JAPZEB010000002.1:21237770-21250295 GCA_029783705.1 Chaetodon striatus
TGGTGACTCTAAATTGTCCGTAGGTGTGAATGTGAGTGTGAATGGTTGTCTGTCTCTATGTGTCAGCCCTGTCATAGCCTGGCGACCTGTTCAGGGTGTACCCTGCCTCCTGGCCGATTTCAGCTTGGGTAGGCTCCAGCCCCCCTATGACCCCCAACAGGATAAGCGGTTACGGAAAATGAATGAATGAATTAATTAATTAATGAGTATTATTCTAGTAAAATGTCTCATTATCTGTATGTGATCAAGGAAAATCCTCATTTTGGTAGCTGTATTTACTCTATATTACTCTTGTGATAAAAAAAAATGATTGGAAGCTCAATTCTGCAGCTGTTCTGTAAAAAAAAATTCTCGTAGATAATAAATATTGTAACTTCTGATCAATCAATATAAATTTCAGGCTTAAAATAACAACTTCTGATTAGGCCCAACCCACTTTTGATTTAAACTCCACCCATCTCTGACATAACCCCCGCCCATTCCGAGTACATATACAGATTATAATGTACTCACTCATCCCTATTAACAACTTTTAATATTGGTCTAGTTTTAAGATAAGAGGTACTCTGATTATTTCCTTAAGTTCAAGTAATAATAAATAACAATTAAAATAATAATAAACTTTATTCATGTAGCACCTGTCATACAAGAAATGCAGGACAAAGTGCTTTACAATAAGCACTGAGTGCTTCACATGAAAATAGACAGAATAAACATGAAAACAGAACTCATTCATAAAATAATGGAGTTGTAAAACTATAAATCATAAAATCAAGTATGATTTTAAAACAGAAGCAGCAGTGTGAAGTGTAAATACTCAGTAAAAGCATGTAAAGAGAGTGTCAGACCTGTATCAGCAAAGTCAGAGCCAGTTAAAGGCTGAAGTTAACAGATATGTTTTTAGCTTTCCTGTAAAAATATTTAGACAGCTAGCTTCCCAGATATCTATAGGTAGTGTGTTCCATAGTTTTGGGGCGTAATTGACAAAGGCTGCATTCCTTATCATCTTCCAGCTGTTGTGATACCACATGTAAAGTCGCAAGTAAAAGTCCTGCATTCAAAATTTTACACAAGAAACAGGATACAAGTCTAAGGGGCTTTATATCCTAGTAGACTATTTGTTGATGCACTACACATACCATCTCCCAAAACAATTGTTTACTGACATTTCCAACAAAAAGCCCCCCAAAAAACATGGATTGGATTCGTTCCAGCACTTCTGATGATTACGCTCAACTCATCAAATAGCATAGAAGTGCATACATAAATTTAATCATCTATAATTCCATGGCGACTAAACGGACTTTGTGGGTGAGACTGTTTTCTCCAGCAGTAATGAATGTTTATAATACTCAGCATATAGGCTGAAAAGCTGCTGCTGCTGCTGCTGTCGAGGAAAACACGCTGATGTATTATTCAGCAACGCCTTCTGCTTTAACCTTTACGTGAGTGCAGCAGGGGATCTTTAAATGAATGTGAAATGATACATACTCTGTTTAAATATTCAATCAAGATATTTATATAAGTGAGAATTTCACCTTTAATAAGAGCTCCGATGGCATTTCTCCACCATGGAACTTATAATGTACATTAAGAGAGATATTTGTGCTCTAGCCTTTTTTTTAAATGATGTTTAGAGAATTATTAAAACGACCGACTTTATGAAACCATTTTAATTTGTGCTACATTTTCATTAAAGGCAGGCAGAGGATCAGTGTGTGACCAGCTGTGTGTATATGTCATGTCCTCATTGTGATAATCATCCTACTTGACTCAGTAAACCCACTGAGGGAACTGTATCTCCTGTCACACACACACACACACAGACACACACACACACACACACACACACACACAGAAATATGATGTTTTTTTCCCCCCGTTTTGTAAACACACGCTCTCTCTCTGTCTCTCCTGGTATCACTGTCTTCCTCCCTCTAACATCCCCCTCTCCCTCCCCTCCTCCTCCTCCTCCCTACAGTGAACTGAAGCAGGAGCTGGACGAGGAGGGCAGTCGCTGCCTCCTGCTGTCACGGCAGAGCTGCTTCAACCAGCGCTGCTGCATCCGCTGCTGCTCGCCCTTCACCTTCCTGCTCAACCCCAAGCGCCAGTGCCGTGACTGCCACTACAACGTCTGCAAGGCCTGCCGGGTCTACAACAAGCGGGACAAAGCCTGGCTCTGCTCCGCCTGCCAGAAGAGCAGGTAAGGTCGGGCAGCGGTGGTAGTGACTCAGATGGGGTATGTGTGTGTGTGTGTGTGTGTGTGTGTGTACATGAGGCTAAGTTAAGGATGAGAGGCTGACAGTGACGTCAAAGGTTATTAAGGTCTTACTCTGCTGCTGGAGAGATGGATTTAGAACTTATTACTCACAACATAGTCACTAAGATACAGAGCAGGATAAAGTCTTCCACTGGCTGAAATACTTGTAACACAACATGACAGCGAGAGAGAGACTCACTAGTCTACGGCGCTGGAAGATGTAAAGCTACGAAAAATGTATGTACAAGGACAATTTTCTCTTTCTCTCTCATCAAATGGTCTTTAGTGTTGAAGTGTTAAATGTATCTTCTCTGTTTCAGTTTACGCAAAGACTTTGATGCACCATTCAGAGATTCAGATTTCAAATGGTTCGCTGTATTTACATATTTCTATGGTGTGTGATGTCAAAATGTGGTGATACAGCTCAGATGTGATGTAAGATTCTTTTTGCTCATGAAAAGTTGACATCTGGGAGAGCTGACATTTGAGTTTAAAGGGTAACATTAATGTTATTCTGTATGTTTCGTAAGCCTCGGGTGTGATCACAGGCTGTATCAAAATAATGGACGTTGCCACCATAATGTCACTCATTGGTTTGTGGACTCCTATTTTGAAATCTTGAGTTTGACGTTTTGACCGTTGTCATCGTGACCATATTTGGATGAGAGAAAGGGAAGGAGCGAGGGGTGGATCTGACTGAGAGCCCGAGGACACGATTCTCAGATAGCCTTTTATTCAAAGCGTTACACCAATCAGCCAAAACATTAAAACCACTGAAAGATGAAGTAGATAATGATGATCATCTCGGTAGAGTTCAATGTTCTGCTGGGAAACCTTGGGTCCTCGCATGCATGTTGATGCCACTTAACAGGCACCACCCACCACATCATTGTAGGTCACCCCCCCTTCATGATGACGGCACTCTTCAGGAATGGCCTGAGGAAGGTTACGAAGAGCTCAAGGCATCGACCTGGCTTCCAAATTACTCAGATCCTGATCTGATTGAGTGTCTGTGAAAGGTGCTGGTACCACAGAGGCCCTGTATCCATGCCTGAACAGATCAGCGCCAAGGCTCATCCATGCTTGGGCCTCTGACCTTTCGAGGCATGGACACAGGACCTCTGGGGAGTGTTTTGCAGTGTCTGGCACCAGGGTGTTGGCGGCGGATCCTTTGAATCCTGTGGGTTGCGAAGTGAGGTACCAGCCCGTCCCATGGATAGTGGATGGAGAGTGCCGTTGCCATGTGCGGGTGTTCTTGGTCTAAGGTGGTAATTGGATTGGTGGTGCGTCAGTGGCATTCACATGAATGCCAAGACCCAAAGTTTCCCAACAGTGCATGGTAACGACATGATTAGTGTTGCTCACTTCGTCTGTCAGTGGTTTTATATTGCTGCTGCTGATTGGTGTGTATAAAAAATTCAACTCTTTACAGCTGTCATAAACAGGAAACGTAGGTACAGAGACCAAAACTGTTTTTTGTACCAGGCTGTAAACATGTTTATTTCTGCGGTGAAGTTTGGAATTTTAACATGGGGGTCTATGGAAATTGAATCGCTTCTGGAGCCAGCCTCAAGTGGCCATTTGAGGAATTGCAGTTTAGGCACTTCTGTGCTGGCTTCATCTTTTCAGCCCCAGAGGTTGCTGCTTTGGTACGACAGAGAAGATTTAGTTTTGAAGCATTGCCTAACAATGTCTGAATGTCTGAAGGCAGTTGATCCTTGAGAAGGGGAGATGCTGTAGTCATTCAAATAACAGCGCTCACTGTAATACGTGTTGCGCTCATTTGTTCATGTGAAAAGTAACTGAAGCAACTACAAAGATTGAAAACCAGAGCTTGAAGGACAAGTTCAAGTCACTGTTGGATTGTTAGTTTTGGAAAGTTTCAGAAATTGTCAGATGTAACCCACAAAATTCTGACATCGGAAAGGTGATGCCTTTATTGCCAGCAAATCCCTTGAACCAACCAAAAGCAACAATGCATTTTAAATATATCATTTGAACTATTTCCAGCTGTGGATTGATACATATTTGGTTATTAGACACTGAGTAGCAGCAGCAGGACGACGTATATCTGACTGAATCAGACGCAACTACAGTGCCCACATTCATGGTAGTGAAGGAACATGTCGCCCAGTGCAGAGGTGTCAAGTGTTGATTTGTTTTAATATTGGAGATCTATGGCACATGAACAAGCTACATCAGGGTTTGGCTTCAAAGACATTACTTTAGTAAGATAAATTCATTGTTAGTTTCATCGCATTTGTTGACAATGGAAAAAAAAAAGTAGAACGTCACAGTTTATCCTCTTAAAAACTACAATATGTGCATTATACAATACTGTACATTACAAATACTGTATACTGTCAGACCATTCTCCATACCCACTAAGTCTATTCTGGATCATAGGTAGCTGCAGATATCCTAGGAGGCATTGGACATGAAGGCACACAGAATATGGGCAATTAAAACTTTAAATTCACCTGAAGCACAGACAAACATTTTATAAACAAAACTTTATAATTTAGTACTTTAAAAAACAATCACTTTCTTGGAAATCTTTAAAGCTGTCAAGTAACTCAGCTGTCATCTTAATGATAAGGACATCAGGTTTTTTTAATTAGACAGCGTTGACAGGAGAGCTGGTAGATAAATCACACTGACACTTTCCTCCACCTGGCTGGCTGTAGAAGGAGACGCCAGGCACTGCAACAGTCTCCTGAAGATGGTTCACACTTGAAGACTTTGTCGCCTCCTGTCCACACACTCACTGTCCACACACTCAGTGTCCACACACTCGCTCAGCTCCTGTCACACAGCAACTGAACCGCACAGTGAACAGATGGTAACTCATTAAACATGCTGACACGAATATCTCTGCATTAGCCCACAGCTGTCATTCCCAAACATTCAATTATATCTCAGTTCATTTTCAATCTTAAATATTGACTCTTAAAGATGAGACAGACATAAATTAGATCTACATCAAAAGCCTCTCTTACATGTTTGTACACCGACAACAACATGTGCAGAAAAATCTAACAAAAAGTAACTGTTCAAACTTTGACAGAAAAATTGGTGAGATCCTGGGATAATAACATAAAATATATATTTTCAGGACTTTTAATACTTGAGATTTTACCATGGTACATTGGACAGCTAATTTTCTACTGACGCCCTGAGAATTCTAGTCATCCATTTTTTTTAGTCTGATCCAACTTATTTTCTCTGCTGTGTTTATGACTTAAGAATAGATGAAAAAAATGGTTTTGCCAGGATAATATTTTAAAGTTTTTTTATCCGTGAAACAGCTGGAAAAAACAGTTTTGCACGATTATTTTTCTGAGTTGTTTTTTTTTATGTGAAAACAAATGAAAAAAAGTTTGACAGGTAAAAACAAAATTTTTGTCAGGATTTAGGTTGTTGTAATTCTAATTTCAGCCACAAGAGGCTAAAGTGCACCACTGCCAAATGCTCTAAATAGGACTAAAAGCATTCATGTTTTAATTCATAGTTTTAATTTCCCTGTTAGTCTAGTTTCCTGTTGACGTGCTTTACAAAGCAGCTGCAGTGTTTGGTTAACTGTAATGGGTTACTGATGGTGTACAGTAAATATGTGGCAGATTTTATCTGATCAGTCATACAGTGCTCAGTATGTGTGCACATTTGCTCATAATTTGCACCCCTGTTTTCCAAAAAGTTAATATATCACATCACTAAATGGTTTTGCCAAGTATGTTTAGGAGAAAACATTCAGTTTCCTCTTATTTAAACAGGTAAAAATAATTATGATTAAAAGAGACAACATTTCAAGAGACACCTGGTCAACAGGACAGAAAAAAAACATTGCCCCAACCATAAATACAGACAACATAATCACACTATATGACAACTCAGCAGCAGAATGGAGACGCATTCGCTGAAACAGGAGGCCAAATCCATCAGAAGAAAAATCTCAAAAGATATGATGGATGATGTGACAGTGTGTGGTAGAATCAGTTGTTTGTTTTACTCATATGTTTTTTTAAAGAAGGATAACACTGTCCGTCACTGGTGGTGCTGTATAGTGTTTCTGCGTTGTGTAGAGTTAAGTCATAAATGACTGTGTGCATCATACCTGTGGGATAATGTCAATAAATTCAAGTAAAAAACAGACGTCGCTAATCCTATGTGAATGCGCCACATGAAATACAGATGTGGGGGGGTAATTTCTAAATCAGATGAGGTCTCCAGGTGATACAAGTCCTGTACAATGTAGCTTAAGGGCATATTCCTGTTTATCATCTGGTATTAGCATTATGAATGGCAGTTGGAAGTGAATTGGAGACCAGTTATAGCAATTAATACCCATAACTGTATCATCAGCATATAATATCACCAATAAATGTCCGTTTAATTCATTGAATGTGCTGTAATCAAACATATTGACAAATGATCGGACTGAGATCCATGTTGAAGATGTTTCAAATTGCAGCTCTGTGTGTGTGTCTCTCTCTCTCAGGCTGTTGAAGACGCAGTCTCTGGAGTGGTTCTACACTAATGTGAAGACGCGCTTCAAGAGGTTCGGCAGTGCCAAAGTGCTGAAGACTCTTTACAGGAAGCACCTGGCAGAGCACAGCGCGCTTTCAGAGCTTACTGGTAAACCACCTGTTCATTAGTGTTGTGGATAAAGCCTGTATTTTTGACGGTCAGTTGACATTTGCAGATAACCTGCACTGGGCAGAAACATATTTATTACAATCAGCCCAGGAGTGCAAAGAATACAGTAAATGTAGAATTCCAGTCCAGACCCCCTCCCAAAGATCTTTCAATAAATTCACCAAAAAAGGAAAACGCTAAATAGGTATATTATTGGCTCATTATCAGCATAAATATCAGCCAGTATGTACCAAGAAATTGCAAAACCGAATATCTTATCTTCAATATCTGTATCTTAGACAAATTTAAGGGATACTTATTCAAAAAACTTGGTTGGTATCAGAGTTTTTAAATTCTCAAATACTAATATAAGTATTGGCTTCAAATATACCCTACTTATCAGGCCCTATAGCAAACAAACAACAAAGAAAGAAACTTGTCTTATGTGACACATTTTGGGTAAATCTTTAATGGTCTAAATCCTGAATATGACTCAAGATCTTTTTATACAAACCTAATCCTGTACTGGAAGCTGTGAAATAATTACTGTAGAGAGAATCTATTTTCATGAGAAGTAATGGTGTGTTTCTATAAGGAGATATGTTTGGATGTAAACACACTATTTGCCAGTTTTTTTATTTAGTGCGTGTATATTTCTGTGCCTTTAATATCTGAAAGCAGTGTGGAACAGCAAGTTGGGAAGAGAGTGAAACAGGATTAGCCTCTTGCTTGGCTTTCATCTCACATAACTTCAGCAGATTACTGTTGCTGCTGCCAGACTCCAAGTTTTTCTTTTTTTAAAATGTTTGTTTGCTGCCTCCATATCATTATTCAGCGAGGGATCAGGGACTCAGTGCTGTTGTACGCAGTTTTTGTTAGACAGTATAGAAGGGTCAGTGTGTGTACAAGTGGTCGATGCTTATGTAAACTGCACTTTTGCTGTGACAAAGACTTTTTTATGTCTCCGTGTCGGCTACAGCCGTGGCCGGAGGCCTTTTGTTTTAGGGTTGTCCGTCCATACATTGCATTTTCGTGACCGCAATATCTCAGACACAACTGGAGGACATTTTTACACATTCGGCATATATGTCCACTTAGAATCAGTGATTAAGTGATGGTTTGGTGGTCAAAGGTCAAGGTGACTGTGACCTCACAAAACACATTTTTGGCCACAACTCATATGTTAGTTATGGCATAATTTCACAAAAATGTACACATGCCGCATCTATAACCACCTGGAAAATGGGAGGTCGGGCTCTGGGCGCTACTCTTGTGCCTTTTCTGTGCCAGCTTTCAAGAGCGTGAGGTTGCTTAGCAACCTTGACAAGCATTGTACAGCCAATTCACATGAAATCCTGAGAGCAGAGCTGATCTTCTTCCAGGCGCTGTTTGTAAGTGTGTAGGTCTATCCTCTGTGGGACAGATGTAAAGCTCTGGGTAGCCCTGCAGTAACATGATCAGCTTTTCCACATTATTTACAGAAGAAGGGAAAGATATCTGTCGGCTGTGACTGGTTTGTAAGGTGACTCCTGTCTGACTGCTGAGTGTGGCCACTTCCTGTGTCTGTCCTTTCAAATTAAATTCCCACATGGTCCAGTCATATAGGTTTTGATTTATTTTGGCAAGGCGCAGCTTCTAATAGAGTTTCACATTTATTTGTTTGTTTATTTTTTTGTTTTTTCTGCAGCTAAGTGACCACTGAAATCTTGCTCACTACTGACCTTTCTGGTAGACTAGCATATGTTCGCCTATTAGGGAGGGAGCAGCCCTAATAGATATATTCTTTTTTTGTAACGTCACAACCTGAGAAATTATTTTTTTCATTAACACAGTTTGAACCATTAAATCCGATTAGATCATTTTATCCCTAAACTGGCTAAACTGGAAGTTGGCCAACAGAAGTCTGTAGTCGAATTTCTCTATGGCCACATGACTCGGAAGATCCGGATAATTTTATACGTGGGAAGTTGAACTTTTTTGGCTTCATGCACCACTGAGCAATGCTCTGTCCAGTCCTCTTTATACAGCCATGGATTGTGTTTGTTGGGGTAGTTGACAGTTTATAGCAGATAGTGATTGCCTTGAAAATAAAAAATTTAATATAAAATGTGGTTTATAAAAGTTACATTTACATTTTTATTGAACTTATCATAGTACAATAATTTTAGGAGCAATGGAAAAAATAAAATAAAATAAAGTAAAATAATTAAATTAAACTGAATTAAATTAAATTAAATAAGAATTTAAAAAATACACCCGTTTAATAAAAACTGTGAAAAACCATTTTAGAATGACTTTCTGGCACTCATTACTTCCTAATAAAGATGTTAATCTCTAAAATCTGATCACAGATATATAGTTTCATTTTTTTTAAAGGCCAAGTGAGATCCTGAAACAGCTGAGCACTGTTAACAATCTGTACCCAAACAGGAGTAAATAAGTGCATTTGCAGGAGACTTTTTCCCACTGCAGGTTTCTACTAGGCTGTGAGTATTTACAGCAGCAGGATGGTGTACGTGGGACTGACTCAAAATAAACTACAGTGAAGGAACATGTCAGCCTGTGCAACACTGTGGCTCACTGGTGTGTTTTAATAGTTGTTTGGTATTTTCTCCAGTCTTTTCATAGGATTTGTTTGTTTGTTTGCAACAGAGTCCGCCAGGAATGAGTCTTAAGACCCAGAAATGATTTAGCATTTCTGCACTCCTGGTTCCTTTGTGTTGAAGTCAATGGATTTTTGAATAGGTTTTTGGTTAGATGCCTGAAATAAGGTCTGTGGTTAAGACAAGCTTTAGAGACTTCTACATTTTCAGTAAATACCCCATTCGTGAACTTTTAAGCTTCGATGTGTCTTAAAAAGATAATTACAAATGCTTTACACGCCTATTTTAACAATTAAATATCACAACAAAATCTAATTCAATCAATTACTATTAGATTCCTCACCAAGACAGCCATCTCTTTTATCTGAGGGAAAATCTGACTTTTGTTTTGTTATCTAATAGTCACACTTTGACCATTTAGGTGCCAAATATACAGAAAATAAATATTTTAATTCATTAAAAGAAAATGTCAGTGGAAGTATGAGAAGTTGCACTTTGACTTACAACTTGTTTTGTTTACAAATATAGGAAAACATAATAAAATTCCCAGATTAAAATGTATGTGTTCTTCCCCATTGGCCGTATTTCACCGGTATCTTTTGTTGGTACCTAACAGAACTATGTACAGGACTGAATAAGTGGAGGGAATGACAATATTCAAGGTGCACACATGTGTCTTATGTTAATACTACCAGTTCAGTTTAAACTGAATTTATCAAAATCCTTAAGTGTCAGCAAAGAATAAAAAACAGACATGAAATTAATGTCCAGTTTGTTCTCTTTGTCTTATAATAGAGAAAAGAGGAAAAACAAGATTGGGATTGATTAGGTTTCAGTGTTATGTGCAGCCACAACCCTTTGACAACATTTCTAAAATGCCTGAAGGCTCTTTTAACCAAGTAAACCCCCACATGGCGAGTGGCACAATGCATCAGAGGAATGAGGGAGTCCAGCGCTATACGTGACAGGGACAGCTGTAAGCTCCAGCCATTGTTCCAGAAGAGAGGACTTATAGCCATGACTGAGCCTCCTCAGCCCTCCTTCCCCCCGCAGGCCGGCCACACAATCCCGCTCTGTGCTCACACACTGAACGCCGAAGGAGACTTCTGCACACGCACACACATACGCACACACACAGATGCACTGAGAAACTGCTTACACCCAGTCAGCAGTATGTACTGCACTTCTGCGCGAGGAAGATTTAGCCGGAAGAAAAATGGCTGCACCCTCACCATCCCATCCCTCTTCCTGTGTCCTTTCAAATGACTGCCTCAGCAGGAACTCAACAATATGTAGGCCACTTATAGTTGAAGACCAGGAGTGTAGTGCAGCATTAATGATATTTGAATGCTCAGGGAAAATAATCACCACAGCAAGCATACCTGCTGTGTCTCCTGTGTCATTTATTTAGCTCTGGCTGCATTTTTTTAAGGTTGTTCTTATAGGAATGCTGCTGTCTGAGGTCATGCACACCAAAGTGGGTGAGCTGTTGACAGCTGGTGTCTATTGACAGCTGGTGTAAAAGGCCAGAGTCCTGTAGAGATTCTTGGTCTCAGTGGGGGAGACATGTTATCTGTGATTTGAGGACTGTCTGTAGTGGCTATTGTCTCTGGAGTTGCTCTTTAGGCTGGCCGCTCGCACTGAATAAACTGCTGAGCCAATAATAGCCAGGCGGACCGACGGGATCGCTGTGTGACAAATCAGACATTATGGAACAGGCTGCTTACTTCTCAGGAAAGGAATGTGAAATGCAGGGGACGAGTGCAGCACGAACTCCTTGTTTGTGTGTGTATTTCTACCTACTGTATGCGCCAGCCGCTGTTAAGCTGCCAGCACACACGCATACTACAAGTGCTTCATCACTGTCTGTCCCACTCACTATATATCTGGCAGCATAACCCTGTCGCTGAGCCCTGACACCCTGCACTTGAGCTGATACGCAGCCTCCGAGCTCTGGCTCTGTTAAATATCTATTGTCACTAATAGGCGGGGGTCCAGGTTGGGTAATGAAAGCAGAACAAAAGTGATAATGCATTTTGGAATGCAATAAAAAACTCATGTCATTGTCTAATCTAATCTCAGCAGAGAGAACGCTCAAGCCGACGGGACTGTATGTTATATATTTGAGTTATTTTCCCATTATGTTTTCCATTAGTGCGGAGATGCATCTAGCTGGCATGTGTTTGGGAAGTGATTTGTTTGGGAAGTCATCACCACTCTAAGGAATCAATAACCTTTTAGCCACTCAGATTAATGAGAGGCAAATGTGCCTTCTCTCGTCTCTTTTACCGGTGCACATGCAGTAGCAATTAAGGGAGGCTCCGGGAAAAAAAAAGTGCTTTTGACATGCATGATGGATGACCAATCCACTGAAGACAATGTAATTGCAATATTCAGAGTGGACTGCATTAAGTCAGCCCAACAGCAGCGCGCACTTCTTTTTTTTACAGTAATAGTGTTTTTGCTTTGAGCCTTTTTGTTAGAATCACTTTCATCAGTATTACAACTAGCACTACGAAAATCAGTCAAATGATTTATTGAAGCCTTTCCTCGTAAACCATGTCTGCTTTTTTCCATCAGACTAACAGATCTGTCTCTGCCTCTGTCCTCCTGCAGCTGATCGGCTCGATCATCGGCCGTCAGGGCACTAAGATCAACGAGATCAGGCAGGTGTCAGGAGCTCAGATCAAGATCGGCAGCCAGCTGGACGGGACGAGTGACCGTCATGTCACTATCACAGGAACACCGGTCAGCATCAACTTGGCCCAGTACCTCATTACCTCCTGGTAAGACCCAGTGTACAGCCACCTAATGAGTCACCGCAAGTGCAGGCCTGAGAGAAATGCATTGATTTAAAAGGGTCAAAGGTCACGACATAGAGTGATAAGTGATAATGAGGTATGTCCTTGTGCTGCTGGTAATTGGCCTCGAGGGAATGAGTAAAAGCCTGGTGGTATTGTGCGACACAGAAGCGTCGTCTTGTTGGAATTCAGTATTTGCAGTGCAGCTCTGGCATCTTTTTCTTAA
>JAPZEB010000002.1:21255822-21269331 GCA_029783705.1 Chaetodon striatus
TCAGCAGGTTGCCGTGACTATGTCATGGGTTGCTGCCACGTGACTGGCTGATAAGCCATTTCTGTTAACAAGCAGCTGAACAGGTGTACCTATAAAGTGGCTGGTAAGTCTATTTCATGGATATTTCATATTGTATTTGATGCATTAAATTATTTCCTGTGAATAATGCATCAGAGATCCATCCATTCATTTTCAACCACTTTTCCGGGGCCGAGTTGCAGGAGCAGCAGGCTGAGCAAAGCACTCCTTCTCCTCAGCAACACTTTTCAGCTCCTCCTGAGGGAAACTGAAGCATTCCCAGGCCAGATGAGATACGTAATCCCTCCAGCGTGTTCTGGGTCTGCCCTGGGGCCTCCTACCAGTTGGACGCGTGCAGAACATCTCTAACAGGAGGTGCTCAGGAGGCATCCTGATCAGATGCTTGAACCACCTCAGCTGACCCCTTTTGATGTAAAGGAACAGCGGCTCCACTCTGAGCTCCTGTTAATTATTATTGGGTTTTTTTTATTTCATACGTCATACATACTTAATAGGCTTCTTCTTTTTTTTTTTTTTTAATATAAATTCACTTTTTCTTAAGCTCTGTGGTTGTCTTAACTGCGTACTTTTGTAATGCAGGTTTAGCAGAGAGTGAAGGCTCTGTGGATGTATTCAGATTCTCACTGTGCCCTTATCCTGTGAGATTTATTTTAAGTTTACATCTTAACTAATAATCTAAACTTTTAAAATAATACTTTCAGTTTTGTTGTCCTCACAGAAATGAATCACATGCTGCAATATAGGCCTACTGCATATCTGTATCTTTTTTTATTTTTTTATTTGTTACACCCCTTTTCAAGAAGGCCTCCCAACCCCAGTGACACTTGGATGACCCCTGTGGGGGTCTGGCCCCTGAGGTGGGGAACCAGTTCATTAATTTATTCATTTTCTGTAGCCGCTTTTCCTGTTGGGGTCATGGGGGGGCTGGAGCCTATCCCAACCGACACTGGGCAAGAGGCGGGGTACACCCTGGACAGGTGGACAGACTGACACATAGAGACAGACAACCATTCACACTCACATTCACACCTACGAACAATTTAGAGTCACCAATTAACCTGCGTGTCTTTGGACTGTGGGAGGAAGCCGGAGTACCCGGAGAAAACCCACGCTGACACAGAGAGAACATGCAACTCTTGTAACTGTAACTGTTTTGAAAATGTTGGGAACAATTAGAGAAAAAAATGTACGCAAAAGACCCTTTTCCACCACTGAAGCACACACATGCTGACAAAACAGCACAAGCACTACAAACCCTGCCTTAGCCTCTGCTTCATTTGATTTCATGACAAATAGCGCCCTCTACTGTCTACTCGACATACTGCTCTACCAATCACAGCACAGCAAAGGGAAGGAGGAAGAGTTAGAGCTGATAAAAGATTGTCTTTAATGTTTGGCATCGTTAATGAATTCCATACCACAGCAGTTATGGGAGTAGGAAAACCACTTTTACAACCAAACACTGTTTGATCATGCTAACACCATATGTACAGGAAAGCACATTGAAAAGTGTATAAAGTATTTATATGAGAAGACTCAAAGTCAAGAACGGTGGAGACAGCCACAGTCTAATGGATTTGTCCTTTTTCAAACACTGATTATAGATATTTATCAATTACATTGATCTCTGGAGTACATGTATATACACAAAACAACAATAAACCTTTTTGGGGCGTCTGCAATAATTCTCAAAAATATTTCACAATACTGCTGTATGTACAATAACAGAATTTACATTGAAAAATTCTATTGTACCCATATTTTGAGTATCACTTCAGTCACCAGTTATCCTCAGCGCCATCAGGCTCACACTCGCATATTGTATATATCTAACCTCAGGCTCGTCTCCATACAAAGTACAGCAGCTGATGCGGTACCTGGGCCTTCTGTCTCGGTACGGTTTCTGAAATATGTTCACACAACTGATGATCTCACATACAAAAATAGATGTTGTCTAGTCAGCTGACAACTTGATGTACAGTAACACAAAGCATCCACCTGCAAAAAAAAAGGAAAAAACAACCAGGAAAACAAGTCATTGTTAAAATATTAGCTATATCCTTCAAACCCACTACATCGCGATAACAGCGCTGTTTCTTCTGCTCCACAAAAAGTAAACCTCTCTCTCTCAGTCAGCATTCTTCTGAAACACATCATTAGTTTTCACACAACAGAAGGTGATTGAGAAAGAGCCGCAGGCAGAATAAGAAATATTAGCGCTACAAACCAAACAACAACCTGAAACCAAAGCGGGACGAAACCATACAAAACATCACTAGGTAGATATCTTTTTTTGTGTTTTTCTTTTTTCCTTCGGGGGGCGTATAGTGAACAGAATGAAAAGGAGAGCGGCTGTCGCTAAATGAGCTTCTCACAGTCCGGATGAGAGGTCAAACTGCATTTGAGTGCACTTAAGGCAGGTAGGCGATTCCGACGCTGTCTGAGTGGGCTCTTTGACTGGCCACTCAGCGGGCGGGGGTCTAGACAGTGTCATCAGACGTAACGCAATGCCACTGCAGCTGTCCAGGTTCAGCCCTCACTGCTTAACATGGTCTGACAACCATACAGAGAAGGAAAAAGATGGAGGGAGAAAGGGAGAGAGAATGGTGTTCGTGTTCAGCAGTCCAGCAGGTGGTTTGAGGTGTGGAGAGTTCTCGGTCCATCCTGTCTTCTGTCACCGCGAACATTGAACATGACAGGTGTGGGACCCGTCTGTCACTGTCCTCAGTGTCCCCTCTCCTTCCTCTCGAGATATCTTTGTCACACAAAAGAGACAAATAGACTTCTTCAACATAGACTGAACTTAAAGCACTTGAACAAAAACCAGCATTGCAGCTTGTGCAATACAAAGAGAACATCTCATCTGAATACATTCACGTAGGTTTCCATACGCAGCGGTACGGACGGGAAATCGTCAGTGACTGGAGTTCATGTCCCTTGAGATGCCGGTCCGAGAGGAGAGCTGCAAAGTCCAACCTTAGAGACCTGCGATCCATGACAGCAACACGTATCAGAGTGCGCCATTTGATATGATTCACTATTAAGGAGCACTTAACAGTGTTTTGAAAAACATAATGGACATAAGCCTTTGAAAACACTATAATGTATTTTGTATTATGTATTTATTTATCAAAATAAGAATTCATATATATGAAGCATTTAAAGCAGAGAAGTCACTTCACTGTGAGTAATAACCTTCGGTCGTTGCCTTGTGTTGTGAAAATGCCATGAAAAGCAAAATTAAGGGAGTTCAGAGCTTAAACTGCACCTGGGATCATGTTGGTGATGATCACGGTTGTCGTATTTCACAAAACTGTTGTCGTATTATTCATCAAATGAAAAAACATGCTCACAGACGAGTTGTACAATTGTGTACAATCAATATCAATTTCAGAACAAAGTTAGTCTGTCTTATTGTTCAACAGATAAATTTCTTTTAATAATATCTAAGAGGCCACGCGGAGCAGTGACGGCAGTTGTGCCTCGGACTGTGGACTCATCGAGATTCACTCCCTCTTTTCTTTCCTTCATGTGCACTGAAATTAAATCACAGAGCGAGAAGGGTCGACTGAACACACTCCACCGCTTCACACAAGACACTTCCTGTTACTGGTCCTTTAACTCAGTGCAGATGAAGGGAAGAAGACGTGGGGAAGAAAGCTCTCACTGAAATGTAGCTGGAGCCTCCTCATCACTGGGTCTCCTCGTGCTCCTCGCTGATGCACTGCTCCCAGGGGTGTTTCCCCTGGTCCTCCCGGTGGCCGTGAGGGGAGTGGAAGATCCTGCGGGGCAGTGGGATGGGCTGTGGCTGCAGCTCCTCCTCGGGGATGCAGCCCTCCCTCAGGTAGGGTTTAGGCGGCACGGCCGGAGGCTGAGGCCGGCGGTACGGGATGTGGTGTGGGCCGTGGGTGGGAGGGTGGTGGTGAGGCGGCGGCCCGTGGGAGTGGCTGTCCAGCCCAGGGTGGGCGTGGGCGTGAGGATGCGGGTGGGTGTGCGGGTGTGAGGCGGGGCTGCGGTAGTGGAAGGGGCGGACCGGGTCCACGGAGTCGATCTCTGGCCCGCCGTAGTGGATGTGCAGGTAGGGAGAGGCCATGTACTCGTCAGGTGGGGACCACAGGTGGCTGGGAAGAGGCTCCAGGGCATCGTTCCTGATGGGGCCCGGGTCTGGATACTGGCCCCCGAAGTTACTCTCACTCAGAGAGGAGACGCCGCTGCTGGCGCTGCCTGACAGAGTGGAGTTACTGCCACCCAGAGCTGACTGAGGACTAGTGGGGGAGCCTGGGATCGGGTGGAGAGGAGACTGGCGGGAGAAAGAGAGATAGTGGGTGTCATGGGTGCATTTCTCACTAAAGCGTCCGGTGTCGTCACTCATGCTGCCTTCACATGCTGTCAGAAATATTGGAAATACAAGTGGCGAATGAAAGAAGATGGAGTCAACAACTACTTCATCATCCTGACATGGTCCGTATTTCAGACACTGAGGCACTTGAATATGACTTTGTAATTATGACTAGACTACTGGAGTGAAACAAATACTGTGTCTACTCTCAATCATCAGGCGCTGCAACGGACTGTAAGTGAAGACAATGTGTGGGAGTTAACAACTTGGTGAATAGAGGCTTCTGCGCAGGCAGGGTTACCATGACAAAGGACTGAAAATGTCATTGCGAAAATTGAAAATGCATTTTCCAAAGCTATGATCACAACGTCACTATCGTATCTACATGAGATATTTATGTAAACTGAAATAAAAAAGGAACATGAAGAAGAGGAGAATGAAAGGGAAAGAAGCAGGAAGATGAAGAGGAATAAAAACAGAAAATTTGCTATAAAGCTGTTTGCGTCTCATATTTTATCTGTCATGAAGTCCAAATTCTGTTGTAATGACTCTACATATGATATCTGACGGATGGCTGTACCTTTCGAAGAGAACGGACAGGCAGGGCAGGGGGAGGGTCGCTGTTCTGGTGGTGATATGCATCACAGTGCATCAGGAAGTGTCCTGCAAAGTGAAATTCATGAGGACATAATTAATGGTCTCATGTAAAAGTCTCAAATAGCCTTGAAAATGCAGCCTACTCACGAGCCAATCAACCGGAGGAGTAGCTTCAGTAGTTGACAGCTGCAAGCAAAAGGTATGAGTGTGAAGTAAAAGTACCTGGTGGGAAGGACCTGGGAGGGACAGGGGGCATGATGACTCCTCCAGTAGAGGCTGGCATGTAGGACACCTGCTCCCTGTTCTCTCCATCCATGCCCCAGCCACTGGGAGTGTTGGGAAACACTGGAGTGGGGATACATACACATGTTAACACACACTGTAGTACAGCTCATGTGTGTAACACTGCACATGTCAGCCTGTTTGTGTTGTGTTACCTTTCTCTGGTAGGTTCATGTGAGGGTCAGCACACGGCTTACAGGGGCTAACTTGCTGAAGTAAGGCACGCTGCATATGGTTGTTCTGTTAAAAGAAACAGAGCAGGTTTGTGTGTTTTTAAAGCACGCTAAAAACTATTTTAAAAATCTCATGTGAACATTTGACTGTTTATCTTTTTTTTAGTCTAGCTTCTATTTAACTACTTTGATATTATTATTATTATTATTATTATTGTAATTATTATTATTATTATTATTAGTAATATCATTATAGTTTTGAAATTTATGTGATCATATTATGTAGTCATTTTTATTGGTCTTTTGTCTTTTTAATCAATTTTTGCCTGTTTATGAGTCTTGCTTTTATTTAACTATCATTATTATTATTATTATTATTATTATTACTTGATTTTATTTTAGTTTTTTTGTTTCTATTTTTTGTCTTTTTAATACTTTTTAAATCTGTTTTTTAGTCTAGCTTTTATTTAACTATTTTGATATTATGATTATTATTATTATTATCATGCCTTTAAAATCTATATTTTTTATTGTATTTTATGGTCAGCATTTTATTTGTCTTTTGTTTTTTTAATTTCTTTTTTTTATTTAACTATTGTTATTATTTTTATTATTATGATAACATTTTATTTAACTCACATCATTTTATTGCTGTTCTGTCTTTTTAAATTTAAATTTATTTCACTTTTCAATTTAGTTTTTATTTCACTGTTTTACTGCTATTATAACTTTTACATCTATTTTATTACTCCCATCATTTTTATTGTCTCATATGCATTGCGTCTCAAATTGTTAAATTGTGTTTTTGTTGTCTTAATGGTTCACACTTGTTCTGTCTTATTATCGGCTTGTCAGTCATCTGTGAGGCACGCTGATCTGCGCTAAGCTGTATGAAAGGTGCTATACAAATAAAATTTGACTAATTGATTTAATGATGCTAAACACACTTAGCATCTGGTATATTTTGCCCACTGATGCACCATCTGTCCTACCTGTCCATTCTCGGCCATATTGTAGTACATGGAGTTGTTGGCCCTCTCACGATGAGACGGCAACAGTATCATCACTTCCCGGTTGTGTTTGGCCTTATCGGGCAAAGACGGAGAGCCTGGGCAGAGAAAAGACATCATCATTTTAGTATTTCTATTTACGGCAAAGTCATGACGGAGATGTGTAGTTGTTCTACAAACACAGGCATTTTATGTCTTACTACCTTCTACATACAATTTATGAGATATCTAGGAAATATATTTTCTAATTCTCAAGCATCTGTAAATAATAAAACCTCCATTAAGATATAGTACAGGAATGATCATTTGGGTTTCTGTATGTGGCTTTGTTACTCACCTCTGGCACTCGATGGAGCAGAGTTAATAATCTGAGAAGAGTTGGAGCGGATTGAGCTCAGGCTGGAGGAGGAGGGGCTCGGCTACAAAACAAAACATATTCTAAATATAACACAGACTTTAGGAAGTAAAAAGCACTGTTCTATAATAGAAAACTGCTGTATTTGGTGCCTTTTATATTTCATCTAGCAGACAGGAAACTAATGATTAAAGTTTATGTGCAGTGACAGCAGCATTAAAATGCAGTTTTAGTTACAATGTCAATGCTATAAGTATTATATAGTGTCTTAATGTGGGTTAAGCTTTATAATGTGCGAGGCAAAGTCATACCATTTCCACTACAATCATGCCAACAATGTGTGTTATTTTTTATTTCAATCCACACCTGCATGTGTAAGGCCTCTTCAGGGTGCTCCCCCATCAGGCCGTCTGTCATTATGACAAGGTTCCCCGCCTCACTGGATGTGTGAGAGGACAGGGAAGAGGACGAGTGACGGATCGAACCCTGGAGGTTCAGGGGGCTGCAGGACAGAGAGAGGAGAGGACTTTTTTTTTTTAATCAAATCAGTGTTTGAATTCAAACCATGGATCTATCAGGGCTTTAGATTCTAACATATACGGGTTAAAGCAATGTTTTAATGTGCAATACACACATTTTATGAGCCTGAATGTCAAGATGGAGCTGCATCTCTAATGGAGACCTGCATATTCTCCCTGTGAAGGTGTTTATTTATTTATTTTGTGTTAACGCCAATCCACACCAAGAATGATAATTGTAACAACAAATATATCATTTTCAAAATTTTTCTAACTAAAGTGAATGGTAGTGTCCACACCACAACTATAACGACATCAACAGTGGTGAATGATATCGTTTGGATCCCTTTCTAAATGATTTAATGAATGTTGGAAACACTGACAGACAATCAAAATTCATCTGAATTTACAGTGCCTAAGCTGCCAACACAGCTGGAGTGTGCAGTGTGTGCCTGGCTCCACTGTTTACAGAATGTTATCGTTCATCAGTGTGGGTGCTCTCAGTGTTAAAAAGTTATCGTTCTTGGTCTGGATAGCTCTTTTGGCCTGTGAAAAAGTGGTGACCCCTTGCCCAAATGCATGCTGGGATAGGGTGATCCTAAACAGGATAATCAGTTTAGGAAATTGTTAAATTAAAAGACGTACTCCTAAGTTTGAACATTTATTAAAACCCGATCACACTTTCCATTGGGTTGAGATTAGAGATGTAATCTGCCTTTGTTTGAGTGTGTGTGTGTGTGTGTGTGTCAGACTGACTGACTGACCTGTGTCTGTGTATGAGACGGACACTCTCTGGGCTCATGTGGCTGTGGGAGGAGAGGATGCCTCTGGGAGAGTTGACCCCTTGGCAGCCTGCCGGGCCGAATCGATCCACGCCGGGCACACCCTGCTGGGACCCAACCATATACTGCTCTGAATATTTACACTGCTCACACACGCATTTAAACAACTGGTACATAAAAACATACAGCCACACCCAAAGCACTTTATCACAAACATTATAATGTAATGTGATGTGCCTGTTTGTCAGCAAGAATAAAAATGAACAAAACTCAGACAGTAACAAAACCTGAGCCACATGTGTGATGACTCACATGGTGTAAACCTGTCCTCATCATGTGGAACTGGTCCACAAGCTTTTTGTGCAGAGGACGCATCTCTGGATGCACCAGCTTCTCGTGAACAGCCAGCCCCACTCCGAGAATGTGAACCTATTGACGGGAAACCACAGGAAAAAAAAGAGGATGTTCACACCATTATCACATGAATCTGTTTCAGTAAAAGTTCCACATATGATAAGATTCAAAGTCTGACCTGCTCCTGCATCAGATCCTTCAGATGTGTGATCCTCTCCGTGTCTTCTGGGTGACTGCTGATGTAGTCTTTATCAAAGAAGGCCTGTTGTTGAAGAGAAGTCAAAAGATAAGGATCTCTCGCACAATGCGTTCATCTATCACATTCAACACATCCACCCATTTATTTCTGTCTACCTCCTGATATCTGGCGATGCCTCCATTCACAGCAGCATCTATGACACCATTTAGGCACATGCTGAGCGGGTTAATGTTGCCATGATGCTGTCTGTGTTGGTACTGGCTGATCAGAGTCCGCAGCTCCTGGGTTTTATTCTCCACCACATAGATGGCATTCTCCAGAGGGCTCACCTCCATCTAACACACACGAAGAGGGGAAGGAAAATGTGTACATAACTTCATGTTAGTCACTCTAACATACTCGCTGAGAGGCATCGCTACCATGGTGAGAGAGCTTGAGAAAACGGTCTAGCTTCCCTCGGGAGACAGTATGAACAGTATGAGATGATAGAGAGTGATTGTTTGTGCTTCTCACCACTTCTCTCCTTTCCACCTCCGCCCAGCGGGAGATCCCAGGGAGAGGACGGGAGAGGATCAGCGTTGTTCTCTCTATCCACAGACTCTGTTAAAACATGGAGGACAGAGGTTATGCAGTCTACAATCAACCACATCTGGCAGCATCATGAAGATCTAGTGGAGAACTGTCTGTGTGGAACAGATAAAAACTAGGCTGATGTCTCAAAACAGTGTTTTAGTGTAGCATGTAGGTCAGTTCAGTGAAGAGTAAAAAAGTCCTGGTGTGGTTTGATTCCATATTTAGGTTACTGTGTCACAGGAAACTAGAGTACAGTATCATTCCAGGTCCAAGTCTCTAAAGCCCTGTTGGCTGTTCTTGTGTTAATTACAGGGGGGTTAGTATAGTAACAACAGAGAAGCTTGCAGTGCAACTAGGGCTGAAAAAACGGTCAGTCTATCAGTGGATTGACAAAAAATTAATCAGCAACAACTGTTAATCGTTGACAGGGACAGACCATCAGGAGAGGCAAACCCGGCAAATGTTTGGGCCCCCCTAAAAAAATTGGGAAATCTGGGCACTATACAGTACAACAATTATTACTACTTTTACCGAAGGATCTGTACTTCATCATGCCTAAAATCATGTGGAAAGCCCCTTATTAAACCTGATTTCTCACCTGAAGAGTTGTGATGCACCAGGCAATATCTTTTTGGCTATTGTCTTTATAATGACAGGATTTTGGGTCATTTAGTTTGAGATATTTCTGAACCACAACAACGAGTCTCTCCTCATCCATTCTTTGTCACACATGAGACACAGCAACAGCTACAGAGTTCTCTTTGCATCAATGGTGAGGAGAAGAGTCGAGCTACTATAGGAGCAGAGAAAAAGAGCTGCTACGGGAGCTGGTATGTACAAGCAGAGATTGAGTGGGGGGAAATGTATTTAATTTCAGGGGGGCGAGGCTGAAAAGAGGTCAGTCGTGTGAAGTAGTCCAGGAGCGCCGAAGCGCGTCCAGCTGCCGCCGGTGTGCGGTTGTACAATGAAAATAATAGGGGCATATTTTTTGACACGCAGCGTTCACTGGCCTCAAGTGTAACCCCTTCTAGCTTCCGTATGACCGCTGGATTCTGTTGGACAGGACCTCTATAGGCTTCTTTACCCGGGGCCCTCCAGAGTTTAGGAATGCCACTGATAGTTGAAGCCATTTCTGAGGGGAAAACATTGTTTGTTTGCTGCTTAAAGTGTGAAGATATGCTGCTTTTCTGTTTCGTATTATTGTTAATTTAATATCACTGGGTTTGGATTGTTGAGTGGACAAAAACCATAGACTGTGTAAAACAATACACTGTATAAAATAATGAATGAAGCTACTGTGATTGTTTATGGACTGCAGTTTTGAAGCTTTGAGTTTGGTATTTTGGCTATCATCTTCATGTTTTGGAGCCTGAAGTGACCATATTTGGACGAGAGGGTGGAGCTGTGGAGGAACGAGGGGTGGATCTGACTGGCAAACTGTGGTGACACCTCTCAGAGAGCCTGTCACTCAAGCAGTCCTGCTGTTAAAGGTCCCATATTTTGCTAATATTCAGGTACATACTTGTATTTTAGATTTCTGCTGGAACATTTTTACATGCTTTAATGTTCAAAAAATTCATACTATCTCATACTGTCTGCCTGAATATACCTGTAATCACTCTCTGTCTGAAACACTCTGTTTTTCTACCTTTTTAGGTTGTTTCACTGGCGTTAAAATGCTAGGCAACAGCTTGAGTCCACGTTTGCTTCCAGTCAGCTGATATCATTTACACACACTGCAAAACATTCATACAAGAAATACAAAAGGACCCATTTTAGAAATACTTGTGACATCACAAATTCACAGAAATCCTGACGGCTCGTTTAAAGGCACAGTTTCTGAATTTGAAGCGTGTGCATCTCTCTGTGAACTCAGCACTTTGATACTTTCACATTATTTATGTAGCGCCATACCTGCTTTGCTTTTAAAAAGACATGGGAATCTGACTTTTCACAATATGGGACCTTTAAATGCGCAACTTTGGGCCAAATAAAATGTAAACGGGCGAGTTATTGACTTGATGCTGGCTTATGTCTTTATGATTCTGGAAACTTTTCCTCCTGCCACATGACATCATTCTGCAGTGTTTAGGACTAATGCACCCGCGGTTCAGACAGGGATTGCTGTGAGTTACAATTACAGACGCTGATATATAACAGAGTCTTATTCGGGTGAATAAATCTGCGGTGAAATAATCAGAGAGAGACTCAAGAGATAAAGTGTTGAACCTAGTACATATAGCACATGTTTGTCCTGCTGATGAGCATACTGTAAGCTCTCTGAAAGCCACTGCGTCTCTCTGACTCTATTTGTTAAATGTCCCACAAGCACTATTTCTTTCTCTCCCTATTTCTCCTCCTTGTCCTCTCTGCCACTCAAGCTTGTTTGCACTGGACCATCGGGCGTCCTGGGAACTCTCTCTCATTCCCCTGCTTGTTGGTGCCTCATTCCAGATGTATTTGATCTAGATTTTTGTCCTCCAGGAGATTCAGCCTCTCCCTTGTGTGCTTGTTTACCTTCTATCTGTGTGAGTGATGTGCTTTGGTTTTGCCTCTTGTGTGTTTGTGCAGTTTGTCCAGGTCAACACGGTGGAGAGGGGGTCAAATGGTTCAGGTATGTGCTTGTTGACACCTGACGTCATCCCAAATCTATTCTTTGTATATTTTTACAATCTATCTATAGTGTTGTCATCGTGATTATCGAGACGTTAATTTTACTGTGTTGCTCTATTCTGTATGCACAACGTGTAATACATTATTTTTTCTATTTGTTTTCTCTGTTAAAGGTTTTTTGTGGGGAGTTTTTCCTTACCCAAATCAAGTTTGCTGTACAGATTATAAAGTCTCTTTAACCAAATTTGTGATATTGGGCTTTATAAATAAAACTGACTTCACCTGAAAAGTCTTGGAATCAGTCTAACTGCAGTTTCCACAGAGTGTGATCCATTTTGTGTTTTGAACATCTGACTTTAGTGAAACTGTGAGGCAGAAATTGACTGAGAGTGGCACTGCTGGCTCACCGTACCCTGAACTCATTCTCGCGGTCCTTGGGCCCCTTGTGGAAAGGCCTGTCATAGTGGAAGCGGCTGACATTGTTTATGCGGTAGAAGCTCTTGATCCTCTCGGGCACACGCTCCAGCTGAGGCACATCAGAGATGTCTGACACTGGAGTCACCGCATAGATCTGCAAGTCTAGAAGCCAAGTGTCAAGGAAGTGACAGACAGACAGGCATACAGACAGACATGCATATTCACAGAGGAGAAAGAGCAGGAGGGATATTCAAAGGAAGTGCTTACAGAGAGCGTTTGCTCTGACTGTCTGACTCTCGAAACTCTCTCAAACATCCAGTGTTTTTATTTGAGCTGAAATAACCTCAAAAACATACCTGAGCAATACAACAATACAAAAAGAACAAACTACACATTCATTTAAAATAGAAAATAACAGTTTTAGCTCTATAAGCTAAGTAGGATACACTGAGCGTCACTCTGCAGAATGGTGTCGTCAGGTTGGTTGGGATGCTGCATGGCGATGGCTTGTGGAAATTCCCCCAGCATCCTTTGCTGGAAGTCCTCGAGCCGTTCATAGTCATAACCACGACAGACAAACTCCTTGTTCTGCAGAGAGAGGAAGATTTAGTCAACAAAGAGAGTGACATGCTGATGAGACACGACTCTGAGGCCTCTAGTGAGCCATAAGTGGTGAACCACTGCTCTGGATTTTTTGTTTTTGTGCTAGTACCAATAGATATTTTAATATTAGTTGTACTACTTTGTTATTTTAATACTAGCGTGGAAAAAACAGCTCAAAGGTCTGTTCACCAGCTTGTCACTAACTGTGTCTCTCTGCTGTTGGTTTTGAGCAGGTAGTGTACAGTGGGTTTTCAGTTGCCTATCATTGTCAGACCAATACGCAAATGCGAATAAGTTTGGAACCTCTCCGTTTATTTTAGATTTCCAAGTGGCGTTCAAAATGGCTGTGGATCACAATGCCTCTTGACGCATATGGGTAGACCTACAACCATCAGAACAACAAAATACGTGATGTGGTGCTGAGCAATGGATATACGTAAACAGACTACAGCAGGCGTGGATGAGCTGTGATGGTGTAGCTTCCATTTCAGTTCGGTACGTTTTTTTTACGTTTCTTCTTTGAAAAGTTGTGGATGGTACCAATGGAACCGTTCCGTACTGTTCCCATTTTGGGTCCCCCTTCTGTTGGGGTACCTAGCACACAGATCTGGTACCAAAAGGTGGAGCTGTGAACACTGCAGTCTGTTGATTGGTC
>JAPZEB010000002.1:21270737-21284246 GCA_029783705.1 Chaetodon striatus
GGAAACACTAGGGTCTAGGTACCATGTCTGAAGGGTTACTTTTGGTTCCAAAGGTACCATACTGAAAGTGTTTGGTGTAAATGGGGCTATAGTCAGGTGAGCTGAAGGTCACTCCATTTAATACATTTTTATCATTAAAATATCTCTTACAGCCTTTAATGTGTGATATGAAGCATAATCAGTGACAAATGTCACATTAGGCTTGTTATTTTTATGCACACAAAACCAGAACTTATCTTGCACAAGCTGCGGTAGTTGTAGTGGCATTGTCTTCTGCTGTAGTATGACGGAGCAGAGTGTTTGTTCGCATCAGCAGAATCAAAACTGTGTCAGGAGAGACAAAGATGAGACTAGATTGAGTAAGTCTTACCCTGAGGAAGAAAGGAAACTTCCTGCCATAGAAGCCCATTCTGAAGAACTCCGGCTCGATCCTCTGCTGCTCAATGATGTTGTCATAGTATGCTGCCTCCATTTTCTGTCACAGAATAATAAACATGCAAAAGAGTCATGATGAATAATGATTTAATCACACACATTATTGAATCCTCTGCATTTCCTGATGAGTGTGGGTGTGCACAGGTAATTAGGACATTGTGTTTGACGCTATACGCACTCTGCGCCGCATAAGGAGATGACAATGAAAGCTGAAAATCTCCCTTTACAGTATCGCAGAGGAAGCACACAAGACTTTACTCACCCGTATCCAGCTGAGGCTCTGATAATCATATAAAGTCTCGTACTGGAAAGCCAGCTCCCGGCAGAGAGAGATTCCATATTCCCAGCACTGCAAAGACAGATATAAATGAGATGGATGGTGGAAATCATTAAAGCTGAATTTACCCTTTGAAATAAAGATAAACTATTATTAAAATGACTGTGTAAGATTGGAAAACTTTGGAGGACTACAGGAGAAAGTATACAACAAATATAAAGTTGTTACATGAATTACAGCTACAGGAACAATAACAGATTTACACACACATCCTAAACATGAGGGGAATTTAACAGAGCCTAGAAACACACAATCACTTCAAAGTAGAGAAAAAACCCTCCAATACAAGGGTGATGTTTACATTTATATTCCAAGGGTCGGAGCTAAAAGTATGACAGTAATTTAGGAATTCAACATAGCTTAAAAATGTGTGTGATAACTAAAAAGAGGCCACCCTGATGTCAGGCTTTCTTTTTGTCTTTCCAGGAAGTTGTACGCACACTAACGTCTCATCGAGCATCTGTGTTTACATTATATTCTACGCAAATGATCAAAAAGAGACCAGCCTCCACCAAAAACACTTCACTAGATTTATAATATGTTTTATGAAGATGATTGTTTGAAAGTTAATGTAGTGTTATGTTTTAAATGACATATGGGCAGAATTTCAAGTAAAAATTTGGGATTTGCATATAAAGACATACTTTTTAAACCCAATCAGGGTATTTTATTCTGTGTACTTTTATCTCCTGGATTTTATTAAACTGTGCTGCTGATTTGTTTGAAATTAGTTTTTGTTGTGAAAAGCACCTTGTGGCATGTTTTTAGACGGTGTTAAATATAAAAACCTTTTATTTACTTTTTTTTTTTTAACAGTTATTATTATCATTATTATTATTATCATCATCATCATCATCATTATCATTATCATTATCATTATTATTATCATCCTTATCAAAATTGGCATTGGGAATTTAGGATTCACTTTTATTGTTGTTAAACTTGACCTATTGTTTCACAAAACTTTATTAACATCAAGTTAAAATTTTAAACACGCTTAGAAGAAGAAGAAGAAGAAGAAGAAGAAGAGGATGGAGGAGAACAAGAACAAGGAGAAGAAGAGAGATTAAAAAAAAACTGAGATATGTGTGAATTACAATGTTACAATTGAATTAAGTTAATTAATTGGTCCCAAAAATTTTTTTTACTGTGGAAAGTGTTTTGTTTTTGTTTGTTTCAGTAATTAAACAATTAATGTTTAAAGAAGGAAAAACTTGCAGTTGTCACATCAAATTTACTCTTATCACTTACATTTATATAGATTTTTCTAATAATAATGTTGACTTTTTTATATGATCTTATCTGAGTTTTTAAATAAAAAAAAATCATTGTCTTACAGTTCAATGTTAGAATAGTTTTTTGAGCGTGCAGTAAGAAAGAAATAATTAGCTGGGTAGCACATATATACAAATCCAGTCTTTACATAATCGTCCCACTATTACTTCACCACAGTCACTAACTTGCAAGTTGCTCATATAGAGCACCTACAGATTTTTATTTGTCCTGGCTGAATTTTAATATTGGTAACTACAGCAGGGGATTCCCCAGGTGCAGACCAGCAATTTTTCCTTTGTTCAATAGCAGCAATAAAAACTAGAGATGACAAAGAGTTAATGAAGGAGGCCACTTTTACTTCCTCCTCAGCTGCTCCCAGAGTCCAGAGGGCATTGTCCTCTCCTAAGCACAGAGACCAGTCGACTAATTTAATTTTGTGGATGAATACCAGCCAGGGAGGAGTGATTCGGGGGAGCAAATCACATTTGAGCGGACATCTGACCCTTACTGAGTAGAACTGTGGAGTGGGCGAAGGCTGCAGGTTTGTATTTATACGATATGATATCCAGAGTTTGCTTTAGTGCAGAAAACTCTCTCATGATGTATGCCGAAGCAAAGACAATTAGATGATGTTGTTTTGATAATACACAGCTCTGTTTATGCCCTCAACACAGGATGTTGCTTTAGCAATGAAACCTGCGGTGGAAAGTACATTTACACAAGTGCAGCATTGATGTACCTACCTGAGTATTTCCATCTAAAGCTACTGCATACTCCTATTTCAAATTTACGTATAAAACATATGATCAGCTTATTAAATATGATGCAATGATAAGTATCTAACTGTCCAACAGTATATAAAATAGATAAAATTAGCTCCACGTTCACAAGCTACAACATTAAAATATGGCTTAAACATGTATGTCTAGCGTATTGTTGATAATATTCAATTATAATATAAGTATGATGATGTCACAACCTTGGTGGCTATTTTTTGCTTTTTTACATGTATTACAGAGGCACTTCCCTCTTTTAACAATACTGCTCTACATTTTTAGGCAGCAGCTAACATTTTGAATTGAAGACTTAACACTATAGTATTTTTAAACTGCTGTATCAATATTTTGACTTAAGTGAAGGATCTCAGCCCTTCTCGCCCGCTGTATAAATCTAGTTCAGTAGCTACAAGCACGAGTAAGTGTTGATGTAAAACATGATTTAAAAAAAAAAGTTTACAAAGAGAGATTACTGTAAAAGAAAGACTACTAGAGTCTGTTTCACAGCCAGTGTTAATGAGGGCAAAATATAATCATGTTTAGGAACAGCTGCACTGCCGATGAGAACAAAGAGCCACTTCAGCACTGTATGAAAAATAAAATAAATAAAAAGCTAAAAAATTTAATGTGATCTATGCTAATTTAGTTTCTGATGTGACTTGTCCAGCACAAAGCTTCCACACATACTGCTCCATCACTAGAAAGTAAAGGAATACTTAACCCCCCAAAATGTCCATTTTGATATCAATTTCCTCTGAACTTGTAGATATTTTTGTTTTTCTCACACGCCTTCACGGTGAATTAAGAATACAATAAATGCAAAACCATATGAAAACATCAATTTACAAACTCTTATACAACTCGTGCAGTATAATCCAAGTCTCATTTATCCGGTTGTATGCTCAATACTTCCCAAACAGACAGCCCATTCTGACAGGGAACTAAACTGAAAGTAAAACTCATTAGTGCTCTCTTCAAAGCCAGACTCCATTGAAAAAAACAGTAATTTTACCTCGCTGTACACAGGAGCTGCTGGTCTACCACTGCCTCGATCAGTAGTTTGTTTGTGGCATTGTGTGACTTCGGTGAAGCCAAATTGACCCTTCAAAACACCGAAGTCACACAATAAGACAAACCAACTCAGTGGTCGAGGCAGTGGTAGACCAGCAGCTCCTGTGTTCTGAGAGGTAAAATGTCTGTTTATATCAATGGAGTGTGGTTTTGAAGAGAGCATAGATAAGTCTCAGTTTCAGTTCTGTTCCCTGTCAGAAAGGTATTTCTGTTTAGGGTGGCTGGATAAATGAGACTTGAATTATACCCCTTGTGAAGAATTTTCCCAGTTTCTGGATTCTTCATTAACCAAAGAAATGCAAGGAAACCAAAAAGTCTTCCTGAATTCAACGTAACACAAGCTGAGTAAGATATATACAAATGATCATTCGGGGAGTGAAGTATTACTAAATCTTGGCCTTGCCTCCGTTTCTTACGTTTCGCTGTGTGAGCCTCAGCTGAAGAACACACTGGCTTCATCTCAGTCAAAACAGGAATGAGAGATAGAGCTATAAAAATTCACTTGCCTTGCCCTTGTTGAAGTAGTGCAGGATTTTACGACTCAGGTTCTCCTTACGCTGCCACTCGCTCTGACAGGGGTAGTGAAGGAAATCCCTCAGGGGCCGATCCTCCCACTGCAGCAGCTCCCAGTACAGCAGCAGGGTGAACGCTGCCTCTGTTGTGGAGGGGGGTAACAGGTCAAAGGTCATCAGACTAAAAGTGTATTATCTGCTATCAAGTGAAGTCACAGATGTTGTCTGGCCACAGTGATGAAGTGATATCTTTTTGGGTCTGGTTTTAATGAACAGATGGTGAACGACACGAAACACAGTCAGTGGCACAAAGCACAAGGTGCCCAGAGCATGGTGAGTGTGTTTTGGTGTACTGGTGGCCAGATGTGCAAAGTGCAATTAAAATCACAACCGCTGCTCTCAGTCCCTTTAACGCTGTGCTTCCAAACTGGTGGGGTTGCTGTCCAAAAGTGGGTCGTGGGTCCATTCTGAATAGACCACAAGTGACTCACAAACGTGTCAAGTTTGGAAAAAACACACTTTATTTTTAAGTACAGTGAGTTTCTGGCACAGGGTTTTTATTCTGAAGTGCCGTTTCCCTGCTGTAGAGTGAGTGACTAACAGACGGCTACTTGACAAAGACAGCAAACTAGCTTGACAACATGGCCAAACACATGTATTTAGCTGACTGTAATAAACTGTGTGTACCTTCAACTAACGACTAAGGAGAGAGATTAGTTGAAGGAGAGATTTCGACCCTGTGGTTGGACCACCGCTTTCACTGCTTTAATGGGTTTTTTCAGTGGCTTTGACACAACCCTCAAACTAAAATCAGGATTATGTGAAACTCTCAAACCCAAAGTTGGACAGTAAATACAAAACATCTAGAGGAGTAACTCCAAATATTGCCATGGACATAGATGGGGCAACCAGCTGTCCAAACATGGTTGAAAAAGTTTTAAATATTAAATCCCAGATATTAAACAGTTTTGTACATGAACAGAACATGTGAGAGAAAGTGGCTGACGACTGTCCTATGAGATAATAAACAAAATATCTTTGGGTTTTTGAGTTACTCGTAAAAAACAAACAACTTATATACATCACTCTGGGGTTTAGAAATCATGAGGGCCCCACTATCTTAAAGATAAAAGTTAATGACTATAATCATTAGTTGCAGCTCTGAAATAAAAAACACAACATCATGAAGTCATTGCACCCAAAGCAAAGACAAGTGATTCCTCTTTCTATGTTGAATTCTCATCTTTGAAAAATGTTTTTTTTAAAACAATGATTCACACAATAACCACATGTGCAATCACAGCCAACTCTGCAGAACATTAAATGTGTTTCAATTATCCTGCCAGCTGCCTGTTGTTTGTTTTACGTAAGTGATGAATAAGGTTGTATTTAATTAGTCATATTTGGCTACATTTACATGCACACAATAAAGCTACCACTGCCAATAATGTGAGTGAAGCAAGAACACTTAAGCCATTTACACGATTACATAAACTGACAAATTCCCCCGATTTCCTGTTTACTTGATTGAGAGTGCCATTACCAGAGCTGATTAAAATTTACTACATCCCCCCTCCAAATAACCAATTTAGCCTTTTTCTAATATAGAAAGGACTAATGTGATATAAATACTAGAATCACAAGAGGCATAAAAGAGGCCTGTGACTGAGTAGAGGCTGTAGAGCAATAGTTCAATGTCTTTATGTTGAAGCACATATTTCTCTCCATCTCTACCTGACATTTAGCCCGTCTGTTTAGCCTGTCATGGCTGTCTCTACACCGCAGTGTGAGGTTTACTTTGCAAGTCTCCATTTTCATCATACTATTTTATTATCTATTATCTTCCCCATCTACGGCTGAACAGGGAATTCAGTCTGCTGTGGTGGAGTTTCATCAGTTTTCATAAGGTGATGTCACCACACTGTCTCTTTTAATTTGTTGAGGATAGAGCTGCAGTACTGATTTTCATTATCTACAGGGAAATGCTTGTATTAAGAAAAAAGGTACCAGGCCTGAATCTATCACCTTTAAAACTTCAGAACTGATTGCTAGATTCTTAACTTTTAAAGCTCAGCATGGTTTAGCCCCCGGTTATATAGCTGAGCTTCTACTGGGAGCCTCTGTCGGGAAAATCAGTGAAAGCAGGGAGCAGCACATGCAGAGCAGCAGGGAAAAGGCAAGGAAAATAACCTAAGCGTCCGCTATAAAGCACGCACCGTCACAAAAAATGACCCAGTGTGTCAGTTACCTGTGAAATCCTCTGCTTGGAGATGCAGGTCACACAGCTTGTGGATGTAACGGATGTACATGTCCTCCTTGTTGACCTCTGATTTGTAAAAGTTCTGGAGTTGAATTAAAAGTAAAAGTAATAGTTTAAATCTTGTTCCATGTGTAAAAATATCCATAAATGTGTTTTGGAATAATAACACTGCCTTGAATGTCTCACCATGAGGTTGACAGAACCACCAATTTTCTTGTTCTCCATCTCATCTCCTTTCATGCAGTCCCTAAAAATAAGGATTTTTTTTGTCATTGCGCTGCAATTTCATGATAAAACCATTGGTGTTTTTATGTGCAATTTCATCTCAGCGCACCTGTAATCCAACAATCGCTCGACAAGTCTTGTGACTGATGTGACGAATGAGATCCCTGTCTCTCTCCAGGTCTCCTGCTCTATCTTCTCCAGCAGGCTGCACAGAAAAAAAAAAAAACAGCGAGATGTTCTTACTAAAGGTGACGAGCACAGGAAGGAAATAGATATGAATCACAGCGTCTCCTAGTCTTAACTGTGAGGGCATTCCACCTCACCTTGGATAAGGACCAAACAGCTGGGTCCTGCAGTGAGACAGCCAAACACACAGAGAAGAATGTTAGAGGGGAAACACGATGAGAGTGGCATTATTCTGGATATCACTCCACAGGCTCACTAAACACAGGTTTGATGCTTACAAAAGGCTGAAGAGCTCTCTGTGATTATCATCGCCTTTCCCATCCGACACCATGCTGTCCAGCTTATCCATCAGCTCTGCCTCCACCTACACACGCACACAAACACACACAGTCAGCCAAAAGATGTGGGTATTTCATGTGACAAAAAGCTGTCCATTTTTCATCACAACAACTGCCCCTCAGCACACAACCTGTTCATTCAAAGCTTCTATTGAGGTTTTCAAATGAATGTTCTAATGTCTGTCATCATGTTTCATAACGTCATCATCACCTTTAAAAAAAATCCTTGAACAAAATCCTCAATTTGAATAAAGTGATTCATTGGATCAAATGAGTTAGTCTTTTTTTTTATTAAATTAACTGTCTTTAAAGGTCCAGTGTAGGATTTAAGGGGATATGTTGGCAGAAATGTTATATAATATTCATCACTATGTTTTCATTAGTTTATAATCACCTGAAAATTATACCATTGTGTTTTCGTAACCAAGAATGAGCCATTTATATCTACATACTGAGGGGGTCCTCCACAGAGTCCGTCATGTTCTTCAGTAGCCCAGAATGGACAAACTAAACACTGGCTCTGGATCGGGAGTGTGGCTGGAGTACTGGATCAGCAAACCTTCGCCTGCCTCTGTCAGGATACGAGACTTTTGCAGCACTTTGCCGTCGTTGACTTTGTTTGTGCTCATCAGCACCTTTAGTTCATCCGGTAACTCCCAAACAGAGGAGAGATCTGTGACGGCAGATTCTTTACCAAAGTTCAGCACCACGAGGAAAGCTCGGTTGAGCCCATCCAGCTCTCTGAGGTAGGAGAAGACACTGGCGTCAGCGTGGACGTAGCAGAACCAGCCACGGTGAAGCGGGAGCTCGGACTGACGCAGAGTGTTCAGGAAACGGTACTGACTCAGAGCAGAACCTTCATCTTTCTTCTGGACCTAGAGGGGGACATGTTTTAAAAGAAATTTAACATATAAGAGATGTTTCTCCAGAGGTGAAAAGTATTGAAATTGTTGTGTACCTCCACATTGACGCTCCTGTAGTCAGGGTGTACAGGCAACCAGGTGGTGTTGGTTTTGTTGTTAAAGCCTGCGTTCACGTCACCAGTCCACTGCATTGGAGAGCGCTGAGGGTCTCGACTGGCGCTCTGCAGTGAAAGGACAGCAATCATTTCGGCACTTAAGCTTCTCCTGACAATGAACATTTTGACAATGAATGAACAAACCTGCAATAAATCCTACCATGAAGGTTAAACTGCTCATTTTTTATTATTATACACAGTGGTGTTTTCCTAAATGGCCTTTTTCCAGGCTTTACTTTGTGGTGTGGTTGACATTTATTTCACTATTTATAGTCAGAGCACATTTTGTCCCTGGCAGAGGCGTTACAGTAAGCATGTTTTTTCCCACAGTACTGACTGAGTTGTATTTGCCGGCAGGGTCCTGTATCTGACTGTCTGTGACGTTTATGTTCTCCATGCCGATCTCCTCGCCGTAGTAGGTGGTGGCCGTGCCTGGGAGGGTCAGCAGCAGCATGTTGATGACACGAATGTAGGTCTGACCAGCACTGGAGGCAATCCGAGGCTTGTCATGGTTCCCAACCTGATAACAGTGGAGACATAAAAGAGAAGGTGGAGAGGTGAGTGAGATACGCTGGGAGGGAGGACGGCAGGGTGAAGTGGATAGGTTGGGGTCATGGAAGAGAAAGCTGATGTTATAAAGTGAGGGATATGGTGGGAAAGATAGATGAAGATAAAGAGAGAAGCCTGAGACTGGTTAAGATGGGCTTATACTGTCACAGAGGAGTGTAGCTCCTACTGGAAACACTTTTCGGTGACAAAGGAAATCCTAATCTGCTGGTTGCTGATCCATTGAGGAAAGTGAAGCACACAACTTTTTAGCATCAAATGTTATTCTTTACTCCCAAACGATAGCAATTAAAGGAAAAATGTGTGCTTCAGTTACTTTCTGGTCTCAACTAACTGGCAGATGAGGAGGAGGGAAGAAAGAAGGATAGAAAGGTGATAGAGAAGAACAATGGGGAGGAGAGGGAGAAGGAGATGTTGAAGATTTGGACCCCAAACAGAGTCTCTTTTTTTAAAGGAGCTAAGAAACTACTATGTAAATATGCGTGTGCTGACTCACCACCCAGTTGGGCCATTGTCCTTTGGGCATGTTGGCCATCCACAGGTGGACTAGATCTTTAACCCACAGGCCGCTGGTGTTCTGCGGCAGGTCCAGCAGGTAGAAGTTAAAGGGGAAGTCACTTTCTTTAACCAGCGAGGTGCCGTAGTACATCATGGTCTTGTCCACCTCGTGGTAATCGTATGACTCTGTCACCATGAACCTGGAGTTGAACAACAGTTAACAGTAAACTAGGTTTGATTTTAAGATACTTCTAACAACTGTTAAGGCTCATTATATTTTGGCCCCCAGTTTTATAACTGAGCTTCTGACTCTGTGCTCCTAGTCGTAACCTGAGATCCTCAAGCTGACCATTGCTAGTGCTTAAGTTAAGGCTGGTAAACAAAAGTGACCGGGCTTTTACCATCAGGACCCCCGGTCTCTGTAATTCTCTGCCTGAAGAGATTAGGCTTGCCAGCACATTGCCTGTTTTAAATTTTTGTTTTATTATATTTTTATATGAAAGTTTTTTTTATGCCTTATTTGTTACTTTCGTGTTTTATTTCCTTTTCTGTTTCTGTGTATTATTTTTCTTAGATTTTATCATTGTTTTTGTCATTGTAACTTTGTTTTATTCTCATACATTTTGTGAAACACTTTGCAACCTTGTTTAGATAAATGCTATACAAAAAAAAATATATATATATATTTTTTTACTTGTGGTCTGATGATATGCAATCTGATTCTCAGCAATAATTTGTCAATGTTCAAGACTCAAGTTTCATCCTTTGGAAATCTGCTGAACTTTCATTTAATTTGCCTCTAACACATTGATTTATTAATCCCACACTAAAATAGAAAGTTGTATCAGAAAAGGTTTTAGACCTGTTCAAAAAAGGAATATGTTTCGTATGGGCTTGATATTATCTTGGACCCTAATTACGTCTTCGTACAATATGTCAAGTTAACGTTATTATGAACTAGGGCTGGCACAATATCAGATTTTCACTACTCAATTATCGTGGCCAAAGTGACAGTGGTGAAACTATTACATGGGACAGGGCCACACTAATTGTAAACAGAAGATTTGACTCAAGTGTGATGCAATACGATATGCATGCCTGTTTTAATCAATGCATGAGAGTGCAGAACATGCATTGGACATGAAATTATAAATGATTTGAATATTATGGCTTCACCAACATATGTAGTAACAAATTAAGTAAGTAGGAGCATTACCACTTCCTGTCTGTACAATAGCATTATTGTATTGTTACGGTTGTTCAGTACCTGTATCTGCCAGGCTCACGGCTGTACTCATCCATCACTGCCCTCCAGTCCCTTAGCAGGTCATGCAAACCCAGCTGGCTGGTGGTGTAGTCATGGTGGAGGTCCCACTCTGAGGTTACAGCCTCCTGGAGTGTTAGGAATATAAGGAAATATGAGGTAATGTCGCTGTTATTGGATTTCCGACCTGTTGGATTATTAGCCTAAGTGTTGTAGTCAGGTTTAACATTTGGTTAAGGGCACTAGTGGTCCATTCATAATGAAGCTTCCACCATGAGATCATCACCTACAGTGGATTAAGAGAGCCCAACAGTGTTGTCCTCTGCCCACTGGGAGTTAGGAGAGCTTGGGTGTAAATGTGTCCCTTTGTCAGGCCAAAGCATGGGGGCCAGTCACAGACCAGGCCGTTGGAAAATAAGCAGAAACCAGATACAGAGAGGGGAGAGGCCAAGTGATACAGATCTCTGGGTTCAGTAATGAAGAAGAGCTGTGTAAGGAGGGTTCAAGGTTTGTGCTCATTTTATTGATACAGTTTGTAATAGTCCTCATAAAAAGGGCAAGAAGACCGAGGACAGTAAACAGAGACACAGAGAGTCTCGTTAAAGGTCTGTATGTCTACTCTGTATGTCTTTTTGTGTGGGAGAAACTCAAACACAGGGACAACCCACAAACTCCACACAGACAGGACCAGGCCACGAGTTAGTTACTGAGGAAGAAGTGCTTACCACAGAGCTAACGTGCTGCCACATGAGTAAACCATTCAGCTAACAGCCAGTAAAAAACATACTTGGTCTGAGTTTAAAAGCTGAAACCAGCGATAAACCACTAAAGCAATAATAACACAGATTGCTGCTCAGTTATGATCGTCTGACTCACATTCAAGGCCGCTGTAAAATTCTCAATATCCCAATAAACACACTGATTTGACTTTTATTGAGATGTTGTGGTTCAAGTTTTTTGTAAACACATGAAAATCTCTAGTGCCCAACAGTGACCCTTGTTCAGCATCACCATAAAGCCCCAGCACAGCTTGGCGTGGGTTATCAGTGGGTCAGTGCTGCTGTGAGGTTACCCCTCAGTCAACAGTAAGTAGACGAGTCAGTCTCAGTATTACAGAGTTATTCCTCAGTGGTAAGTAAATCCCAGTGACTTGCTAATCCACCAAAATATGCCTTTTTTCTACTAATCTGTCCTCAGTGAGAAATAACTTCAGTCTCCATGGAACAAAAACTCTTTCTCACTGAGCTTAACTCCGCATGAATCATGAACCCTTTGAATTCCAACGTGAGTGTTTTCTCCAGAGGAGCACAAGACAACCCTGCCATTTAAACTGGAGATAAATGATGAATGATACATCATGTACAGTGCGGACTCTCCCACTCAGCTGTTGATTATGTTTGTCCGACCGGCTCTAGTGGAAAGTACTGCTTCAGTGGAGCTGCCTCTGCCCACAGTGCTGCTTTCATCCCTCAGATTGTTAAAATCTGGACTCTGACATGTCATGCTTTATATAATTCAAAAAAATGTTATCATAAAAAAATTGCATAACAATGTTAGAGCAGAGATTGTTAACTAAAACTGAACTTTGAGCTCGGAGGAAGAAGAGCTGCAACGTTATGAGTACAATAGAGCAGTAGAAAAAGGTAAACAAATTGTAAACAGATAAACCTTATCTGCTGACTGAGCAGACCTTTTGAATACTGTTAGTTTATGTTATTTTAAAAAATTAACATGACAGGGCAGACCTTACATCTCACAAAGCAAATGAGGGCTGGTATTGAGTCGTCAGTCACAAAGTGGTGGTGACAGTCTCCTTTTTAAAATAAAAATGGAGCTAATAAATGCCTATATTCTTTCATTTATTCACCCCTTTTTTTTTAGTGTAGTGCTTTTTTTGGCCCATCACACATGGATTTACAAGACACTGTTAAACTACAACCATCTTATGGTCTTATGTGTACAAAACAAAACAAAACGTGTAAAAGGATGTTTTTTAAGGTCAGTTTATCTAAAATATTAAATACACCTGTCTAGACTTCAAGAAGTCTTCAGGCTCACTCGTCAGTAACTGACGTTAGTTTTGATTGGAGCTGGTTTTACGTGGGGTCACACCTGCTCTGCCATTTGATGTGGGTATGGCAGATCAGACAGATGTTACCATATGTAGCGGATGCATCGAGGCAATGTAAGGACAAACAGCTGCTAGATCTATGCAGACAGATGTTGCCCATTAGGGTAAACAATGGGACACTGGCCAAACTGAACTGAGTGAGGTTAGATGTTAGCTGTTAGATGTTATGGGGTGCTAAGAGGTGACACTCACCGGTGCTTTGTTTGGGTCCACCTGTGGTTCATCCCTCAAGTGTGCGGCCTCCAGGAGGTGCTTCACTGCATCCATCCGAAATCCGTCCACTCCCTTCCCCAGCCAGAAATGAATAATATCCTAAAATGAAACAAGAAATATAACGTTAAAAAATGTGTCTACATTATGACTGAGAATGTACTGGCATCTGAATCAGGTGTATTTGTCACTTCTATACTACACACTCAGCATACATGGTAGCGAAATACAGATCTCCACAGATCAGGGTGTGATTCACTCATTCATTTTTCGTAAATGTTTATCCTGTCGAGGGTCATGGAGGGCTGGAGCCTATCCCAGCTGACATGGGGCAAGAGGCAGGGTACACCCTGGACAGGTCACCAGACTGTCACAGGGCTGACACATAGAGACAGACAACCATTCA
>JAPZEB010000002.1:21287214-21299968 GCA_029783705.1 Chaetodon striatus
CACCACGATGATACTTCGGAAAAGCAAACATTACACTGTCAGCTTACGAAATGAGGCAGCTGCCAAAAATAGATGAAAAAATTTGCAACACAAGCGTCACCTTCAGAACAGGATTATCTGAATAGAGTCTGATCTAATGGTTGGCTGTATTCCCTTACCATCTCCGGGACAAAGACTGCATGACACAAATGGAAAAGCAGACTCACTGACTAGTTAGAAGCCTCATGACGCTCCAGTCTCGGGGGAAGATCGTCAGTTTCATCAGATTGCGGAACACGCAGAAGATCTTCAATAGGAACTCCTGCCAAGGAATATATTAAGAAGGTGTATGCAGTCAAGGTATGTAGTAAGCAGGCTGCAGCAAAATGCTGTAATCATGCGCAGCTCCGTGACTCAGAGAGTTTCCCACCTTAAGCTCCTCTTTGCTGTGGAAGTTGTTGAGTAGATGGTGAAAGTGGATCTCTGTCATCTGCTGGAGCAGTGAGAGAAGACACGAAACATACTCCCCCTATGTGACAGAAAGTGACAGATACGTTAGATACATGTTTTAAAAGGTTAATTACCATAAAGTATTCACTAAATTCCACCTGTTTTTAATGTACATCAAAGAGGCATGTTGAGTGGGAGCTTACCGTTATCTCGGCAGTGCACTGGGGACAGCGTTGTCCTCTGGACGTCTCCACAGAATGAGACTTGCTCATGATGGACAGCAGAGTCTGCAGCAGCACATCCAGAAGGCTCTCTACCATCATCTCCACTTCCTCCTGAACAGAAGACTCCTGAGACACAGAGATGAAAACATGCTTTTTAATGGGAATGTTTTAGTGTTTGTGCAAACAAGCTACAGCTGCAGTACCACGATCTGATGTATTTCAAATGGAAATAAGAATTTTATCTCAATCTAAAACTCAATAAATCATTTTCTGTTTTTTTGATTAATCATTTTAAGTCATGGATGTCAAGTATGTAAATGATACAAAGTATTGTACCATGGAGCTTGTCTTAATTATGGAAAAGATGCTGCCAAGGATCCCAGAGCAGATGAGCAGCTCCCTCTGCTGGCGCAGATGCAGGTGGATGTGATGCAGAACCACCGGCAGCAGAATACTACGAGACTCTGAGGGAGGAGAGAGAGGAGACAGAGTGCGGATGAGACTGAAAAGCACTGCATGGACATTAGGCTTACATGTACGGTTGTTAAATAATCCTCCACATTTGTCTCACCAGGGAAGAAGAAGAGGCGGCTCTCAACTGTACGAGCGATGGACTGCAGTTTGACTACATCCATAGACTGGCCAATGTCCACTGTGCTGGGCATGCTCCCAAGGGTGCCCCTGACATATTCGGCCACCTCCTGAACGGTGAACATCTGCAGCAGCTCATCAAAGATATCAGGGAAACTGTTCAACAGTGCAGCCTGGGTGGAAAAACAAAGGACACAGAGAATGAATTTATAGTCTGTGGATCACATGTTTCAGAAAAACTACAGTGACATGTTTAAAAACACAAACAAAAAAACAGATACCGCTGTTTTTTGAGTGACACTGACACAAAACAAAAATAGCCCAAAAATAAGCCTGCTATTCATCCTCTAAAAGGAGCATCAAGATCTCTTTCCACAAACATAATCTCAAGTTTCTATCAAAAACACAGACTGCATATCAGTTACTTCAGAATACATCATCCTGGACACACAGCATCTGCTGCATTGTGGTATCAACACCGGGGGGCGCTGTGACTTACTGAGATGGACGAGAGTCCAGGAGCATGATCACAGAAAGGCATGCAGCTTATCACACCCCTAAACTGTCCCAGAGCAAGACAAGGATGGGGCAACAGGCGACGGATTGAAGCATCAGTCACAAAATGCACAGAATGAAAAGTGAAGGAAGTAAAAAAAGATGAAACAAGTTAACAAACAAAAATGAATCAATGCATCATGAATACAAACTAAGAGGATGAACAATAGCAAAAATAAAAACACTTATAACCAAAATAAGTATGCTGAGGGGGTGAAACACTGTATGGCATCACATCAGTTAGACAGTGGAAATGTTTGTCATGCTTTGTGAACTGATCTGACCTGCGTGAACACCAGGTTCTCTGAGCTGCGGCTGTCCAGACTCAGGACGAAGCGGATCGACTGAAAGAGCTCTTGGATGCTCGCTCTGAACTGCTCCTCCTCCATCCCGCAGGTGGCTCTCGAGTACAGGATGCGAGACTGGACGATGAACTTAAACAGGTACTCTAGAGCCTGAGGGTGGTGTTGACAGAAAGCAGATGGGCATACAGTCAGCAAAGGTACTTGACATTTCGTATTTCAAACTCCCTTACAATGAAAAAGCACTGAGCTCTGAAAGGTGTTTGTGGTTGATCATTTAGAGAAAATCATTACACAAATGAAAGGTTTCAAATGTTTCGGGTCTCATGGGAGAATACCTCTTCATATGATCTCACTGAAGAGAGAAATTTCCTGTGAGATGTCCTGGTAGCACCTGACCCTCTGTTGCTGGCTATGTGGGGCACTGGGAGAGGACAGTCCTCTTAGAGGAGTCACCTCGACTGTGGCGAGGTTCATAACCCTTGAGGCATGCACATTAATCTTATAGAACTGGAAATAGGCACAGCCTCTCACTTACACTACGCTGATCCCAGATGTTATGCAATACCTTAAACTGGAAGAATGTAGATTCACTTTAAGATGGGGGTGTCAAACACACAGCCCAGGGGCCAGAACTGGCCCACAAAAGGGTCCAATCTGGCCCACTAGATGACTTTGCACACCTTATACTGATGCACGTGTGAGGGCTGAGAGATGTCAGGTTTCAGGAGCAATCTCAACAGTGAGTAGATACTCTGCTGCTTCAGAGGCTTTTTACCCTGAGCAGCATACAGATCTCTGAAATTACAATGAATACTTTCAGTGGTCATATTTAAAGATTTTGAACATTGTGCAAAATATTGTCAACCAGCAGCTTTAGCACAAAAGACTCTGTATCAGACCTCTGTCTTTAAACTATATGGGTGGAACCCTCTTGCTATTAAACTGACAAAACTTCAGATTTGTAAATGGTCTGTAAGGCAGGGGATAACTTAACCTGCTTCTTCAACAGCTTCCACATTAGTGGAAAATTTTGAAAAAGTTACATGTAATTAAAGTGAGTAGTAGACCGACTGAACGTGGAAAAACTGAGACATACTGTTGAATTTGCACATATTATTCTGAAGATATTGCAAGCTAAAGCAGAATGGACTTCTTTACACTAAAAAAGGGAAAAATTTGAATGGGTTAATATCTACAGGTTATTATGCAGAGGTTTCACTGGTCCGACCCACTTGAGATCAAATTGGACTGTATGTGGGCCCTGAACTAAAATAAATTTAACACCTCTGCTTTAAAAGGTTCCACTGAGAGATTCCTTAACCATAGGTAAAGATTTCAAGGGGGACATAGGGGACAGTAAAAACATGAGAGTGGCACCATAAACTGCTGCAGAGAGGGCACAAAGTGTGAGAATGCTTGAAATTAAGTCTTTGATGCTCAAAATTTCCTGGTGGAGGACCCCAACTTGCCCGTTTCATGTGTCCACTCCACTGTGAAATAAAACTTATGCCCTTATTACCAACCCATAATTGATATTGTAGATGCTCGGCAATAAACATCCTCTTGACCCTATGCTACAAAAAAAGGTCATACCTCATGTGCTATGTCAATAGTCACAATCTAAAGCAGCTTTGTACCTTTGTTAATATTTATACTGTATATTTACTACACATGTCCTCTTGTTTTTTTACGTGTTGTTGTGTATGCAAATCCTGTACTGCATCAATATCTTCAGAGATTTTACATAACTTCCTTCCTCTCAGCAGAGAAGTCACTGACTGAGGTCTTACATGGCGTCACATTACTCCTTATCAGCCTCTCTGTGTCAATTTCCTACAAATTAATCCCAGTAGAAGGAGCCAGGACAGAGCAGAAGGAAGTGAGTGTGATACTTTACCCTCATGGCTTCCTGAATGTGATCCTGTCGGACGACCTCGGCCGAGCGGTCCATGTACCACTTAAGACATCGAATCAGCTCTCTGCAAACACATAGTTTAAAATTATGAGTGTCGATATCTAGTGTAACTCTGTAGGTATCTTAATTCAGATGTTGCGTTTGCTTTGTTGTTGTACTTGTATGCCAGAGCTCCAGCAAAGTGGTTTTGGATATAGGCGTCCATGACAGGTCTGAAGTGGTAGAAACGGCTGTCCCTGAGCAGGTTAATGATGAACACCTAAACACACACACACACATATATATAGATGTTATGCTTGTTTCATCTGCTTACAGGCAAGATAAATCATACAGTAGAGTATATGTGTGCTCCTTTCATTTTCCTACCAGTGACTGGAAAACCAGCGGTCCGTATTTATCAGTGTTGTCATCTAAAAGACAGAAGAGCGTATCCAGGACATCTCGCAAGAACTGTGAAGAGAAAAAGGAACAACACTCAGCACAAGCATCACATTAAAGGCTGCTGACTAAAATAGAAAACAAAGGGTAGCCCCTTCATCCAAAAACATAATAAAACCTTTTTTTTTTTTTTTTAATTCTGTCATGATGATGTGACTTCTAAACAGTGTTAAATGTGTTTTTCATAATAACAGATGTTTTTCTTAAATTATTTGTGGATACTTTAAAAAAGAGTACATTGTGAATATAAAATCGAGCAAACAACTTAAAGCTGTAAAAGCTTAATAATTAATCTGATCAGTTATTATGTAAGAATAACATGTATCATGTATAATCATTCATGCTTTTATCTTTGAAATATGGAAATGTATTTACTTGCTGAGCCTAAATACTGTAAGAGATGAATGCTCATTGATGTTGAAGCTGCATATTTTTGTGTCGTGTGTTGTCAAACACGCCCTACAGCCACACAGAAGGTAAATATACTTCCACATCAATAGATAAATAATGTGCTGACAGTGACCTTGACGATCTCCTCTCCGCTGATCTTACGTAATCGACCCAGGATGTCCAACACCCTGTCTGGATGGGCCTTCCAGTTCAGAAGAGCCAGAAGGTCCACTGGAAACAGAACAAGATATTATCAGGTGAATTAAACTGAATGAGAAGTATAAATATGTAAGTAAGAGCATGTACAGTGTTTGATTACCGTTTTGTGTGAGTTTGGTGGAGCAGAGTATCGTGGACACCCAAAAGGTTTCTTTGGGGCTTCTCTGGAAGGGCAGGTTGGCCGGCAGGTTGGGGCAGCTGTTGAAGTCCTCTTTACAGCAGGGCAGACTCAGGTACAGGCCCTGGTTACTGAAGGTGGCATTTTCATCACACTAAAGGACGGATAACAGAGGGACAGAGAAGATTCATTCATGTTTGGAGACCATTTGGAGTTAAGCCCAGTTTAGACCAAAGATTTGTGACGAGATGAACTGTTTAAGAGCTTTGTAGGGAAAAGTTGCAGCAGTGTGAGCTGGCCCGTCTCAGCTTGACTCAAGCAGGTTGATGGTGTCGCCTGCAACTCAGCTTGTGAAGTTGCCAGTGGCTGATTTGACGCACGTCACCTGTTTCAAAAGCCAATCAGCTTGTAGCAAAGTCAGCTGGTCAAGTCAGCTCTAAACTGTCGGCGGACGGGGTGTTCACTTGTTCTGGCATTTACTGACAACAGCCCTCCGTCCCCGCTGAGCACAAGTCTGTCTCATTTACATCCCTGCGGCTGTTGACATGTATGTCGGCCTCCGTTCTGGGTCACTGCTGCTCCTGGCTGTAACTGCACATGTCACACACACACATACTCAAAAAAAAAAAAAAAAATCAGCACTCTTACAGTCGTTGCTTATTCCTGAAAAGCCGGAAGCTGTAGAACATTTGTACAGAGAGTCATTGATGATACACTGTCTTGTCTTGTCTTGTCTTGTCTTGCCTTGTCTTGTCTTGTCCCACTGGTGTAAACGTGCAGGTTGATCAGAATATTGGAGACCGGACAGTGCAAGCAGCTGCATGTTTATATTTGTCTTGTTGGAGATCTTTGCTCTAAACAGGGCTTTATGGAACAATGGCACTGCACCATCATCATCATCATCATCATGGGAAAGAAACATCGGATTGGCTCTTCTAGCAGCAGTAGAGTGGTCAGCAAGTCACTGACCATTGAAAGAGGTACACAGACCAGCACAATACGCATACTACTTTAAATAGTTTTCTGGCTTCACTACGCACTAATGGTGCTTGCTAATGTTCTGTGCTCACACACAAAAATGATATTCTGAGGGTGACATTTTAGCATGCTAACAACAAGTTACGTTAATCATACAGGATGTTAGCATGTCTGACAGAGATACTGTAAAACTTCAATTAGCGGTTGTTTTTTAATTATCATTTTCTTAAATCACTGAACTCCAGAGGCTTATATTAGGTACAGGCGTCCATGTGGGACAGGCCTTTAAATCCTTTTACACAAAACTGTTACACGGCACCTGGCATACCAACACAACAACACTTTATCCTGTTAAAACAATACTCATAACTTGGATTAATTTACATGAAAAACATTTGAATGGACACTTATTCTGACTTCATGACAGCTTGGGAAGAAGAAAGTCACAAATTTTTGTCATTTTTGTCATGCCGGTAAATCTGAATAAATTACAGTCTTCTCTGGTGCTTATTGTTTCAGTAAAATTAAATGAACCGAGCTAACGATGTGTAGCATCTCCAGTTTAAACATTTACATTTGTATGTGTGATCTAAACAGCTAACTAATGTTAGCTCAAGTGGGATGACAACTATCCAGTTTTATACACCCAAAAAACTTCTATAAAAATGAACTGCTTGGCAACCAGACCAGGCCTCTAATTGAGACAGGCGTTTATTTGACAAAAAGTGTAGCTACACCGGGATAGTAAAAGGGACTGGGCGTTTAATTTAGATTAGGCTTTTAATTGAAGTCTTATGTTATACTACTGTATGAAGTCTAGAGTTTGGGGTCACAGTAGGTTTCAAATACCGCATTCAAATGGGGTCGTGTTTACCATGAGAACAGTCCATATGAAGGTCCCCCGAGTTTCATTTTAATGCAGCATAAGACTGATTTATTGATGCCAGTTACATAGTTAGTTAAATAACCTGGCAGGTGGGAAAGACTGCAGTCACCCTCTGGCAGGAGGCTGTGTTCTATCAGGACTAAAATGTCACGCTACAAAAACACTTTCTTCTTGATTGTACTGTATGTGGCCTGGTCAACAAGACTCAAGAGTCCCACTGACCCTGACTCCCATCCCGTCACTGTCTGCGTTACATGAACATCTTTGGACTATAATCTACATAATTGCACATATTATCTATAAAATATGCTGTGAACCTTGGCTCATTCCTGTACAAAACAGTTCAGCTCTTTAGTTTTTAAACAGATATTACATTGCATATTTTTTTAGGATCATATTTTTATTTCCTTTTTATGTTTCTTGTCTGTTTGCAGTACTTCCTTTTATTGTTTATTTTCTTATACTGTTTATTTTTATGTACCACACACTCAGGAAAATTCCTATTATGTGGAGACCTACTGGGCAATAAACCTATTTCTAGTTTCTGATCCAGGCTTGGAATACAGTACATCATCATTTCCTTCATATCTAAAAATGCTGAGTTAAAGGTAACTGGACGTGCTTTAGATATTTGAAGACCTTTCTCTCAAATGCCCAGACATATTTATATCCTAGCTCCTTGCTGGATTATGTCATACTTGACATGGTTTCTTATGAAACAACTCTCTAATTGCTGAGGTCATTCTTGAATTTTAGTGCCTAAAAATGGGGGTCACAGGCCCAAAACGACTGACAACGGCCTCTGGACACCACACATTTCATGGTACTGTTAGATCATCACTGAGGGCTGCTAAGCTATCACAGCATAGCTACTGTACATGTTTTTGGTGAGGCAGAGCAGACAACAAAATGGATGATGCATTTAATTACAGAGCCAGAGCAGGTCATGACCTCGGGTTCACTGCTGAGAAAATACAATAAAGACACACAGAGAGCTGCCAGCAGCTGCCTCCCAGCACAGGACTCCCCACCATGGCGGGCCCACTTTAATGCACTCAAATTAAAAAGTTAAAGACACAAAAGGTCAAAGATAACGAGACATCAAAGATAAAGATAAGACATTTAACATCTAAAGTGTGCATGTTTAACCTGCACATACCTTGTACACATATAGCTCATGGCTCTCGTCTGACAGTGTGGTCCCATCTTCTCTCATCAGGGGAGTGAAGGCAAAACCAAACAGTTTTTTCTCTCCTTTGTCTTTAGCTGAAAGAAAGCACATCATGATATCATGCACCACCACACCGTATCTACACAGCACAAACCATACTTGTATAACTCAGAGCGTGATCCAATCTGTCCTAACAAACTCGTGTGCTGAGGGATGACTGCCACCGGGCTGCATTAGTGACTCACTGGAGCAGTGTCTGAACTCAAAGCGTAGGTGGGATCCTCTGAAACGATCTATGGGAATGGGCAACTTGACCATCTCACTCCAGCGAGGGCTGTTATTGTGGTAGAGGACAAAAGAGCGATATTCACTGGAGCTGGGCTCCCCGCTGCCCAAACTGATGCAGTCCTGAGAAGAAAAGGAGCACAGTGGATCGTGTTGAGTGACACATACTGTTGATGATGTATTAAATTAATGTGTGGATGTATGGGAGGAAAGCTGAACTCATCATGACTCATATATGGATGATATGGCACATAATAACTCGTATGTGTCATACTTTGAGAGTGTCCCCGTCGGCGTAGAGTACATAGAGTGTGACCTCGATGTTCTTTTGGACGCTCTTGCCGCCCCTCTCAAACTCCCCCCGCTCCAGGGTCAGATACAGGTCATTGCGTGTGTCACCTAAAACATCACACAGGAGAGACTTAAGTTAAAAATGAAACTCCAACAATCGTACATATCGAAATCTTTTTACAGGTCTTAGAAAGTTTCACCACCCGGTGTTGATTGGGGAACAAGCTAGACAGATTTTATAAAACTGGGTGTTGAGCCTGGATATATTATAAAAACTGGATATTGGACTCAAAGATGGTGCCCATTCCTTGAGTGAAAACTGCTTGCAGAGCAGAGTGATTTTCTAGGCTTTGGGGCAATTACAAAACCTGCATAGATTTAAAAAAAAAAATCATAATACAAAGAGTTATGATTGACGTCTCTTTTATAATTGTGGTTTATGGGGAAAGTAGTATCTGCAGTAGCAGTATAGTACTAGCAGGAGATTTTTCAGTTGCAGTACCGCAAATGCCCACTGGGTCAAATTGGCTGCAAGGCTGTGTGTGTGGGACATATCCAGCTCTCCTAATACAGCCAGGCTGTGGAGGAAGAAGTGAGATTATGAGACATCTGTAGCCCACTCCTCATCTCTGCTTGTGGCTAGGGGCTTGAGGCTACATTAGCCGTTGATAGCATAACACCCCCAAATCTCTGATCCAAAGTGTCGGCAGTCAAGTTGCATTATGGGTAATGTAGGCGTCAGGATTTGACAAGGAAGAAGCATCCGAGTCCTGCAATGTTATGAGAGTACAATGCCAAATTGCAGCACAATATTCTGAAGGAAATTCTCCAAATGACCATTTGTATATCAGTGACTCACCCTGTGTTACAATGAATTTGTGAAGAAAACTTTGGTGAACAGAGAATCCAGAAATGGAAAATTCTTGGTGATTTTAAGTAAAAGAGATCCACGTTCAACAACAGCAAAACTACTGTTTATCAAAACATCAATTTGCAAACTCTCACAAAACTAGTGCAGTATAAACCAAGTCTCATTTATTCAGTTGTACACTCAGTACGACTGAATAAATGAGCTCTTCAGAGCCAGACTCCACTGACAAAAACTATAATTTTACCTCACTAAACACAGAAGCTGCTGGTCTACTGCTGCCCAAATCAATAGTTTGTTTGGGTTATTGTGTGACTTTGCTGAATCCCAACGAACCAGTTCTGTTTTTGGATTCTTTGTTCATTGTGAAGGCATGTGAGAAGAACATTTTCTTCACAACTTTAACATAACACAGGGTGAGTAATGATACATGAAAGTGAAGTATTACTTTAAGCTTGATCCGCTAGGTGAAGTTCAACAACAGGACAAAGACGTCTCAGAAATTCCCAGACTATGATAACAAACATGTCTCCTGCTTTGGCGATGTTAATAAGTTGCAATATACATGTCAGCCTCTGCTCCACCGCTGCACTGCGAGTGGTCAACATAAATTAAGACTAAGATGTGCACCACACGTCATTGTTCTTGACGATGAGAAATGACCCCGCTGAGCTGTAATACACTGTAGCTCATGACTGCCTCAGCACCTTTTGTGAGGTCAGTGTTTAATGCAATAAATATCAGTGGCAACAGTGGAGGAAGATATTGCAGTTATTTATAAAATCAGATTATAGTTATTTATATCCAAGTCATTTCCTTGGGGACGGATGAGTCACAAGGGGTGATATTGGGAGGTATTTCAGGCTAACTGGAAAGGAGCTGGAAGGGAGTGGGAGAGGAGAGGAGAGGAGAGGAGAGGAGAGGAGAGGAGAGGAGAGGAGAGGAGAGGAGAAGGGAGGATCATACACTCTCAGCAGACACAAAGCAGAGCAATGTTATCTGATGAAATATACCGAAATAAACACACACCTCTTCCTTTCTCTCTGTCTTTGAGATATCTTTGAAGACCTCTGCTCTTCATAAGTTGCTCAGCACCTGACCTAAATGCCGATCTCACGCAAATAGGGAGTGACAAACTTAGAGTCTCCAATATACCAGCGCTGGAAGATGTACTCATATCCTTAACTTAGGTAAAAGTAACAGCACAACAATGTAAAAGAAGTAAAAGTAAAAGTCCTGCATTCAAAATCTTAAGTGAAAGAACAGTACTATCAGTTAAATGTACTTAAAGTATCAAAAGTAAAAGTACTGGCTCTGCAGAACAATTCCCCGCTGTGAGTTATATTTACATTATTAGATTGTTTAACCACTAAGAGGAAAACTTCACCTGCATAATGACCATTTATTTGTCGATAACTCGCAGTGAATTGTGAAGAAAACTTTTTCGCATGCCTCCACACAGAACAAAGAATCCAAACTGGGTGAACATTCTTCATAAACTGAAGTAAATGGGGACTGTTTTTAACAACAGCAAAACTATATCAAAACACCAATTTAAAAACACTTACACAGCTCCTGCAGTAAAATCCCAGTCTCATTTATCTCATTGTATGCTCAGTACTTCCCAAACACATGCGTTTTCATTAAAGCATTAGGATTTAAAACGACATACAAACAGTCTCATGCACGGCCGAGTAATGTGTCTGGGCACGCGATAAGAGTGCTGCAGAGAGAAAAGGTTTTTGTAGGCCGCCCTGGTTCCCTCATCAAAAAAACAATGGGATTTTTCCATTGTTTTTTGGATTATTGCAAAAATGTTTATGGATGTTTATGATACTTACGTGTTTGTTTAGCAAGATAATCTTCACAAATGGGCATCACTTTAATGATTTTTGAAGCACAAATGCAATGGCCAGAGGTAAAAAGCTTATATTAAGCAATAAACGAACTCCACCATGGTAGCGTGACTTAACATCGCCACCACTACATCATTGTTAAGCCCTGTTCTGCATGATGACATTCTGTAGCCTCTTTTAGCCGCTTGCTAACAACCCCGTTTTTAAGACACAAAAGTTTCAGAAGTCACAAGTGGGATATTTATTGACAAACTATTAAACTGTCCCTGTAAGCTAGCTGTTAAAGAGTGCCGTAGGGATGATGTTTATTTGTAGGTTCCCTCGTCAAAAAGCTAATGGGATTTTTCCATTGGAATTTGGATTACTGCAGAAAATTTGCAGCAAACAAACATGTATGATACTTTTAAGTTTTGTTAAGCAAGATAATTTTCACAAATTAACAACATATTTATTATTTTTGAAGCACAAACACAACCTCCAGAAGTAAAAAGCTAGCGTTAGGCTATAGACGAATGACACTACAGTTACATGACTTTAACATTGCCTCCACATCTGCTCAAGCAGAGCTCATACATTTGCACATGCTCAGGCCCTACTCATAGGCGTATGTGTTTTTAATCATAATGTTTTAGTGAAAATGCATGTGTTTGGGAAGCCCTGAGCATACCACTGGATAAATGAGACTTGGATTATACTGCACGAGTTTTGTGTGAGTTTGAAAATCAATGTTTCAATGTAGTTTTGCTGTTGTTGAAGGTGGTCCTCGGTGACTTTGATTCATTAAGTATGTTTTTCATTTTTGGATTCTTCATTCACAGTGGAGCATCACAAATTCCAGGTAACACACGGTGAATAACTAATATACAACAGATTGCTTTGCAGGTGAAGTCTTCTGTTGCCAGGAGGCCACTAGTGATGTACAATTTTCATACAATACATTTATGTGCTTATTTTGTGAGCCTATTAAATGTTTTAAGCATACAGTATTTTCCTCTGAAGTGTAGTGACGTATAAGCATTAGGTTGTGTAAGTATAAACATTTATCTAAAGTGGTTTTATTGCACTAGCTATATCCATGTTTTAATGTCTTGTATTGATTTGCCTCCTGTCACTGCCTCTTGGCCAGGTCATCATTGTTAATGTAAAAATAAAATAAATCAAAATATGTCTTTACATGTGCTGTTACTGTTTTCTCATCACCACAGCCAACTCTGCTCTCTTCTACATCTGTCTTA
>JAPZEB010000002.1:21322515-21337780 GCA_029783705.1 Chaetodon striatus
TCTTAACCACTCTATTTCATCATAAACAACCCAGGAATGGGGCTCAAAGTGCAAAATACTGGACTTCTCCTTTAAGCAAAATAATCTTCACAAATAAATAACACATTTATATTTTTTTAAGCATAAATGCAACCTCCACAATTAAAAAGCTAATGTTAGGCTATAGACAAAATACACTACAGTTGCATGACCTTAACATTGCTCCCACAACTTTTAAAGTGTGTTTGGCGTGATGATGCTCTGCAGTCTAATTTAGCCGCTTATTAGAAACCACCTTTTTAAAGACACATTAAAGCTCTAAAATTCATGAGGAGGGTCTTTACTAATGTATTTTAGGTCATAGAACAAAATGTAAAAGTCTCTCAAGCTTTTGGTAACCACTGACCTTTTTCCAGGCATCTAACCAAACACCCATTCAAAAAACCCATTGACTCTGAGATGAGGGAACCGCAAGTGCTAAAATGCTAACTTATTTCCGGGTTTGGGACTCATTCCTGTACCACTCTATACCCCCAAACCACAGGCTGCCTGTCTGTTACACCACAGCATCTGATGTTCCATTTCCACATACAGTAGATGAGTAATATGTAATGAGTAAGTTATTAAAATTTCAAGGAACTGGCTGAAGACTGACATACATACACACATACAAAACCGCACACATGTATGTCACTGCTTGCAGCCAGCTTTTTAAAGAAGAAACAGCTATGATATGACAAGGAGGTAATATCATGAAGAGTGATGAGATTTTCTCTGGCTGCAGTTAGGAACGGAAGAAGAGCACTCTAAAAACCACAACACACATCCTTCCTGTGTGACCACACTCTTAGGGAAACATTACACCAAAGGTTAGACCTCTTGTAGTCACTAAGCTCCGGCCTGTGCTGCAAAGAATTATCTTTAGTATTGTATTCTTGTTTTTGCAACAAGGGAAGCATCTCCATCCATTACATAATGAGTCAGGGTGATTGTCTGTGGCACGGATGCTTTGGGAGAACCACAGATATGCAGTAGGTGTGTCACCTCATTAACTCCATGAGACAGCAAAGCACTTTTCCCAGAGTGCAACTCCTAGAGCAAGGAAGTATAATAATGTCAATTTCCAAGTCTGCACTTTTAATTGTTTGAGTGCAAACGAGAGTCCTCCTGCTATGTGGGAGCTCAACTGGAGGGTGGTGATATAACAGCAAATATCTCATATCCCAGTCCACACTGAGCCACAGCTCCCAGTCTGCAGATTTAACATCCATGAGTTCATACTGATAAAGAGCTCTGCTGCCTGTTGTTGTCGTCGCCTTTATTGTGGCCTCTACAGCCGGGACCAGCTATTGTGAGGGGAACTGTAGATGACTGCCACTGTGTGCGCAAGAGAGTGTGTGTGCATGCATGTCAGCAGCTGTCCAGTGGTAATTGTCTTGAAGATTGGATCGTCACAGATCATCACACTCTGACACTGATGAGCTGATGAATCTATATCACACTCTCTGTGTAATAAGTGAAGAGGAGCTCCTGACCAGTATAGAATAAAGAGAACTGTTGTTGTTTTTAAACATTATTGCTAATATAATCATACTGCAATATGTCTCAATAACCATTGCTGATGGTGTGCACAATAGGGATGCTCCTAATGACTAATTAAGACTATTCAACTAGTTAAACAGTTGAAATTGAACACAATTTTATCTATAAGGTTAAACATTGTCCCCCCCCAAAATATTGCAGAAATTAAAAGAGCCATTTGAAATCAGAAATCACATTTTTCAATATCCAAATAGTATTTTAAATGCTGCTAAAATGTGTGGCACTTATGCACTATGCATTAGATTATCCCACAAAACATGACAACAACAGTTTACTAGATAAAAGTTAACAAATAACATCCATTGTAAACAACATTCTTTAGGAAAATGAATCTTTAGAAACCTTAATAATCACAACTGCATTTTCAGCAGATGAACGCAAGCGCATAAAATAGTAAAAACTTGAAGAATACGTTAACCGACTATTACTTTTGGTGCTGACAAGTGAGGGCAGAGACGTTTTTTCGACAAGTCGACTAATCCCGCACATCCCTAATATACAACAGATCATCAGTATTTTGACCTATGTCTGCTTGCCTACCTAAAACAGGTTTCCCACACATTTTTACCAATGAATTGTCCACCTTTTCCATAGTATGTTCCCTATTTCCATGACTTTATTTAAGTAGTTTAGAATAGGTAGGCATATATAGTAATCATAAGATGCAATAGTGAGGCTCTTATTCCAGTGTGTTATGCCCTAGGAAGGGCATTGTAGCAAAAATGTAGCATGGAACATGAAATGAAATGCCTTTGTGTCTGCACATACAGTAGACACAGAGCTGTAACATTATCTGGCCTGGCTATGGCAGGCATAAAATATGTGCCGACGCTGGCAGTCTGTTGAGCTGCCTATTGCTGTCTTTAAGCTTTTTCCCCTTTAACATGGCTGACCAGAGTCATTTCCCCCATGTTCCCAACATCGAATGTTTTTTTTCTTATTTTCTGTGTTCAGGGCGTTTATGGGCATGTACCCCCACAGTGCTAAGGTGAGGTCGGGGCTTTATAAAAAGGCTGCCCGTAAGTGTCAGACATCCAAGAGACACAACGCTGAAAAAACGCAAATGTAGCAAGGTGATATGCCAAACAAGAGTAAATCTGGGGTTGGCTTTTACTCTCACTTTCACTGGCGAGCGTGTTTACCATCAGTAACCGACAATCCTGTATAGTGTACGTTTAATCACACTCTTCCCTGGCATTTGCAGATAAGTAAACTGCTTGCGCTTGCTAACTTTATATGCTTGTTGACATTCCCACCTCCAACTACGTCAGTGTGTCACATGATACAGTCACGCAGTGCAGCACTGGGTTTGAAATAAGTAATACAAGGAAGTTATCACACCTAACAGTGGACCTGTCTTGGGATTTTTAGTAACATATTTCAAACAACAACCAAATCAATGTATATGCAAAACTTTTCCAAAATATTCTGTCAATGCTGAACCATTTCCAGGCCTGGGAAACAGTTTTCCTAATTTTATGACATTTCTAGGAATTTGATGACCATGTGAACCATGATAAAATGTTATGTGCTGCAGTAAATATAAGTTTTTACTTCGTTTTGAGATGACGCACTCCTCATCTGACTCATACTGTACATTTGCGAAGATGTACAGACAATATCAGAAAGCAAATCAGCTGCAACTAATTAGTTTATGTTAATTTACGTGCCCCTCCTAAGAGTGTCTCACTGTTAGTTCATTTAAATTTTACTATCTACTCTGGCATTTTTTGATTTGTGGATATATCAGGGTGAGGTGCATACTAAGTTCAAAATAATTTTTAAAAAAGTTGGATGAGTGCGTCCCTAATTATGATGCTGTGCAAGCTCAAATAAAAACACTTCATCATACAACTCACCCTCTGTTGGTCACTGTGGATTTCTTCAAGTGGACATAGCTGACTGGGAAAATACCCTGTGGACAGAGAGGAAGGAGCAGAGATGTTACTGAGTGTGACAGGATCACGTTCTTCATTCTCCTGCAACATGTAACTAAAATGTACAGTATTGTGTTGTGTCAGTGTTATTAGGTAGAACTGTGTTGAGTTGAGATTACACAATTCTGCCGGCAACACATTATGTGTTGAAGGAAATGCGAGATCACACTTCCCTTATATATTTATATATTTGATGATTTCTGCTTTGCTGTGTGCTGACGTTTTCTGCCATGCAAAGGCAAAAAAAAAAAAAGATACTGTTTGCACACACTACAGAGAAGAGAGGCAGAGCAACGTGCAGGAGCCCCATTGTGGCTTGGCTTAGCAGGGGAAGGGCATGAGAGACTGAGTGGTGCCAACTGCCACCCTTGCAGTTCATCTTTCTTATTCTAATCTGCCAGATGTGAAGAATTGGCCACAGTGAGCACAACTAATTCTCTCAGCACAGAGAGAGTATGGGGGCGATTGAATGTGGGCAGCAGAGTACATAACAAAATGGAGGGGTGTTAGTAAGAACTGTAAATAGCTGATGAAGAGTAGAGAAGAACAGCATGTAGCCACTAACACCTACATTTACCAGGACTGGACAGCTTTTGTGCTTTCTTTAAAACATTACAGCAGCATCACATAACACTTCAGTTTCTGACATTTCAGTATGAAGCGGTGGACATGAGAAATAACAAAAAAAAAATCACCTGCTGCTCTCATGTTTCTGATCATACATCTGGTATCTGTGTTTCTGTACTACTGTTTGTGTTGTGGACATTTAACTCTCCGACTTTGTAAAACGGCTCTCAAGCTCTGCTACAGGTTATCAAGTCTGTTACAAACAGTCTTTACTGAACAATCAATCCAATGGGAAGCAGATGTGTCAGTCGTATATAATAACCACTTACTGCAGTGCAGAGTATTGATCTCTGTCAGCAGTGATGGTGTTGTATTATTCCGAGTTCTGCACCTATGGTCTCTACTGAGCATTGTGCAGAGAGAGGATTTATCATAATGATACTGCATGCACAGACTGTGAAGTGAGAGGTTTGGATTATATCGCTCTGTCCTGCCCTCCATCTTAACTTTCCCTCTGCTTTGATCAAAGATATAACACCACAACAAGTGTGCGCTGCATCTCTCCTGCAGAAGTCACTGAAGGATACTGTTTCTTTAGTGTTATGGAGTAGAACTAAACTGGAACTTTTTACTTTTTTTTTATATAACTTTATTTTTGTAAAATAAATGTATTTTTAGATTACTAACTGCACCATCTGCTGGCTGAAAGGAAAACATAATTTGGATTTTCCAAAGATTACTGCACAGGGAAGAAGTGGGAGCCGATGAGGTGGGTACTACTAGGGAGATAGCTAGGTTATCAATAAGAAAGTGAGTATACACTCCTATATATTTCAATGGCTTTTTGGCTGATAAGTAGATATAATGTAAATGGACGGAAAGAAGGTGGGTATACCTGCATATACCCTCTACTACACCACTGTGCAGAGTGCACTGTCCATGACAGTGCCATACTACATTTTAAAAGAAATAATGAGTGTATGTGCCTCATACCAAGGTGTGCATACAATGCAATGCACATACAGTGTATGTATAACATATATATAATTTGGTTTTTCTTATTATATTCACCGCATAGTTTTATTTTTCTCCCACCATCTGTAAATAACATCTTGAATATGGCACTACATTTGGTGCTTTTGTGCTATGAAGTCAGAAGAACTTGGTTAAAACTGTGTCTTTGTGAAAGGAAATACAGGTCAGGAGGTTTCTATTTTTGTCAAATCAAAGCTCTATTCAATAAGTTAATCAGTCATTAAGGCCTTTGTTGTCTAGACAAAGTTATTTCTGGGATGCACATCTCTCACTTCACATATCATTCACAAAAATGTACTGGTCTCTGATAAAAACCTTCATGTAGAGACCCCTTTGTATTACAAGGCAACCAGTATTACAGACATTTTGGTGGCTTTGTGTGTTTAATAAAATCTAGGTTATACTAAATACTGATTGTCAAACCATTTATTTAGTTTACAGTCTTCTACATTGTTAATGTACGCCTACACATTTCTAAATACATTCAATGTTTTATTTACAATGCAAATAGTTTTTTGTTGTGTATGAGTCTAGTCATGCCTTTTCTTCCGCTCTTAGTAAATCTAAATGTAGAATACTGTGTGTAGCCTGCAGGAATCAACACAATGTTAAACTAGTAATGTGTGCAAGCTGTTATAAATACCTTGATAGAAGGTTTCTTGGTGGAAAAGCCTCTGTACCAACCTAAAGAAAGAGCATAGTGCACATTAGAAAACCGCAGCACCTCACAATGAAAGACATTTTTGTACATTTTTTGTGTCATTACAACATTTTGCTGTGGTACTTGACAACATGGTAGCCTAGAGAAGAGGCTATTATGCTTAGCATAATAGCAAACAATGTTGTTTTCACATACAGTGTATGAACTGTTAGCTAACTTCTCATTAAACTTGCGTTAGCTTTGACCAGCCTAGCCTAGCCTAGCCTAGCTAAGCGTTGCTGCGGCAGGTCCATGATTTCTTTAAGACAGCCTCAACAAAATAATAAAAAAATATGCTTTCCTGTCTTCTTCAGCAAAACTACTGTTAAACGGACGCTGTGGGTACTTCATAGTCAGTTAATTTATCGGCCATTAAATAGTAAACACATCTATGGAAGCAGTTCAGGTAAACACAGTTCTGTTAGCTAGCAGCTAGCTCAGTTACATCACTGAACCAGTATGATGGATCATAAAAACGTTAGCTGCTTACTAGACACTACTAGCTGTACAGAAAAAAAGTACTGTGCTTATATTGTAGTAAATGTAACATAAAATGAGTATGATAGGATTAGTGTTGGTTATCAAACATTCAAGACCTCCGTTGATTTATTATGAAGCTGCACCATCAGCTGCAGCTAACGCTAAACTGGTGGTTAAAAGAGCTGTAACCAGGATTTAGGAAACACTGTGGGCTTGAGTCAAGGTCCCTACAGCCACATCACCCAAATACAAAAAGAAATCCCATTATTTGGGGGTTTTTTTAATCTTATTTTTCAAGTTAGCTTCAGTAATCTTTTCTCCAAACTTTGTTTAAAGGAGCAGTGTGTAGCATGTAATGGCATCTAGCAGTGAGGATTGCAGATTGCTACCAGCTGAAACCTCTCCCATGAACTCCCAGTTAAGATTCCTGCAGTGTTCATTGTTCAAAAGGTTTGTACCAGGAGCCAAATTATCCACAGAGGTCTCTCCCTCTCCAAAACAAATGGACCAAATGATTAAAACTGGTAAAAACACTACAGAAAGCAGTTTCACCTTACACATCTTTTTGTTCTGATGGTGATTGGCTCCCCGTAGATAGGCAGCTAGCTCAGCACCTGCTCCTGTGTACCATAGACTGTACACACCTTTTTTCTGAACATTTAGGAGATTTTCACCAGGAGCTGAATTATCCAGAGGTCTCTTCCTCTCCAAAACCAGCAGCCCCCAGTGGTTTAAACCAGCAGTTTCACCTTAAAAAAATCTGTGTTTTTCCGGCATTGCTTCTCACAAACAGGCCTATAACTATAGTGGCCGATGCAAAAAAGCAAATGGCCCTGTAAAAACATGGCAGTACAACGAGGTAAACTCTGCATACGAGGACCCAATCCCTGTGTACATAAACAGCTAGTTCTAATATAATGAGAACACTATGATTCTTATTTTCAGGTTATTATAAACTAAATTAAAAATACTGTTGTAGTTTATTTAATTTCTGCCAATAAACTCCCCGTGAATAATAAACTGCATCTTTAAATGGTGCATCTATTACAAAGGAATTCATAAAATTAACTGAAATGAACTGAACTATCTCAAACTAAAATGTGTTGAAGAAAACTGCCTCTATTATCCCTATAATTAATAACAGCAGTTTTTAACAGGAATGTTCCGAAAATCTAAATTATCATTATTTATTTTGCATAATAAAGGTCTAAATGGTGTTTCAAAGCCTTCTCCATGCTGCTGGGAATAAAGTTCAGGTGGAGAAATACAGAATTGTGTATTTATTTATCTGGCCTAGAAGTAGTCACATTTAAACACTAACTAAAACCCACAAATTCACAGATAAAATACTGAGAAGCACATTTGAGCCCTGGGTGAAAATGACCACCACACAGAAATAAAGACCTGCTGTCATTAACAATGAAAATACTTGTGCCTCTGTTTATCACACTGCAGTGCCATGGGAGATCGTTTACCTTCACTCTTCTCCAGGATCTGTACAGTTTCCCCAATCTCCAGGACCAGGGCCTGACATATTGATGACCGGAAGTTGCAGATCACTGTGCAGAAAAAGAAAAAACATTCATGAGACAACACTGTTGAGAAATATTTGACCTTACAGTAGGTGAGTGTGAAGAGAAATTACATTACGGATAAAAATCTGTGCTTGGTTTCATCAGTGTTGTGACCTCTGATTAAGCAAGGTGCCTCACCTACACTGTTGTGTCTCCACACAGCATGTGCTTTGGGGTTGTAGCTGGGCTTTTAATAAGCTGTTTAATGCAAACATCTAAACAGAGTGTCACACAGGAACCACTGCTTAGCAAACTGTAAACAAGCTCCCACCCTAAAGTGGGTAGTCATTTTAATAGGCAATTAATTCTTAAGCAGCCTGATTTTTGTGCAGTGTTAAGTTAATTGAACTGTCTCCCAAAATAGAGCCCACACAAACTGCTAAGTAGTAAACGCTGCTTTATCATAAGTCGGTATTAGCATAAATCTTCAGTGCCACCTGCTTTTGCAGCATCATGCAATCCTTGACCATGCACAGAAACATCTTGTGACTTGAACACTGATTAAGACCGAGATTATTCCTTGTGCCAGAGTAAAGGCCTTCACAATCGGACGGCCTTTGGAGCCTGTTTTTTTTAACAGTGCATCTACATAAGATAACAAAAATACGAGACTCGGTACAGACAAATTTGTTTAATAATGTCAGGACTCCACTGATGATTTTAAAAACCTACAAATGGTGGCCCTTCAAGGAGAGATTGGTGTGAATCATTATGCTAATGAACTAGCCAGGGGACCCAGTGAGGGGGAGGAAGAGGAGGAGGGGCTTGGGCTCGGCTCCGTTGCCTGTTTGAGGGTAACGAGTGCTCAGTTCCTGTGCTCGGGTAACTATGGCAACAGATCATCCACAAACTGGAGGGCTTTCTTCACTGTAACTGCTGCGGGGATCTGGGCATTTTAAAATGGCAAAGCTTATGGATGCTGCATGGCACTGGAGTTCAAGTCAAGCGTATTGGGCACGTATTAGAGTCAGAGAGATGGATAGACTTAAAGAGCCTCCTTGTCACCTTTTTTCAGTCTGCCTCGGGCCCTTTTCCAGCCAGGGCTAAGTATTTCCTATTTGAGAGTGCTATTCTTTAATGGCCTCTATTTCATTTGAATTGCAAAACCGGCACTCACACCATTTGAAAACTCTTTAGCGGAGGCCACGTCAGAACAAGATGAGCTTGTCATGTTCGAGAGAGACGGGTGCATCAAGCAGGCTCATATTTTCATAGTCCACCCTCACAAAACCTCCAAGCTGTGTAAACACTCTTTCATTGTGCCTAAAAGCTTCGGAGCATTAGCATATCCACAAAACATAACCAACAAAAATTCATCTTTATACTCCAACATGTTGAACGTAGGATGTTGGAAGGACTGACGGGACAGGCAGTGGAAAATGTTGGCAAAAGAAAACATTTCTACTGAGCAACGGTATATCAGTCCAGACTGTCCCTCTATTTAGTTGCATTCATAGTCCACATGGCATCTTATGGCCGCTATTGTGTAACCAATAACTCAATGGTGGGAATTATGGGGCTTGAGCACAAGAGGAGATTCCTGCTGTGCTCCACTTTCCTCTCACCTTATCGCACCTTCACTTTTTTATGTATGGCAAATATATAAGGCTACTCAATCTTAAACACCACCTGCATTCAATCCAATTTGAAATTATGGGTTTAGAGTCCAAGACTGCTTTTTTAAAGGACCCCAAAATATAAATTTTCCTCCTCTTAAACGTAGTGCTATTTATGAATCTAGATTGTTTTGGTGTGAGTTGCAAAGTGTTGGAGATATCGGCCATAGAGATGTCTGCCTGCTCTTGAATAAAAAGGAACTAGATGGCACTCGGCTTGTGTTGCTCAAAGCGCCAAAAAATACATTTGAAAGACTCAACAGCAATGTGCCTTTCCAGGAATCATAACCCATGTACTCAAGATAACCTAAAAAGACCTGTAAGCAGTTTCATGTAGGCACTATTTTCTTTCTACCGTACTACACCTGCCAACTATATCACCACACAGAAGGAAGCATTTGCTTGCTTACCTAGCACCACGGAGCTAGCTCATCTTACAGCTTAGCAGAGGAAGACTCCATTAATATTTACATCTCGTGCTGTCACGAGCACGAGCCTCTCATCCGTGAGTATAATCACCCACTGATCTCTGTAGAAGAGGGGGCTATGGTTTTCCCTACCTTATCACTTGAGAGCAAGGTATCCTCCTGAATTTAATGTCACTTTAAAGCCATACTGATGCGTAGCCAAGCCAAAATACCTGTTTTGCCTAGGTTTCAAGAGTAGAGTGGAGCGAAATAAAACAAACCATAATGTCAGGTGATACTGAGAAGATGTTGATTTAGAACAGCCTCAATAGCAGCGTCCATCTTGTCTATAGCACTTGCCATTGTTGTTATTACTCCTCATTGGCTCTGGCGCACCTCTTAACAATGCTTGACATAAGCGTTAGTCCTGACCATGGTGCTGATTTGCTAATTGTTAGCCCCCTGCGGTGCTCATTGGTCATTTGGGCAGATTCAAAGGTCTGGATTCAAAGGTCTGGACCCAGGAAACGGTGATACAGCCAGCAGGTTTAGTTCAATAGAAAGAAAATAGTTCCTACATGAAACTGCTCACACCACGGTCTGTGGATTATCTTGAATAACTGGGTCATAATTACTAGAAAGAAACATTGCTATTGAGTTTTTGAAATGTATTATTTTGGCACTTTGAGCACCAAAAGCTGAGTGCCATCTTGTTCCATTATATTCCAGAGAAGGCAGACATCTCGACACTTGGCAACTCACACCAAAACAATCTAGAGTGATACACAGCACTACATGTTAGAGGAAAATAAATATGTTTGCTGTCCCTTTAAAGGACATATACATTTCCTACTCATCTACTGGGGCAAGTTATGTTTGCCAAGAAAAAATAGCCATATTTTAATCTTCCACCTGGTCTAAGATAATAAAATAGCTCACGTTTTCTATTTTAAGAATGTCTTATTTATTTAGGGGTTTGTAGGTTGAATGCAATCCTTGTTTCAGAACTTTTCAGTATGAAGCAAAAGTGAAAACTAAATATAAACTCCACAAAAAAAAAAAAAAATCCACAGGCTCCATAGGGGGGCACTCAGTTTGGGGCCTTGGTGTTGTCTGAAGTTGTATTCCCCCCACCATGACACCACGGGGTACAACATTTGAATTCATCAAGAGAAGCTACAGCTCTTACAGTAGAGATGGAAAAAGTTCCCCCGAAAGCGGCAACCTTACAGCAACACGATGGGGACTGAATTTCATTGAGTAATCTGGTCGGGACTTTCAGTTGCAGTTAAAGCGAAGGGAAAATGTTGATGGCAGCAAAGACATGCAAAGTCTTTCCAGAAATAATTATGAGAGTTAGCAAATAAATAAAGAGTTAATAATTAATCCATAAACTACAGAATAGTGATTTTCAAAAGAAAGAAACTGAGTTGAAGGTAGATAGCAGAACTATACAGGAATAGATTTTTACTATGTTTTGTCAATACGTAAAATATAAACTTAAAACAGAAAACATTATCTGTTTCCTGCTTTGATTGAATGTTTTTTAACAGCCTGAAATATCTGTTATGAATCCATTTTTCTGTGTGTGTTGGCGTGAAGTGAGAACACAAGCTGGAGACGCTTTTCCATCACAGCACCTCACAACTACCACCACCAGCTCCTGTAGGACAAAAGTGGCTTTAATTACGCAGACGTTATGACATTCAAGCCTTGAAGTTTCCATTATCTATGGTATCACTTGGGTCACCTGATACTGAGAATCATAGGAGGGAAATCACCCAGTGAGTATCAAGCATCATGGTTTAAAATAAATATTAGATTTAGGAGACAGGAGATAAACTTGTTCACAATGTAAAATAAGTTTTGAAACCACTGAAGCAGCATCAGTGAGAATTAATGACGCTCTTCCTCTGTTGTGTCTTTATTTTCTGACTCGCTGCTCTTCACCAGCGGTGCTGCCACCCATGGTGTGTAGGGGGAAAAAAGCCTAATTTTTTAAACAGGAAGCCTACGAGTAAAAAGCTCCACCTCACCTTGTGGATTAAATCCTGAGGTGTTGCGGAGTAAAAAAGGTGGCAATTCAAAGCTCTCCACTGTGTCAAAGTAGAGAGTCGTAGCATCACAAACATTGCGTCTATGTAGAGAGGTTTGTTTTGTATGTCAGGCACACACTTGCATCACATTAGCAAACTGTAATTTTAGAGTTTTGAATGTGTTCAGATCACATCGCTGTGTCTTTGCTGTCTGAAATGTTTTCTGCACTGACACCACAACCACTGTTGAAATACACACGTATATGTCCAGACTAAGGCTAGGTAATATTTAGACATTGTATCAAATTATAACAGGCTACATATCATCTAAGATTTTGGATACTGTAATATTATAAGTGTTGTTTTTTCCTGGTTTTAAAGGCTGCATCACAGTGAAGTGATGTTATTTTCTGAACTCACCAGACTGTTTTAGCTGTTCCATTTTTCACCTTTATCCACTTTGTCATAATATCCACGCTGCTGCTGATTATTTATCAAAAATCTCATTGTGTAAATGAGAACGTACCCTACAATATAGTGTAAATACTTTTATCGAGGTATTTGCTCAAAGATATTGCCATAAATGATTTTCTCATGTCACCCAGCCCTAGTCGAGGCACAATGTGTTCAGTATACATAATCTGTACAAAGTCAATCTCAGGAATATGAGATACTCTGTGTTTGAGGGTGACCTTTGACCCATTTCCCTTGTCTACCCCTCACATTCCTGTTTCCTTTCTTTCTCTGTCATTTTTATAGTCAAGCCAAATCCAATATGTAAGGTATTGTTTATTAAAAAAACATGTATTGTTCTTTTACTACCGATGAAGTGAGACAAGTATCATCTTCCAGTGTAAATATTATTACATGCTGCCATGTCTTGAAAAATGTTTCTCCTCTATATGTAATATTGTGAAGCTTAAAACACAGCGTGCATGGCCTGATGATGACCTTGTATTAGAATCAGTGAGACACACAGAGTACCTCACTGTACAACGGCCCTCAGGGGAGAAATATTCTGCAGAGAGATGGGAGATGTCATCAAAAACCTGCCAGTACAACAGTAAACACTATTATGGATTTTAAATTGTCTGCTATTTTTTTTCCAAAACAACTGAGTGCTAATGGCACTAGTGTGCTGAGGAGCATTTCATTAAAGAGGACACTGTGCTCTTCGAAACTGCAGCAATGACATAAACTTATTTTTGTGGGTTTCTTTCATTCTTTAAGCTCCAGTCTCAATCATAACTAGTGACAAGTGAAGCTGAACTGCTTACTGAGTGGATCCTTAAACCATTCCAGTAATGCAATGTGAATATGCAGACCATGAAGGTCCTGCTCGAGTAGTCCTGTCCCAGATCCAGCTAAGTTAAAAATTACACAACGGTCTTTGGGCTTCGCCCACTGAGTCATGTTGTTCAGCACGACTTGAATGCACACTCACTTACTCAGACACTTTACTGCGCTGAAGTCTTGGTAACCTAGGGATATCTGCCACAGAGGCAGAGGCGCATTTCACCATATCTGATCCCAAATCAGTGTCACAGAAATCAAGGCATGCTAATCAGCTGTAGGGGTCTGTGATGACTTTATCACAAAGCACTTTTAAATGACCATGTACATGACTATCACACATACAGCAGCAACTATACGTACAGTGCTGATGTGCAATTAAGGTACAGGAATTTAATAAACGTTGTGATCCAGTGCTCATGATAAAGCCAAGAAGTGCTCACCAAAATGAAGCAGAGCAACTTTCCACTGAAATCAAAGCTAAAACCCATGAAGAAATGCTACTTTGGGCTACTTTAATCTCTCTAATCCGCTCTCAGTCGAACATCAGCTCTGTCTTTTGTTCTGTCGTGAACACGTTTGATCCTAGAGCTGTCCATTTCAGATAATGGTGGCCTAGCCTGCTTGATTATTTCATGTACTGCTACAGTAGTTTGTGTCTGAGCCGTGTCCATGTGGCCTCAGATAAAGCCAGCTGATTCATTTCACTCTCTCTCTGTGGGCAGGTACTGACTTTCAGTCGGAGCCCTTTCCAACAAAAGTGTAAAGAATTTTTTTGCAATATTGCTGCTTATGTGAGAAAAAAACATCAGTGACTCATGTGCAAGTAAGAGAAATTTCAAGAAGACTGGCCTGAGGTTTGATTTAATGGTTGCAAAATTTAAAATCTACGGAAATTTATGAAACAAAATTCAAAATATTTGCAACATACAACGTCACAGGTAGCTTATATTTTTGTTTTATATCACTAATGAGCATTTACATCTGACATTTTACAGACTAATTATTAAACAAGGAACAAAACAAGCAATTATAGATTAATTGGAGATTAAAATAATTATCAGTTGCAGTTCCAGAGTGGAAAGAGCTGGGCAACACCACCGGTACATTCACTCCAGGCTTTTGCTGCCACTCTACAAGTGATTTACAAACCAATATTACTTCCTGCATAAACAAACAGAATAATGAATAGGCAGCGATTCTAAGAAAGGCATTAAGGTTTCATGAAGTGGTCTCCAACTGTTTTCTGTTTAGAAGGAATCCATTAAGATAGCACGGGAGGAAAGAGAGGCCTGGCTGGCTGCTGACGGACCACAGTTTGAAATCGGTGTGAGAGACAATTTAGAGACAAAATAAGAGGCAAAATAAAGCAAATAAGATGGAGAAATGTGCAAAATGGTGCCACTAATAATACCACAGCTGAGAGGAGATGATAAGAGGCTGTGTAAGGGCCGGTTAACGTAGCAGCGTGGGCTTCATCTTCAATGATACTGGAGGAATATTGAACCTAGCATGTCCACACGTTATCTGAGGCGAAGGGGGGAATTGTACCAGAGTAATGTGGGCTGCTTTTTACAAGGTACAGTGTGTTCTGTGTAGGTACACAGCGGCTCTGCTGCTTCCCCGCATTTCAACACCGTGGACAGCGTCATCCTCACATTTCAGCACCGTGGACAGCGCCAGGTCACTCCGCACTGACTGACTGATGCGGAGGCTGCGCCGAACTGTTGCTTCCCCACACTGTCAAACCCCCCCTCAGTGTATCTGCGCCTGAGAAACACCTGCAGTGATCCTGTGATGGATTCATGGAGGCGCTGGATGAAAAATACTAACCCCTGAATGCGATAAGATAACAGTACAGCCAGTTTAAGAACCAAAAATATGCTGGATTTCCATCATATCACCCTGCAGTCTTTAATGTAATACCTCCAAACAAAGTGTGTATGTGTGGGCGTGTGTATATATATATGTGTGTGTGGGGGGGGGGGGGTATCATGTGCCAGCATGATTAGCCCTGCAAGAAAGAAGCTGTAGAGCAT
>JAPZEB010000002.1:21356969-21373386 GCA_029783705.1 Chaetodon striatus
ACGAAACAAGACATTAGATGACATAATTTTGGGGTTTGGGAGAGACAGACTGACATTTTTCACCATTTTAACACATTTTTTGATAAAATGACTAGTCGACTAATCGAAGAAATAATGGACAGATTAGTCGACAGTGAAAATAATCATTAGTTGCAGCCCTACTTGTTAGTTTTAGCTCATGTGCTTTTAACAGTTTGCTATTAGCTGGAAAGCACTGTGCTTGTTATAACGTAATATCAGCACTCACAGTAACAAGCATAGTCATCAGCTCAGGTTATCTTCCCCTCTCTGTCTCCACCGCAGCATCTTTACTCCGTGTTTATGTCTGTGTGTGTGCGCACGTGTGTAAAAGTGGTGCAGCAGCCCTGATGCACAAAAGTAAGCTAACAGTTACAGATAAAAGAGCCGCTAACGTCAGACCTTCTTAATACTACAGCCGTTAATAATTTAGCTTCTGGCCTGTTTACTACCGGCAAGATTAACAGGATTGATTCACACATCCGAAGGAAAAAGTGTATATTTAAAGAACGATCTCGGATTTTTGGAATCGACATCGGGACATTCATATGAAGATCAATTTGAATCGGATGAATCGATTATTTTGGCCATCAAATTTTCATACCACAGCATATGGTTTCAAAGTATACCACTACAGCCCTATTCACAAGCGGTGAAATTATGTTTTCCAAGCTGCAGTTTACATACACTGCTGTCTGTTGGCGTTTATCAAATGTAATAAATTGATGTATTTCACTCTTATTTCTGTCAGGCACAAAATCACGGAATAGCCCTGGAAGTGGCCAGTGGGCAGGCAGGAGGTATCAAGAGATACACTGCAAGCTAGCACATCAACTTTACATTACTGTTGTTTGCTAACATCAAACCTGGAGAGGAGAGGACACAAGTTGATCTGATTACTGTTCCCGCGGTTCACTTTTTTTCCCTTTTTGTGACCCGATGGATAATTCCGCTTCATCCTCTTATCAAATTTGTGAACACTAACACCTGCTTTGGGAGCTGGGGCTCTGTGTAACTTGCTATATGCTTAAATAAATAGGAAATTCTATTCACTCACACGAGTGTGACAGAAATAAACTCAGGGAAACGTAAAGGAGATTAATCTGGATGATTCACACAAGTCATCTAACATGATGTGAAAAAAGTCTAATTTGCCTAAAAGGGAGTTGTCTGCATCCCCGAAGAAGAAATTAGATTTACGGTTTGATCCATACCTGCCATAGTAGGTCCTCCAGTCGCAGGCAATGGAAATGAGCTGCAGGAGGAGCTGGACACATGACAGCTTGTGAAAGACCTCTGCTGGTTCCCAGTACAGTCTGAGTGGGCCATACTCTATCAGAAACTCCATCATTTCCACCACCTGCTCACGACTGTAGCTGACCGCCTGGGGAACAAGACGAGTATGCAAATGATCACAACAAGAGCGCAGACTCCTGCTACTTGTTTACAACTACTGAAACATAAATAGAGTGACTAAACCATAGAAATAAAAAAAAAAAAAAAAAAAAAAAATCATCAACAGTTTCTGTGTAATACATTTAAAATGTTTACATCATAAATAAATTGTCCAGTAATGTCAATCTCATTATTCCGTTGTCCTCTGTGTACCTTATAGTACGGCTGGGAGTGAATGGGGGCACCTCCCTCTGTGCGCTGCAAGGATTGTTTCACCTGCTCCACCTTTATCGCCAGATGGGCCTCAAAGTACCTGCGCAGGGCCATGCAGGTGTGCTTGGCTGTCTGCCTGCTGGAGAAAATCTCATCATCACTCAGCAGCGCTCCTTGGTCCTCAGGGTTCAGGATCTCCAATGTGCTAATCTGGAAACAGTCAGTTCATATCACCATAAGCATCTGTTACGTTATGATACCGGTTTGACTCAGTTCTTGAAACGCATCATATTTTCTGTGAATGATACGGATGGTTACGTTTACATGGTTACAGCGAGGAACACATGACTGCTGGTTTGTCCTACCAGATTGACGAGGCGCCGGAGCCCGTCCTGCCTGTCGAAGAGCTCCAGGACGGCACGGAAGGAGAAGGAGATAGAGAAGAACATGGTGGCGTGGCAGCAGCCAGACGCATGTGAGCATTCCAGCAGCCACAGCGTGTAACCAACCACATCTGACAGGATGGAGTGGGGCAACATGCACACCTTGAAAGGAAAGGACACACTTATGAATACAAATGTGCACTGCTACAAGAGCTACGCAATACTGATCAACTCTAGTATTACTTTTCAGCAAATACCTAAACATTAATGTCAAGATTATTTAGAGAATAACGATATTATTTTAGCACATTTAGTGACCAAAATTTTGTAGTATAAAATATACCACATTTACAGTGTACACACAAGACATTATTGAAAGAGGATTTATTAAGTGAAAATGGTGACCAAAAAGTTAGGGGAATTTAGTGTTGATTTAACCTGGTCCTTATTTCCCCATGATTTCCTTTCTAAGTAACTAATGGAGACAACAGGCTGTAATGTAATGTTGACGGGCAATTGCACACCGGCAATTTATGTCCACCTAAAGTGCTTGTTTTTGCCACTGACAGGCTCAGATTGTTATTGTGGGTGTCTGACAACATAATGGAAAAGATCCTTACAGAGAGAGATCTTTTTGTTTAAGAGTAAGATGCTTTTTGTTTAACCAGAAACAGCCCTGAAATCACTAACACCAAACCCACCAGACTCCAGTTAAATAAACAGTAATTTTATCATAGAAAAACACACTTAAGTCAAAGTTGATAGAGACAAAATAAAACTCACAGAGAGCCGTCTTTGCTCGTCTTTCCACTGTTACAGCAATCACCAACTCCGGTTTGGTTTAAATGAAGCCTTTATTCGCCCACTTAGATTTGAATATATACTGACTCAATACAAGCTAAAATGGCTGTTTATTTAAATGGAGTCTGGTGGGTTTGCTGATAGCAATTTAGGGACTGTTTCTGTTTAAAAAAAAGAAAAAAAAAAGAAAAGGATCTTACACTGTAACAAAAACAACCTCTGTGGGGTTTCTTTTCCATAATGTTGTCAGACACATTATTAATAACAACCTGAGACTGTCAGTGGCCAAAACAAACATTTTTAGTGGATGTAAAATCAGGGTGCATAAATGCCCACAGTGGTTATATTGCAGCCTGTTTTGACTCTGCCGTCTGCAATGCCCTCACTCAATACTGGACAAATTTCCATTACTCACTTAAGACACAGAAACATAGAAAAATATAATCCAGGTTGAAAAATACCAAAGTTTATAATTGTAACGCAGCCTTTAGGTACTTGAGATGTATCAAATATCATTATCTTAATTCCAGATAATATCTCACATCACAATGCAATGTAATTACACATTGACAAACTCCGACATCTTTTCTTTGGCACATACATCATCAAAACATAAAATGTGGCACAATTGTGGCAACATTCCAGATTTTATTGTGTATTTGCATGACTTGTGTTTGTTTTGTACCCTTTCCATGGCGTCCTGGTTATAGGCAAGGTAGTAGAGGCACAGAGACACTCCAGTAGCAGCCATGGATGGCCTGGGGATTTCCAGCAACTTCTGAACTCCTCCATGAGCCACAAACTCTGCAGCAAACTTCTTGTGCAGAAGCAGAGAGGCGAGGTACTGCGAGGAGAGAGAAAAGCAGAGAAATAAGTCAGAGGAGCTTGACCTTGCGTTTTTGGCAGCATGGAGGATCAACTGGAAGAGATGGTGTTTACCTTGAGAGCCTCAAAGGTGAGCTGCACGTCATTGGTCTGCTTTAGATCCATGTAATGCATGAGCAGCTCACGAGCTCCCATCTGCATGAACACAGCCAGTAGCTGCAGGGAAAAGGAGGAGGAAACACACAAGTCTAGTAAATTCACTTTACTGTGGATCCCTATAAATTATAAGTTACTGTGAACGATGTTAAATATAAAAAAGGGTTCCCACACATTTTACCAAGAATTTTTAAAGGATCTCCATGATATTTTTTTATGTTTTACGTAGTTTAAAATAGGTAGGCCTATGTAGCGGTACAGCCATTTATTATGACAAATGCACTTCCCAGACATTTGCAGAGAAGCAAATTGTAACACTTGCTAACTTAACTTGCCCATCAAGACATTTCTGCCACCGACTAGCTACATAATTATGCCCACTGCTGCAGACCAGACCTGCACAAAGGAAAACATCAAGGGCACGCCCTTTTTGGGAGGAGAGAAAACCAAAGATCATATAGATATCAATGCAATTTGACATGTCTGGAATATAATTCTGGCAAGTTTGTATGCATTTTTTTCCCTCACTGAACAAACGTTTGTTTTATGGATGTCGAATAATTTTTTTGCGACCTTGCTAAACCGGAGCATATGTGATATCTTAATAAATGAAAGTTGACTGCTGTCATGTCCCTTCAGTCTTTCCCTGTCCAAGTGGATCAATGACCCTGCACAGTGGCCTCATATTGCATGTATAAATGTAAGGATCACAATACCTGGGGTCTCATTCCGTAGGCACAAAACTAGGCCTGAAAGAGGCGTACGCCATTTCCCACTCTAAAGATGTGATCTATAAAAACAGGCTTGATGGGTGCAAACTTGACATGCCAATATACATTTTAGAGACTTGAAACTGGCAACGCAGATGGTAAGGTGGAAGCCTGATTGTAGAAACAAATATTTTTTGCGCATTCCATTTTCAGCTTCTGTCTATACGTATATTTTTAGTATCCTATGGCCTGTTTTATAAATTAGACCCCGGGTAATTCAGTCAAATATATATATATATATATTTGACTGAATCACCAGGTATCGTTAGTCTAAGTGTTGTCTGTAAATAACCAACCTGTTAGTTGCCAACTATTTGATCTATGCTGAGATTTAGTTGAAGATGACAATCTGATGCTGCTATACTGTATGATTGTAAGATTACTGCAGCAGCCGCCCTCTCAAGCTAACGTTAGCTATCTATCAGTAGTAACTGTCACCAGCATCATTTGGTGGTTCGCTACACTGACAGTGAATATTCACAGATCTTACGTGGCTCAAATCTCAGTCTGAAAGCCTGGTTACCCCACTACACAACAGTTATTCAGCATCTTCCCGTTTCTCTCCTGTTATGACAGAGCATTCCTTTCCTCCAAAAGGGGGCGCAGCCTTAGCAATGACACCCTGCTGTCTGGTCGATCCGTGGTATCAGTGACATTTCAATGGTCACGCGATAATAAAACATGTTTTGAGATTTTTATGAACATATTTTAAACAATAGCAAAAACAATGTCTATTTAAAACTTTTCCAAACCATTTGCAGGTCTGGAAAACACCTTATCTAATTTAATAAGTGTTTCATAACCATGGGAATCCTGAACCCTGAAAAAAAAGTCTGTTAGTCTTTAACAACTTCCTGTATAGACTTAAAATGGATGAGGGGGCCCTCCAAAATCACTCTTTCATAGCATCAGAACAAAACACAGTAATTTCTTTAATCAGAATTAACAAAGACTGACATCTGCTGGCAGGTCTGAGACAAGACAAGGGAAATGCATAACTTGAATAAAGTGATAAACAAACTACTGCTATCGACTGTGTAGGCTGATGTTCATGAACAAACCTCCTGATACTCTCCCAGAGGTGTGAGATACTGCAAGATGAGCCTCTGCTCGATCTCCGGGGTCAGAGGGTACAGATGATAGTTGTTGCCAATCACCCAGGGGCTCATCTCAGACCAACTGCTGTTGGAAAGCTCGCTGAAGGTCCGTTCTGGCTCTGGCAAAGAGAAATTTAACTTCTGTTTTGTGGTCCTGCCGCTCTCCCTCTCCACCCTTCTTTTCAGGTAACTGCTGCCATCAGACATGCCTTGGTGTATCAGTGAACCTGGAGCAGACATGGGCTTCATCATGGTTTTAACAGCCGAGTTGGTACGGCTGCTGGTCTTATGAGGAGAGTTGAGTCGGAACGAGAGCTCGTTTTCAGTCTCGATGGTTGAGAAGGGAATTTCGCCATCCTCCTCCGGCCCCGTCCCCTCCCTCTCAGCCCCATTTCTCCCCGGTGTAAAGGGCTTCTCTTCAAAGCCTCCGTCAACAGTCTCCTCATCCAAAGGTAGCAAGGGCTCACTCAAAGTCTTCCTGGGACTGGGCCGTTTGATTTCCCTTTTATTCTCAGCATCCTTATCCTGAAGCTCACGCAACCGATGCAGCATCAAAGGCACCTGTCAGAGTGAGACATGAAAAACAAGTTGATGGAAAGTTGCTGTTTCACATTGCCTACTGATGATGAGCAAATTTCTCTTTGGGCTAACACAGATCTATCAGCTGCTGTAATACCTTGTCCATCACTATGTACTTTTACATTATTCATTAAAATAAAACTGACATTTGAGACGGCAGAACCCTCTACTGACCAAAACTGAGTTTTCCTCTCTGTAGTTGGCTGCAATGTCCTGGTTCTCCATGGCGCCAGCCAACAAGCCAGTGGCGTAGATCCTGAGGGGCTGCTCGGCCTCCTGAGCCCACTTAAACAGCCTTTCAACTATGCCCTCCTGAGAAGAAGAAACACACGAGAAATTTGTAAGAAAAAAAAAACAAGAATATAAACAGACTTTTAATCAGAAGAATATTGAGTGCTGTGTTTTGCCCAACTTGTTCCAACAATTTCACAAGTGTAGTTCTGAATAAAAGTATCAGTACTGAATGTTTTTTCGTCTACATTAATAACTTTTTTTCAAATAAGTCTTTAAAAAACTTTGTAACTTTAAAAAACAGTCAGGCGACAGTTTATCTATGTTTTGAAGTCAACTGTCACAGAAAGGTGGTCAAAGTGAACCTAGCTTGCAGGCTGGACTCTGACTCCACAAACAAAACTGATGTTGTCTCTGGTTATCTACATCTGATGACATTTTTATTCAGTACCACTAACTCAGTGGTAACTTAACCTTCTACCTCTATGTTACTGCCAACTGCTCTTGCACCAACTAAACCAGAACACTTGAATGGTATTCAAATATCAAAATGAGAACTCCTCCTTTGATATGCAGTGTTCTCTTTGTTGTTGTGATGATGGTCAACTGTGGGCTGAAACAGTTTACAAAGAAACACAATTAAGTTCCCGACAGTTAGTATTACCGCATCAAATCTGAATTATCATTAAAACCGTGTTTAATTACCACTACCACACTTTGCAAAACTCATAGTAAATACTGTCCAGCATCAGCCAAGTTAGCAACAGTCTCCCTGACACAAGCATGCAGCATGGGTTTGTTTTGATATTCCCTTGTTTACAGGGTGGGAGTGCAGCAGGCAAATCTACTGGTCGCTCTTCTTTATCCACAGTGCAAGCTCTTTCAAGACAGGCTACCTTGAATTTTAATAAATATTTAATATGGTTTTCATGTTTGCATAAGGTATTGGCTGTTATTATTTTAATGTTGTAGAAAAAAAATGTATTCTCACAGCTTCAGTTTTGTCTAATATATTATTGTCCTTCTGGTTCACTGATTAAGTTCCTGTAGATGTTTGCTCTGTGCTGAGACACACTATCTTACACTGATTAACAGTTCCACAGTGCCACTGTTCAAACTACTCTTTCAGGGGGACAGTCTTTGAGAAGCTTTCTTAAACTCAAATGTGAAAATAAACTGTCTGCACTCTTAAATCCTTTGCAAGTTTATTTGCCAAGCTTTTGGTCAAACGACCATCCTCAGGGCACACTTAAATCAAGGATCTAAGTGTGCAGACAGTTTAGTTTGAGATTTTCAGTTTTTTGTTTGTCTGGCACCTTTTTGATCGCGAGTGCGGTATAACTTCTCCTTAATTAAACTCAAATGTGGGAAAAAAAATGACCAGAAGCCCCCCACTGCAGACAGAGACATTAAAGTAGCAGAGGTGTTGAAGGGATTAGAGCAGTCTGAATCAGACTGTGTAGTTAAATAGCCTGTCCAGGGTTTCCTGAGTTGTTTCTCCCTTTGTTGTCACTCAGATATCTTGATTAGTCAAAGAATATACAACTAAGAGGCGTATAAATTTAGTTAAAGAACTGGTATGAATGCTTAAGATAAGCTAATACAAAGAATAGGATTCTGAACCCTTTAAATAGAAGGCAGAAACCCTTTTAAGATGGAGTGGTAATATAATGTTCTCCTATGCAAGTACATAATTACTGATGTTTTTTAGTCTGTAATCTCTGGCAAGTTGTCTTCATGTTGTGTTTTTGTACAGTATTGTGTTGCATTGCATTGTAGTGTCATTACAATACAATGTAAAAAAAAAAAGGATGTTTTGATTAGCCCAGCCCACTGCTTTAGCTCTGCTTTGATGTAACAGTATAAAACCTTCTTCTGACTGTTGATCTTCAGAGAATTCTCGTCTGAATCTGCCACAGAATCGGCCCTCAAAGAATTTTCTTCTACATGTTTATGCAAACAAAAGGTGCACAGTGCTGCTAATTTTATATGTGGTTTTCAATATAAAACTTGAGGAAATGATTTCAGTGTGTGTATCAATACTTTTTGGATTTTTCAGCACATTTTAACAATGCTGAAATAACCATGATAACCGTGATAGTCTTGGTCACTATAACCATGATATAAAATGTTTATACCATTTTACCTCTGGTCGATTGCATTATTTATATCAGCATGCTCAACACAAATGTATAATGTCGTCAGTAGAAGGTGTGTAACCACAAAACACACTGTGTTGGATATACATCTGGAAAACTACAAGAGTATTCCAGATTAACTTAAGAAATTAATGAACACACATTTTCTGAATAAGTAAAAAAAAAAGAGAAAACTAACTGCTGTTATCTTATAATTAACTCAGGTTATAAACCCACCTTTTCCTGAAACACCACAGCCGTCTCCAATCCAGGCATGATGTTCTGAAGCAGGCGACAAGCTGCTGCATTGAGGGAAAATTCTCGGCTGGTCATCACGTAGCTATTCACCAGCTACAAAAGAAAAGAAAAATATAGAAATTACTCTCTGGCTCGGATGCTAAAAATAGCCCCTTATTCAGCATGAAAATAGTCTGTGAAGCCATTCTTACTGTGTTCATAAAGTCATCATTCTTGAACAGGATCTTGAGCAGGTGCCCTAACACACACTCTGGATCAGCTCTCCCTAGTGGCCAAGAGAGAAATGTCAAAAACATACACCATATTCAAATCTCCAATAATCTTCCCAGTATGTGATCTACTGTTTTTTCATACCAGGGTGTCTGTCATCAAAAGGGTCTGGGTCCGCTTTGTGGTACTCCTCTGTCTCTTTCTCAACAAGCTCTGAGATTCTGAAAATTACAGCACATCAACACATTTTACCATCTTTAAGTCACACCCACCAAAACACAGCTTGTGGAATTAAATTACCATAAAGACTATAACTAAACTACTTACTTGGTGAGGATGTTCACCAGCTCCTGTGTGCTGCCTTGTTGCTCCCTCTCCCACTGTTCTAGTAGAGCAGTCAGCTCTGCCTTGGAGTCCACGCTGGCAGATGCCGACGCCATAGCGCAGCCTGTCAGGGTGGGATGCACTTTATATGTGTTCATTATCATTATTAATACAATCTTTCCTAGTCAGTTAACACGTTTCTGCTACTCCAGGGGGAGGTTATAACAAAGTCTGCTGCTGGGTGTCTTGACGTATGATGTTAAAAAGTCAACAAAACACAACCGTGACACGCTCTCACAGAAGAGCATGATTGTAGTCTGATGATATATCCCGCTAAAATCGGGAAAATAAAGACAGAGGAAGCAGATTTGCTCCACCGCTTCACTAACGTTTAACTACTGTGTGTGCAGGTGCAGCTGCCCTCCAGGGACTGCAACTGTCAAACAGGGCTGTACAATAACTGCTGCTATTCATGTTAGCATGTTTATTAAATTATTTTAGCATGACTTCTGCTTTGATTGGGGAACACAATCTCAGCGCCCACACTTGGTGTGTTTTCCTACATGCAGTTACAGCAAATACATACTGTACCAGGCAGCAACAAACTCAGACTCTGCCTGTTGCGGTGTTTGGCTAGCTAAACTGTGGCTAAACAAGGAAGCTAATATACTTAGCTCGCCAGCGACACTCTTAAAGTGGGCAGTTTTGAATTCCAGTTCAACAGTTGACAATAATCCTGAGCTGTCCAGACATGTACAGCTTAGTGTGTCACATTCAAATCACAGTCGAGCCTACGAAACCTGCCTGTACATGTAGCCTAGCGCTGAGGTACTAGCTAGCAGCATCACAGGTAGACCTGGCTACGTAGCTAGCATGCTAACTTTACCTCGTTGTTCCGCTCAGTTCTTCCTCGGGTTTCCCAAATTTACCGAGACTCGTATCCACCGATATCAGTCCAAACTTGGTTGCTTTCAGGTGAATATCCACGTACCGATCACCGTTTCACAGCAAAGGCTTAATTTGCTTTATTGTAGCTTTGTGTTCACGGTTTATTATCATTATGGCGAACACGTTCCTCACGTCATCACACGAGCGACGGTCCACCTTTAATGACGAAGAGGTTCAACAACAAAACATTGCGAAACATCATTTATTCAAATTGTTGAATTATAGCAAAGCAGGTATTACAAGTTTTTGTCTGACAAGATCATACACATTTACCAAGTTACAGTCAAATAAAAACAATTATTTTTGCCGTGTAGCAAACAGATTATGTTCAAATAAATGTTACTAACATAAAAAAAGCATTTAATAGCATTATCTCATATAGAATTAAAACAATTAATATAAAATAGTAAGTTGTTCTGATCATTGAAAAAAATCACTGCTCTTACATAAGCGCAGAATATAGAGTGATTAGGGTTTACATTGTGTCCTTACGTTTTCTGTGGTGCATGCATACAAATGTTATGTACAATAAAAATCACTTCCCAAAGATTAGACTTCTTGTAGTGGTGAGTTTAAGGTAAATTCCCTTTCTGTGTAGCCTTGTATTTCATTAACTTAAAAGACTTCATTTGTTCTACTGACGTGTGTGGAGTTCATAGGTTGAAATGCATCTGTTTAACTCTTCATATTGTCCACATGTCAGGGAACTCCTCATTGATGAGTAATTCTATGCAAAACTGATTTATTGAGGTGCCCAATGATCTGGAAAGTGAAAATCTTCATTCACAATCATTGTATTTACAGTATAGTACAGCAACAGGTTGCAGGATAATTATCAGCATTAACTTTGAACTCATTTCCGTAAACAAAGTAAATGTGTGAGTTCCCTTTCCAGGAGTAGGTCACCTTGGTGACAGGGATCAGCTCTATGGTTTGACGCTGCAAACAAAGAGAACAAATGTGAGCACGTCACACTAATGCAAACACTAACGTTAAGTCCATTAACACTGACAAAATATTATCTCATGTTAGTATAGTAGGCTTTAAATGAAGTAGGTGCACTGTTACCTGTTGTAGAATGCGAGATGTCTGGGAGAACTTGCTCTGATGTTCACTGACAAGGCGCTGTGCAGCATTCACCACTGCAGGGTCTGGGAAGCCCAGCACAGGGTACACCTGCCGGGGGTAATCAGAAAAAAATATTAAGAAGTGCTGCATTACCATCACTATTGATGATGTTCAGTTAAATCGACGAATCGACAAATCGAGCAGGATAACCAAACTTGTGCTGGGGTAATTATGACCTCTGAATATAGGGTCAGAATGAGGCCTACCCCCATCTCAACCCAGTTCACGCACTGCACAGTGAAAGGAGCGTGCAAGTAGCAACAGCATCTGTCCTCCATCAGTGTCACACAGGATGTGTTAAGCCACAGTGCTTTAATGTGATCACCCACATTTTGGAAGTTTTAGAGAGCCCACACACATAGATGTGAAGAAACCAGACTTAAAGGTCACCTCATACAAGCTTAGAGTAACACAAGCATTATGTGAGCTATGTAGAGCATTAGAGTGGTTTGAAAAGTGGCTGATCCTGTGTTGACGGCCTGTTTGAATAGATATGGGTGAAAGTGGACCAGCTTTACCACTGATAAGCATGTATGGTTATCATTCCAATAGGTCAGGCAAAGCATTACTCCTCAAATATCTAAGCAATCTGCATGTTCTATTAAAATAATATATAATCCTCTCATACCCACATCTTGTGTCCCCTAAGAAAGTGAGAAACGGTATTTTACCAGGTACTTAGAGTCCTTGAAAAGCTCCTTCCCAGACACTTTGCTGAGGTTGTCTATCTGCAGTCCACTGGACTGTTCCACAACATAGCTGTCAGCGTTGGTGGTCCTGAAAGCATGCGCATAAAAAAAAGAAAACATCTAGTTTAATTTTACAACTGCTATATGCTAATTAACCTTATAAAGTAACCATAAATGTTGACAACCTTCAGATTGTTGAGAGACAATGCATTGCAGTTAGTTTGTTGCGTCAGACATTATTGACAAACAGTACCATTTCACAGTGAGCTTGATGTAGACCAGAAGCTGTTGTTTTCCATGACATATGTTGCATTGCTGCGATCCTTGCCCGTGACAATGGCTGCAACTGCAAAGAGAATACAGATTAGTAATTATTATTGTTAAAATGTATTTTTACTTCATTAGAAATCAATGAAATGCAATGGGTACTGCTTACTTTTCTCTCCCTCTGCCACTGCAGTGGTGGCATCGGTCATCTCCGTGACGGTAACCAGATCCATTGCACACCCAACAAACTTTCTGCCAGGAGCAAGAAAAAAAAACCCTATAAAATTAGGCTATGATGTTCATAAAGGTTTTAAAGTAACCCTTTAACTGAGGTTTGAAGAAATTACTTACATTACCAGCACCGGCACACTCTTTGCAAGGCTTTCGCCCCATTCCCATACAGCCATGGCAGGGCTGTGTATGAAATGTTTCTCATCAGTAAAAGTCTCTTAAAGCAATTACAGGACATTTTTCTTCTCCAAACACGTGTTATATAATTTACCTTTGTGGACGATGTGTAGGGAACCTTTATGATCTGTTTGTCATCCGCAAAAAAAGTGGGGGATTTAGCAGGAATGTCCCAAGGACCTGGAGGTGGTTGGACATAGGCATCCACTGCCTGACCTGATCCAAATAACATGACATATCAGATTACCTGTGAGCAGTCGCCCTAAATAGGAGTAGAAAACAGAATTCAACTCATGCAACTGATATATGGTAGTAGTACTGTACCTTTGTATGGCTCGTGACTCCACTCTGTAGATCTTGTTTCAGTAAAGGTTTCCAGGCGGTACTGAGAAAAAGCAGAGGTGGAGAACAAGATCTTTTTTTTTACCTTAGCATTAATGCGCTGGACATCCCAAGCTACTGGACAAGCTATTACTTCCATTGATTTTCAAGCCTTTCTGTCAGGTCTTCCAAACACAGACTCCCTCTTACCCTGTACGTATTGAACGCATCCATGTTGGTGATCACACCATCCTTTGCTGGTGCTGTGCTGTAGCAGCACTTGCTGGAGGCATACAGGATAAACGCCTCCCGGGCAGTGTCTTCAGTTATGGATGGGATACTGTCAGCGGTGAGGGAGTGAGACACAGTAAGTCACGCAGTTTAATCCTTTAAGAAGAAGTGATGTTTTTAATAGCGCCTGAAGTGCTTAGATTGCTTTAATCTTACAGCACATCCTGGAAATCGTTTTGCAAAATTACCGGTCATGGAAAAAAAAGAGGAAATAGTTTTAGCTTACTTCCACTGTGGTTGTTCAGGACTAGGCTCAGGCTGAGGAGCTGGGAAAGCAGGCATTGGAGGTGGCAGAAATCCACCTACAGCACATAAAAAAAGTTTTTTTTCTGTCTTCTTGCTTTATGTTAAGAGCAATTATTTCTAGTGCTTTTTCACACACATGTACAGCATGCACTTAGGGGACACTTTATTAGGTACTTCTGTAAAATCCAATACAACGGCTCAGCCATAAATTCTATTTTTTAACAGATAATAATGTTCTGTCACTATCAGAGAGGCACTAATTTACGGCATATTTATTATGTATGTTGTAGTCATATATTGGTAGGTGTTTCTAATGTTTTGCACAATATTAGAAACACATTTAAATATAATGACATCCAGTTCAAAACAACTATGCCAACCTCAGTAATAAACACATAATTAGCATTTTGTGATATTTAAATAGAAGTTTATCAAGAGCTAAAACTGTAAAATGACCAAATGTACCAAAAGTACAGGCAGGCTGTTTGTAATTTTAGAGCGAAAAACAGAATTCCCAAAGTCACTAGAAGATATAAAGGGCTGGATCTGCAACCCTCTGTGATAAACAATCCTTTGCGAGATGAGTATCATATTTTGTTTCAGTGTAAGAATGTAAGCAGGCACCTCGTGTACAAAGGCTTTGTCTGTGCCGCAGCAGCCAGTGGTCCGATTCTGACCTATGGCCCTTTGCTGCATGTCATTCCCTCTCTCTGTGTCCCCCTCTCATGCTCATACTGTCCTATCGATTTAGGGCAAAAAGCCCCCAAAAATATCTTTTAAAAAAGAATTTGAGCTTAATAATGTACAGAGAAAGGTATTAGCCAGTCTATGTTTACATTTTTTCTGTTGTTACAATCAGATAAACCAAAAGTTATTTGTAAACTAGATGCCTTTTAAAGAAATTCCTTCCTTTGTTTAGCAGTTGTTTTACTTTAGCCTTGCCCTGTGCCACTGTTTTGAAATTATTGTATGTTATTTTTGTGCTCCATAGCATGTGATCACATTAAATAAATGATATGAAAATGAATTGACAAGAACTGTCCATTAGAAGAAAAATGAGTACAATTTGGGAGAGCTGCCGCATTGGATTGCAAAGGTTAAGTAGACGTGTACCTAATAAAGTGGCCAGGAAGTGATCATGACAGTACTATTGAAAGAGGTTTCAACATTTCAACAGGACTATAGATTTTACCTCCTCCCGCCACTGTTCCTTCATAGCCAGGCATGCTGTCAAACATGCTGGCCGGAGGAGCGCTGGGGCCCTGGGAGCCTGCTGCGGGTGGGGCGAACATTGCTTAAACAAACCAAAGCCAGAAGAACCAGTTAAGTCACATGACTGGATGAAGACTTTCACATCATAAATCTTATAAAGTTTTGCATCGCACATACGACTAGCACATAAAGAAAACAGTAGTAGACTCTAATGCGCATCAATGAATCTTTCCAGAAAATCCAGCTGTGTTCTTGAAGTTTCCAAGTTGTGACATGTTTCTACATGACACCTGAAGTCTCGTTAGAGAGTGACTTACCGTGCCCCTCCGTGTTGTTATCCATTCTGAGATGTTTTACAGCAACATTAAACACTCACAGACAGGATTGGGTCTCCTAACAAATACTATAACTTAGTTTTAAGTAGTAGCGCACGCACACACCACTCCTCCAGCACGTACGTGCGGCGACAGCAGCCTCAAGTAACCTGCACGTAAATGACGTCACTGATGTGTGTGCGCCACGAAACCGTGCAATCACGACAATGTTGTAACTGTCTTTACATCCACATTGCAACTAAAGCCTTAGAGTTCAGTGCAAAAGCGACATTATAAAGCCACGGAGCTTACCAGGTGGCCCCGTAGCTGCTGGTATGAAACCGGGATTGGCTATTCCGTAACTTCGGTTGGGCTCGCTGTAAAGTAACAGAAACGAAAGTTAGGCCACTGATGTGTTAAAAAAAATACGCACTTACATTTAACTTGAAGTAAAATACACAGCATTAAGCGACGCTCACTTATTTATAGGCTGATACTCCATTTCAAAGCCCTGAAAAACAAGCAAATGCAAGTCGTCAAATATGCTCTAATCACACACACTGATGTCTGTCACCAATCATCATGTGACAAAAAGCTAAACATTTACCTTTTATCTCCCCCCGTTTCCAAAAACTTGTCAGTCGCCTATCGTCTCTTCTTTGCCCTATTAAAAGGCAATAAAACTTCACTTTTTAGTGTTTTTTCGTTTAACTTGAGAGCTCGCGCTGAGGGTAAATATTTTTTGATGATAACGCACTCACTTAGTTTAGAGAAGTACAGATTCCCCCCCAAAAAATGCAAAAATCTCATCTGATCAGGAAGTGCGCAAGTCCGTTTTATAGGCAGTAAACAGATATAAAAAGTGGGCGTGTAGATGTGCATCAAGCTTAAAATGTTAAAATATGACATTCACAAACCCAGCAACAAAAATTACGAGATTTATATTACTTCGGTGAATAGTTTTTTGAGATATAAATGTAAATTCCGGTTGATCACAAGCGCATTGAAGTACTGTGGCTAAAAAAATACAGTACCCATAATCCTTTGCAACACTCACGGAAGTCCTTTTCTTTCCTTCCGCCGTCGCTGAAGTCCCTTTTGGATTACCATCGGCGGGTGAGTGTATACAATCTATGTTCATCAGCAAGATTTAGTGGCTTTTTTGACCATCCTGCTATGGATTATCAATCATAGA
>JAPZEB010000002.1:21373443-21385434 GCA_029783705.1 Chaetodon striatus
CATTCCATACATGTTGAATAAAATTGACCATTTTTTCATCTTATACCGGCTCTAATGTCGTTGTAAAGTGAGGTGCTGCTCCTAAAGCGGCTGACTGAGTGCTAGCGCTCTCCCCGTGAAATGGGGTTGTAGCAAAGGCCTGCTGTACAGCGTGGTTTACAGATAAGCACTGTGATATACCAAATTTGTGTTGCCAACATTAGAAATGAGTAAAATGTTAATCTCTGTTAAGGCCATACGGCTGAAGCGAAATGCACGAACCAGAGTAGCATGACAAGCTAGTTAGCTAAACATTGAACTCAGCGTAGAAGCTAGCTAGCTAACTTAGCTGACGTTGGTCAACACGTTTACCTGGAGGCTTACTCAACATAAGAGTCGAAGTATACTTGCTATTAGTCGTGGGTTCTGCGATCGTTTTGCCAATGAGATCCAGTGTGGTCTGTAAATGTGACAGTGAACTAGTTTCAGTGACCTTAACACTTGCTAACACAGTCCAATTAGCATGTATCACGTTGCTTTATAATGCTTCAACACTGACATAATCATGCTAAATTTGTTGTTCTAAACTTGTGTTTGTGTCTCTGCCCTCAGTCACCATGGCAGCCCTCAGGCCCCTCACAAAGCCCAAGATTGTCAAAAAGAGAACCAAGAAGTTCATTCGCCATCAGTCTGACCGATATGTCAAGATTGCGGTAAGAGTCTGTAAAATACTAGAGATGCTCAGCTGGATTGAGCCCCTGCTTTTAGTTGCTGGGGTGGACCTGCACGTGAGTAATCCTTAAACATTACTGTTGTGTCTTTGACAGAAAAACTGGCGTAAGCCCAGAGGTATTGACAACAGGGTCCGCAGGCGGTTCAAGGGTCAAATGCTGATGCCCAACATCGGTTATGGTAGCAACAAGAAGACCAAGTACATGCTGCCCACTGGCTTCAAGAAGTTCCTGGTGCACAATGTCAAGGAGCTCGAGGTCCTGATGATGAGTAACAAGTAAGTTGTGTGTGTACTGTCAAACCATCCAGGTTACTTTTCTCTATGTAACAGCTGTGATTGGTAGGGTTTGCAAATTTTGTTCTATTTGCAAGAGTTTTTGAGATACCATCTGCTTCTTCAGTATACTAGAGGTGAATGGAATAGTCTGTGCAAATGCAAGTATTTGACTAAAGCTTTCAAAGACAAATGCATTTCACATTTTATAAGCTTTATAAAAAGTGATTCTATTTCTTGACTAACTTTGTTGTTGATTCTGTTAAGAGGTGTTGCTTGGCTCTCCAGTTTTTCAGTGCTAGGGCCGCACAGTTAATCAAATTTTAATGTGAAGTGCAATAAAAGTATATTCAGTAGAATAATTGTGATTATCATTTTGGCCCTAATTATGCAGCCCTACCTGGAGGACTTTAAAAGAAATTCCATTCGCCTCCTGTGTACATAGGCAGCATCAGATCTCAGTGGCTGACATTTCAAAAACCTCAGCAAAAAAGGTCATTGCATGTCTGTACAACTTGAGGACAAAGTGGGTGAACTGAACCTTAAATGGCAGCAAGACTTGAACTGGTATATTCTGTCAGGGGTTTTCCTGCATGGAGAATTGCAAGGCAGTGGCCTCCATCAAATTGTCCAACCTCCAACTCTCTACAAAACTCTGGATATCATAAGTATTCTGTTATTTGTAACTGCAGTTGCAGCATTACGCTGATAGTGGGGCTATCGTAATCATCGTCAGTGGTTTCACAAAAAAAACTTAAGAAAGAAAACTTGCTTTTGCTGCCGCTCAATCATAGATATTAATCACCAGTTGGAGTTTATAAATGTTGTTGCAAACGGCAGTTAGACTCTGCTCCATGCACTACCATGTGTGTGGGTCCGCTCCATTTCCCTGCACCGGTCCCCCTTATAACATGTAATGGCAAGGGCTGCGAAAGATGGAGTGTAATCTGTCAACCAGCAGTAACTACCTCTTAACTGTCAGCTGACAAAGCAAACAACATTGTCAGCCTACATAGCAAAAGCCGTGGTAACTCTTCTAGTTGATAAATAATTGCCCACATTGCCAGTAATGCTCACTATGATTTTGCTCGAATAATAATCATCAGTTCTGTCTTATCATTTTCCCTTGATTGACTTGTTTGTGTCTGTATGGGCCATGTGGTCGTAGTGATGTTAACACTGCTTTCGCAACTGAAATTTAGCAGCGGATTTGGTGGATCTGCCAGCTAAGATAACTGTCAAATGGTGTGCAGACTCGGCACACCACAGACTACAAAGACAGAAAAACAGACCACAATATATCATACCAGTGAAATGTAGGGTTGTAAGTATTTTTTTAAAATAAGTTTTGTCCCAGTTAATCAGTACAGAAGTTAAAACAGACATCTGTATAAATATGTTGGTATATTACAATATACAAGAACATGACTGCCACATATATTGATGAAAGCATGTAATTTGAATTAGGAAATAAAACCATCAATACATTGAATAAAAATGGACAGGCAGTCTCAAAGTGTCTTTTAAAGGTGTTTGAAGGGAATGACTTAAAATACAATATTTTTAAAAATGTTTTTATAAATAATTCAAAAACAAGAGACCTATATTTGTATATATTCAAGAAATTCAGCACACATTAAAACATACCGGGTCCTTTTTAACCCAATTTGGCTCAATCTAGCACAGTCCCAGTACTTGGAAATGTTTTGAATTAATATTAAAAACCACCTGGTCACCAATAACACCCCAAAATGTGTTATTTTGATCCAGTTTTAAACTAAACCAGCCATCTGTGTATGAGGCAACAAGGTCAGCTATATGAACTAATATTTGGGTCATTATTACTTCTGCATCAGAAACAACCCAAAAACTGACATGACCCTGTGTTGTTAGAGTGTATATCAGTTTTTGGTGGTCATGTGCTCAATCTTAGTCCATCTCAGTTCAGAATATTAGAAAATACGGTGACTTTAGTCCATTATTTGATGTTTGTGAATGATAGTCACAATTGTGGAAGCTTGTTGTGCCTCATGAGAAACAAAAGCGTATAGATAGAAACATGTATGAGGAAGTTCATTAGTGTAAATGGCATCACAACAACTTGATGCTGATACTCCTGAATAACTACTCTGAAATAGTTTATCAACTCACCTTGTTCAACCAGAAGGTTCAGCTCTGCGGTAAGGGAGAGGAACTTGGAAAGGTTAGATCCTTGTTTTTGGCACAGTGGGTGTATTTTTTTCATGTAGTTTTACTTTTAAGTCATGAAAATAAAAGATCAACATAATGATAATCTGTCTTGTGAGTCTAAGATGATGCGATGGCACTGATGCGGTCTGTTAAACATCTAGAAAATTTATGTCCAGGAAGCTGAGTGTCAGCTGTGCTTGTGTCCTTGTAAACTGTATCAAACCATGGCTCTGGTGTTAATCACGCCATTCATAGGTTTCTAATGTGGTGGAAGCTTAGCGTGAGGATGTTTTCATCTTGTCAGTTTATTTTAGACCTGAAAATTTGAATAACGCAGTGAAGCTGAGGTGGGGCGAGCAGATGGCAGTCACCACAACTTAATTTTGAAGCTTGAAGCCTGTCAAGTAGTTACAGCTGAAAGCACACACTACTTTTCACTTCTTTAATTTCAGTGAGGAAGGGGAGAGATTGTTCTGCTTCTTTGCATGAATCGATCACTAATATTACCTCCTAAATCTCAGTTTAGTCTGGCTGAATTTAGACCTACGAAACAGCAACTCGCCAACATTGGGACAATTTCAGAGAGAGGGTTGAATTGATCTAAGAGATTGTAACTGTATTCCAAAAATAATATATCAGGCCAGGTAATGGATGTCAGATAAAGTGCGAGGGAAGGCTAGATAACTTGAATCAAAGGTGTAGAACTTAAAATATGTGTGATGTAAACTAGCTAGCAAACCAATCTCAGGCAACACATCATGCTTAAAACCCTGCCCACAGTATTTACTTCACATGATCAAGTAGACTAAAGATTGTCACCCACTTCTAAATCCATGTTCATATATTAAGGAAACAATCTGTTTCAATGGGTGTATGGCTTTTCTCATTCACTGTCCTTAGGAGCCAACACCTAGTACCTATTTGAGCAGCCAGTTTCTCTTAATGAACACTTAAATACATGGAAATGCCAGTTTGGTCAATGAGGCTATGTTCCACTGTTTGGATGCAACATAACAAAATCTTAAAGGCAGTGAGATTAAATTAGACTATCCAAGCTGAACTCTGAGCAGGCTTTAATCATTTAACTGTCTGAGTCCAGTTGATCCCAGAAATTGATATGGTGGCATTGATTTGGCCAGTTTCACATGGTCTTCAAAGTGGTTCATGTTGTATCAAAAGTTTAAAGGACAATTTAAGCATTCACAGCAGTCTGTCGTCACTATATTCCATAAAGGGTCCCAGATTTTCTGTAAAGTTTTAATCGAGCCCATGAGATTCATAACTTCCCAAGTTTTATATTAAATAAAACTTCCTTTATCCAGTGATCATGTGTCAAGGTAGAAATGTTCATTTCAGTAAGGTTGTGAAGACCAGGGCTCGCTGTGCTGTTTTGTCTTTGTGACAGTGATGAGCATGGCGTTTTAACCCAGGGTTTAACATTTTTCAATTCGCAGCGCTCAGAAAAAGAAAAGAAAAAGAAACCCCCAACCTCTTCAAGCAGAATTAACGCCAAGTTCCTTGTCGCACTGCCAGAGTTTGTAGAGGAAGTATAACTACACTGCACTCCTATTGCAAAGCATTACAAACATGCGCTGGCCTCAGACAAAAAAAAATGGTGGATATCTCTCCTTATAGTTCCAGATATGCTCAACCAAAACATTTCGAACTTGAGACAAGACCAGAGGTCATGCATTAGATAGATAGGGCATCTATTGAGTTTTTTGAAGTTGGTGCATCAGCAGCCTGTTGTTTCAGAGTCATCTTACTGTTTGTTGCTCAGCAGCCTGAACGTAATATTCACTGCTCTCTAAATACACAAAAAACCAACCCCAAGATCAACTTAATGTGATTTTTTTTTTTTTTTTTTTTTTTCTTCTTCTTTCTGTTGCGAGCCACTGATACAATCGGGGCTCAAATGTGAGACTGTGTTGCGTTTTCTTTTTGTGAATCTATCAACTATCCTTTATTTGCACGTTTTAGATGAACAAAATTTCAGTGTGGCTGTGTTTACCCTATGTAGAAAAACTGCAATTTCAGCGTGATGTTTAGTGACTTTATATTGTAAAAATGTACAGCTTTTGATCTGTAAACCAGGAGTCATCCTGTCACAGGATTGAAATTGTCCAATAAAGCAACAGAAAATCACAAGATAAATTGGGCTATACGAGACCAAAGCTCTCTCTAACACTTGAGCTAATTTCTCAAGGTGAATTTATGCTTGTCATATCATTCTGCCAGTAAGGACTGTTATTAAACATGGCTTTACTCAGGGTTCAGATGTCCTCCACTGAACTGACCTTAGGTCGAAACCTTAACACAATTGCAGCCCAAACCGTCACACATTTCAGTGAAAACATCCTGTCATTAACCCAACACCCTGTCCTCTCTTTCTGTAGGACTCACTGCGCTGAGATCGCCCACAATGTCTCCTCCAAGAACAGGAAGTTGATTGTGGAGAGGGCAGCTCAGCTGGCCATCAAGATCACCAACCCCAACGCCAGGCTCAGGAGCGAGGAGAACGAATAAACTGGTTATTCTCAATAAATGTTTAAAAATGGAAACTGGCTTGTTGATTATTTTTTATACCTCATTGCTTGTTTTTTTTTGTTTGTTTTTTTTTTGTTTTGTTTTCAAATGTAAGAATTTTATGCAGAAGAGAGGCTCACATCAGAGTTTTAAATTTACTTGGCTGAGACAGTAGGGAGGGTAAACTTAACTGTACTCTTTTGGGAATATTAGTCGTTCAAAGATCCAGTAACGGCTAAATTTGTCTTCGAATGCAGTGATTTTATTTGCCTTGAGTTAATCAAAATGGCCTGTATGTCTCAAGTTAATGTTGAGGAGTAACACGGCACCCCCATACTGTCTTAATCTTTCTCACAGCATCAAAATTAATTTGCTTCCGGCCCTCAATTAAACTAGTGTCAGTGGTGGAGAGAGTTCTAATATCAAAAAGGAAAATTTCTATTAACAGGTGTTGCAGTGACCAGAGAGTTATAAATGGGAATCACATTTGTGGCATGATACTTCAGAGATTGGAACTATTTCTGTGCAGTGCACAGGCGTCAAAATAGTAAGAAAATGCTCACACATGCATGAGTTGGCGTCCACACCGATGGCTGCGGAGCTGGTTGTATTCTCCCTTGGGTAAATGGGGTTATTCCTCACTTCCTTCCAGATGACTGGACGCTGAAACAGAACAAAAGGGGCAAAGATGCCTGAAGAAAAGTGTTGACCCATATTATAAATAGAGGAGGCCACATTACTTGGTATAAATGCTGTTATCGTTCCAAGATGTGATCTGGGTTATCTTTTGAAAGAGTAACATGCTTTTACAGTTTGTAAGGCTTCTTGCTGTCAAAGAACATTCTGGATGTCTTTAAATGAAATTTCTACCAAAATAACTCCAGGTTACTTAGACTCAAAATAGAGATGCAGAAAAGAGAACGTGAGAACTTTATTCATCTTCAGGGAAATTCTCCTGTAGCAGTGACATGCAGATAAAATCACGTGCATGTGGATGGAATAATATTAAAGCAAGTATTCATAAAGTATAAATAATCAAATGGGCTTGATTCAAACAACTTCAAAGATGATAAATTCACGAAAAGTTTCAAATACAATTGCACTCCAATACTACTGTATGTGTTTGCGTGTGTGTATATACGCCTATCAGCCAAAACGTTAAAACCACTGGCAAGTGAAGTGAATAACATTGATAGTCTTGGTACAGTGCAATGTTCTGCTGGGAATCCTTGGGTCCTGGCATTCATGTGGATGCTACTTGATGACCCCCACCCACCTGAGCATCGTTACAGACCAGGTAAACTCCCTCATGGTGACAACACTTGTCGATGGCAGTGCCCCCACGCAGGACAATGCACCGTGCCACACCATAAAAACTGCTCAGGAATCACCTAAGCAACAGAACAAAGTGCTCAAGGTGTTGACCTGGCCCCCAAATACCCCAGATCCCAGTCTGATTGAACATTTGAGGGACGTGCTGGTACCCCAGAGGTACTTCCAATCCACAGTGGGTCCTCCTTGGACTGGGCATGGCTCTGACCTGTCAAGGCATGGACACAGGACCTCTGGAGGGTGTTCTTTGGTGTCGGGCACCAATGCGTTAGCTTCAGATCTTTTGGGTCCTGTGGGTTGTGAGGTGGGGTAACAGCGCATCCCACAGATGTTCGATCAGACTGGGATTTGGGGAATTTAGAGGCCAGGTCAACTTGTGAAATATGATGCATTAATATAGGTTAAATCAGCGGCGTAAGGTTGTTATGATGGGCCCTGCTATTGTGCACACATCTCGTCACATGATCACACTTGACATTGAATAATCTTTGCATCTCTTTATATAACAAAAAATATTAAAGAAATTACAAAATTAAGTAATAATTTCTTTAATTTAACAATTTTAATAGTTGATTTATAGTTATAGAACACGCATATAATTTTGTTATATATGCTATTGACTATTTGACGACAAAAAAAACAACAACACAGATGCGTTTCTTTTTCAAGGGCATATATAGCAAATGGTACTGTTTTTATTTTAATGAGAGTTATTTGAACACAAGCATATTTTCAAGGTGGCCATTACTCATAAGGGCCCATTCTCCACCCAACACATGATGGAAGGTCCACTTTCTCTATTGGCCCCCCACCTCACACGCCCTGTGTTAAATATTTCGACTGTTAACAGAGTAGTAAAAATTAGCTCCACCTTAACAAGAATTTCTGCCCCTGCTAACCTTAAGTTAGTGATCAGGCAGAACGTTGGTGCATTATCCTCATCCTCTCGTTCTAGTCTGCGTAATCTTGGTGGGATTTTTGCCCAATCCATGAGCTTTGGTGCTCACATTAGGATGCTGACTTCATGCTCTGATTTCATCTCTTTTTACCTGCTTTAATGAATCTCCCCAACACCGTTCACAAAATGCTGCACGGCTCCTAACGTGATTCAACAAACTGTCACATATTACACCTATTTTAACATGTCTGCACTGGCTTCCTGATAATTTTAGAATTCATTTTAATATTTTGAAGCTCACTTGTAGAGCCCTACATGGCGAGGCTTCACAGTATATCATGGCTCTTCTGCACCCCCAAACCACGAGCCGAGCTCTTCCTCTGACCAGGGCTTTCCAAGTGCACACTGGACACGTTTTAAGACTGGGAGATGGTGTTTTCTAGTCAACAGCCCCTTGAGAAGAGTTTCCCAATAAGATGAAGGTTTTTTGACCCTGTGGACTCTTTTAAAAAGCAGCTAAAAACCCATCTGTTCAGACAGGCATTTGGTTTTCATCTTGTGTCTTTTCTCCTTGTATATTTTATCTGCTGTTTTAAATTTATATGTCAGACTGTAGTAGATTGACTGTGAAGTGCTTTGTGACTGGTATCTGTGAAAGGCGCGATAAAAATAAACTTTGCTTGCTTGCTAGAATTAAACTGCTAATGTGTCAAGGGATCAGTAATAATAACAATCCAATAGGATTTCAATGACATAATACTCTGAAAGGGACGATTCTGCTCACTGAACACTCTTATTTTTAATACTTAAGGTACAGATGATACTGTGGTACTTTTACTTAGGTAAAACCTTGAATGTAGGGCTTGTAGAGTTTACGGAGTGGTATTGCTGCTTTTATTTAAATCAAAGATAGATGTACTTCTTTCATTGGTAATTTGTGAAATGGACCCCAGGCTTTCTGTTAAACACGACTAGTAAACTGATCTCTGTGTAAAATTGGTTGACTGCTCCTTTAGATAACACACTAAATAAGGTTAGATTAGAACAAGCCAAGAGATTCATAGACTTGTACAAAAAACTGAGAAGAAGCCAGCACACAGTCTCCTCGCTGGTTTTAGACTAGTAACAAGAAGGCAGTTTGGGGATTTTGTATCAACATGTTAGACAAATCCACAGCTGACACTCTGGTGTAATATCAGTAGATTAAATAGACTGTTATTACAAGTCTTGAAATGGCCAGCTCAGATTGTATATTGTTTTGCGATGTTGCAGAGCCGGCTCCCTGCAGAGAAAGTTTCCATTGCATTCTGGCAGGCAAGCTGTGCCCCACAGCCCTGAGCCCTCTGCCATCTGTTCCTGCAAAACTGACATTGCCAGACATGCAAAAACATAACATTTATTTAGCCAGTCAGCTTGTGGCTGTTTGGAACTGAAGGAAGTGAGTTACCAATGCTGGTTGAGGGGAAAAACAGACACAGTGTTGGATCTGAATCTCTCCTTTATTTAAAGAACCTGCACCTGTTTGCGGAGCGGGTAGTGCACCTGAGAGGACTGGAAGTTCTCCAGAGAAGGAGGAGAACACGAGAACAGCAGGACGGGCAGAGACTGCAATGTCTAAGAGATGGTGAGAGTGTCAGGAAGAGGACAGAATCTGTTTTTTCCTTGTCACTGGTCAGAAAATGAACATGTCAGCAAGGGTAGCATTTGGAAAGGGGCGCCTCACTCCCAAGCAGCTCTCCTTCGTTTTCCCTCAGACAGATTCCCTGAGGAAAGGCAGCCGGTCTGCCGGAGGAAAGAGGAGGATGTTCTCGTTTTCTCTCAGATGTCGGCTGGGCATCATCAGAGGGAGAACCAAAGGTAAAGCCAACGGGAGGGCTGTGTAATCTCTTGGGAAATGGTAATGTATGCAGTTGATGCCTTTGATATTTTAGAACAAGACATGTGAGACTTGAAAGTTTTGCCGATTCATGCAGAAAAAAGAAGAGTTTTGGTGCCTCCACAAAATGTCTTGTTTAAGTTTATCTGTAATTCCTCCAACATGCATTACCTGACTTTATTTAAAAACAGAGATGAGTTGTTTGTGTGCAGCAGGCCTGTGAAACTGAGCGTTCGCTTGACTGAGATCTGGGCTTTTGGCCGACCTTAAAGGTGAACCCTGCTGCAAACTGGAAGCATGAGTGTGTGTGACACATCCTTATCCTCCGGCTCTTTTTTTGTCACACACTGATCTGTGCTGGCTGACAAGTGAATTAGTCATTTTGCTTTTCAGACTTTTACTTGCAACTGAATCTGATCACCATAAGATGGCAGTATGGTCAGTTTGATTGAGGAGCGGGTTAAAAGATTCAGGCCCTCCTGCCTAGAACACCCACTTTGTCAATGTTTAATGAAATGTAAGCTGTTTTCAGAAGGGTAATTATTACAATAATGTAGATAAAACAGTGGAAACATTTACAAAGCTGCTCTAAACAGTGAACAAAGTTGCAGGTCATTCTTTTCTCAAGAGTCTTAAATATTCAGCACAGTTTAGTCTTTTTAAATTCTGCTCTTCTTTGTTTCTCTTTTGATTTAGTGTTCCTAACCTCTATTTATACGCCAATGTCACTGCAAAAAAATCTGCTCTCTTAATCTAATCATTACATCATCACTCACTCTAAATCAGTACTGTCTACAAGAAAGTGCAAAAGAGTCAATTTTTTATTATAACCCGACGTTTGCCGCCCTGTTCCCATGGGATTTTATCAGTCCAACACACTGCTCTGTCTCCCGATTCTCTTTATTGTGCTGGAAATTAATTAGTCTCGCTCTGAAAGACTGTGCTCGCTCACATTGTAAATGGGGTATTAAGGACAAAAGTCTCGGAGGAAATTATCTACACCGAAGAGTATTTTGTCCACTGGAACAGCTGACTAATTAGGCTCCGTGCAACAGCGGGTAGAAACATGGAAATGTTTGTTTGTAATCACTTAACACATCTGTAAAATAAGCAGTTGTAGAACAGAGGGTGTAATTTCACATAGTGTGTATTCTGGTGTTGTACCTTGTTATTTGATTTACTTACCAGCCTCCAAAGTCTCAGTGATGACAACAATTTGTTCACAGTGACCAAAACAAATGACGCAAACGAGGCCCGGAGGGGCTGCCAGGGAGGCTGGAGGTGGGCGTTTGTTGTTGTTGCTGGTGGTGGTGGCTGCAGCGGGGGTCAGGAAGTGGCAGGCGTCGAGGCTTGTGTGCATGGCAAATGGTCTGACAGGTGTGGCGACGGGTCAGTCAGCAGACCCATTAGTCCCTCTGTGTTTGGGTGGAGGGACTCCAGTGGGGATAAGAAGAGGGTCCTCTCAAAGTCCTGAGGGGGAAACATGAGACGCATGTAACTCTCACACTAGAGCTGCAGCGATCAATCGATTAGTTGTCAGACATTAAATGAATTGCTGAGTAATTTGAAACAATTGATTGCTTCAAGTAATTTTTTAAGAGAAAAAAAGTCAGAATTCTTTAATCCCCACTTCTTAAATGTGAATATTTTCTGTTATTTATTTTGGGCTTTGGGAAACACTTATTAACCTTTTTCACCATTCTCTGAGATTTTATAACCAAAAAAACTAACTGATTAATTGAGAAAATGATTGACAGTGTTATCGCCAATGATAATAATCTTTAAGTAAACAGAACTCCCTCTGCACAGCCAGTCTCAAGGATCAGCTGCTGGTCAGCCGCAGGAACATCTCTTACATTGATGATAATAATCTTTTGTTGCAGCCCAATCTCACACAATCACTCAGATTTTAAATGTTCCTTCTTTTGCTTCTGTTTTAACAACACTCATTTACTTTCACTTGACCACAGTATGAGGAGAGTTGGAATCTGTCATCACAGCTTTGTGCATGACAACTGCACTTTTATGAATATCATTTCAACTGCTAGACATCTCAAACAGGCAGCTGTTCTGCACAGGAATTTTGCATATGCACTTGCTATTATGAGTGTGTGTGTGTGTGTGTGTGTGTGTGGTCTGAGTGCTGACTGAGCCCTTTGACGGTGAGCGAGCCACTTTACAGGC
>JAPZEB010000002.1:21509962-21527089 GCA_029783705.1 Chaetodon striatus
GAGTGTAGGTAAATTTAAGATGATGTAAAACCCCAAATCAGTTGATTACAGGTAAGTTAACTCATGGATTAAACCAGTAGTGTTTTACTTGACGAGTAAAACTGCACTTACCGCTAGCTTGATACATAAGTCTGAAAGGCAACACCAATTACATTAATTATGCAACTTTCAATGATGTTTTCCACTTGAAGCATGAACACACTGTTGTCTCATAGGTTGTAGCTTTTGAGATTGCCTCCTTAACATTACAATAAGCCCTAAAGGTGGGGTTGTATTTTATTTTAAAGGCAGCTAGCTGACATAAGGCAACATCAACTGAAACTGGCTTCACCTCCAGTTTGCAATTAGCATTAAACGTCATTTGAGTTCCGGCTAAGTTAGCCACCACAGCCTATTAATGCTAACCTGACCACATTTTGGGGTTGTTTGGTGGTAAGTTACAGTACCTTAAATGTTTTTTAAAAATGGTTTAGCCATATTTAACTCTTTAATTTAATATTAAATAAATATTTAGCAAACATCAGGCAAGAATCAAAACAAGGAACTAGCTAAAATTAAGCTATTAGTTAGCTAAAAGTAAGCTAACTTAAACCAAAGCAAGCTAGCAAACGTCAAATAAAAAGTAGCCCCCTGATAAAAATCTAGGTGAATTTAAGATTATATATAACCCTAAATTAGTTGATTACAGGTGAGTGCGTCTCATGGATTAAGCCAGTGGTTTTCAAACTTTTTGTGCCCAAGCTGCAACAAAGGGAGAGCCAAAATCTCAAGGCACACCATCACTTAAATCTATAATGTGTGTTATCGCTCTGATCATGACATAAATGTTTGTTTTTATTTACTAATATCAAGTAACAATTGAAAACCAACCATTACTTATGAAATATTTATTAACAAAAGGACTCAATAATTCATTTTAAACGTTTTAAAATTACACTAAAGCACTAATAATACAACCATTTAAATGGAAAGTAATTAAAGATGATTAAAGATAATGTGATGTGTCACAGGCTTATAACTCCCTTGCTCGAGTGGTGACAAATAGGTTCCAAGTGAAGACTGTTTTCAAGTTAAATTACATTTTTAAGATAGTTTGCCTCTTTTATTAGGATTTGGGTGTGCACAACATACTGATACGATCAACTGAAGATTCATTCGTTGCTTTTTGTATAGGCCCAGATGAATATTGTAATAATTATGTGTGGTTATCACAAATTCCCATGGCATACCTGGATTTGCATGTGCCCTGGCACAACATTTGAAAACCACTGGATTAAGCCATCACACTTGTAAGCATGACAGAGCCACTATGTTCACTGTTTTCACTATCTGGTTACATTTCTTTAGGGTGGGTAAAATCTGATTTCCAGTGGATGCCCATCACAATAAGGACTAGTGATTGATTCTATTTTAGTCCTTTTCTTAAAAATAGCTAATATATTTTCACATCCATCCAAAGCCATCCACAGTGTGCATCAATGTACACCCAATCTTGGGGTGTAACTAGTTACATGTGATTAAATTAGAAAATAATGTGATTATAATCAATTTTAGCTACTGAAAAGATCAAAATGTTGGTGAGAACAGAGGGGCTACATCAAAATATATTATTTTAGTTAAAAAGTTTATATGTACAATATAACAATTATTCAGCTGCTTTGCATCTTTGTGCCTCTCTTCAGACATTTTTCAGCTTTATGACCTAGTTTAAAGCATTTATCAGAAAAGTTTAAGAAAAAGTAATCAAATGTAATGATATTACATTTAAGAGTAACCTTACCAACACTGTGTACACCCAGTTGCTAGTTGATAATGTTCATCTTGTTCAAACTAATGCAGTCTAATCCAAGTGACCTGCAGTAAATCTTGCCTTTATGAGGGTTGTAATCTTTTAAAATGATCTTGAAGTGAAATCAACACCTCTATAAAACAGTTTCAATAAAACCTCAACATTACAACCTTCATGAAGGTGGGATTATTTGCAATAGTTTCAGCTAGGTGCACCTAATAAACTTGTAATTGTATGTAGATCGATTGTACCTTTATTGAGGACAAATTTTAGGATCCTTATGATAGGATAAATTAAATATCAAGATACAGACAGATTTATTGCTGAGACAACAAGCTGATTTTTGTTGCTATTTATAGAACAAAACAATTGTATAAGTCCAGTGTGCTATTAAATGTGAAAGCATGGAGAACAAAATCCTTGTAATGTGGCACGTAGTGAAGTGTGTGATCAGAGGGCAGTAGTTAAGCAACTTGAGATCATCTATGGGCCACCATACATTCCAAACATGAAGTAGTTTTGCTGCAGAGCCTTATGCCAGTAAAGTTGGGTGGCTCTTCCACCATAAAACCGGTTTATGTGGGTTTACCCTTCACTTGTCTGTTTAGAGAACACTTATTGCGTGCTCTCCTCATTAAGAGTCTTAATCCCTTTAACTGAAGATGGGCTATTTAGGGTTCCCTAGAGAAAAGCAACACCCTTGTGGGATGCCAAGACACAGTTTGTAAACACTATACATTTCCTGAGAATAAAGTAGAGGCTGGAATGGTTGATTATTGACTGAATATACGTAAATGATTTGCAACTTTATTTCGTAAACCTTTAGTTCAGTACGAGCTTGCTCAACCAACCAAGGCCGAGGTCTCACACTGGAATATGGCCAAACAGCAAAATTCAAACTCATTAAAGAGACCCGTTTTTGTTTTGTTTTTTTAAACTAGGTTGATAGGATCTTACATTTCACTCTGTGAGTCCTAAGGTAACCCCTCATGCAGAGGTTTGTACAGACAACACAAGCCATTGCCATGTTCGTCAATTTATTGTCTCCTTAAATTTATTGTTATTGTGCAGCTGCAGGCAGATAGCTGCAAACTTTATGATCGGCTTCGTAGTTTCCTCACTAAACTTGCAGGTTGTAAGTGCTGTGGATTTTCAGTGTAACATTGACTGGTTTGCACTTTTTGATTAGGGTGCAATTAGCTATCATTAAACATTAAAGGGAAATTCTGGTAGTTTTGAACGTGGACCCTATTTTCCCATGTTTTTTTGTTGCAGTTATGAAATGCAGACAACCATTTTTGAAACTGGTCCAGTATCAAGAGGGGCTCCAATGTAATCCTTATGGGCAATTGAGCACTGTCAGTTTGCATCCACTTAAAGTAAAGTGCTTCTTTTTGCCACTGACAGCCTCATATTTTTATTAGAAGTGCCTGCAATCATTATGGAGAGGACCCTACAGAGCAATGAAACATTTTCCCTACATTTTGTTGATGTGTTTGTGATTATTACGAAGTTTTGCACAAGGAGATTCTTAAATGTCACGAGGTGACTTGTTGCAGGAACACTAAGGTGGGAGCTGGAAAGAGGAGTGCAGGGAAGAGTTTGTTGTGTGGGAATACAGAGAGCGTTAGATAGCGTTATTTAAAAGATTTTCAATGCTATGGCTGAATATAGCTGATTTCGACAATGTGTAATGTTCGCAAGATTTCAGAATGAGGCTTCTCTGTAAGCAAGACTTGGGTTACACACACTGACACAAAGACTGGACCAGAAAAAGGTGCTGAAAAAGGTTTAATTTTCCTGTGGGGCCCTATCTGAAATGTCAGACACTTTAAATAACAATCTGAGCCTATCAGTGGCAAAAGCAAGCACTCTAAATTAATGACATGCCTTTTTCAATGTGGTAATGTCTTTATTTTCACTTGAGCTGGGGAATTTTTGTATTTTGTATATCTATATCTATCTACCTCTAATGTTGTCCTTTATGTATTGTGTGTGTCTTGATGCCTGCTGCAGCTCAGATTTCCTTTGGAATAATAATCAAGCTGAAGTTGTGAACAATTTTGGGATTACATTGCAGCTTGTTTTGCCGCTGCGTCTGCCGTCGTCTCTCTCAATACTGGACCAGTCTTTAAAACTGTTGTGTCTATTAGTCACTTAGACACAAAAACATGGAAAAATAAGATCCAGGATGCACTTACCCAGACAAAAGATTTACAGGAGAGCTGTTCACACTTGCCCCATTAAGACTGTGGCATTAATATTATGATGATGCATAATATCACCATTATCGACATGCAATTGTACAGACTGAAGTTAGGCTACACTAGTAAATCTGCTTTTTACTGGGTGTAGACTAAGTTAGCATGCTTGTGTAACATGGTATTAAGTTAAAAGATTAACTAATGTAAATGTCCTCCAAACCATGACCCCTGCTCTCTCTTTTTAAACCTGCATCACAACCTGCAGGTCTGTGTGTGGACTTCATACATTATTCAGGGGATTTTTGATGTGACACGATAACTTTGGAAAGCTTTTGACCAGAGGGGAACGTTTACTCGCCTACATGTAGGAAGAGGTATTTAAATGTTATGTTTTTCAAATTAGGCCACTGCTGTCTTTAGTTATCTTGATTAAACATTTCCTCAGGCTAACTGCGGTATCCTGTTATCCAATATAATACAAATTAGCTAAACAGTACACACAGTTTGTCCCTGTAATAGTCACAGCATCACCTTTCAGGATGACATGTAGATCTAACCCTACAAAAGAGTGGCCTGCAGGGCAAAACAGCAGATGAGGGGGATGCAGCATGTACAGGACACACTCTCACACTGGCTGCCCCTATTCTGTGTCATCCTGTAGATTTTTACATCAGTACCAACTGGTCAGAGAGCAGCGCTGCTCCCTAAACAAAACGTCTCTGTGTCACTATGCAGCTGCAGCTTCCGACATGCCCTACTCGGATGCATGACCTAGTGTGGAGGGGCCGGGGGACTTCAGCCACAGAATAGGGGGATCATGTTTTTGAGGACACTCATCTGTCTTACTTCTAATGTAGCATTTTAATCACAGTCAAGATATTAGTACACTTAGTTTCACCAGTTTTCTGTTTCCTCTAGCTTTAGCCCAGTGACAGCAGGGAGGTCTGATACACGGTGTCAGTCATCCCCTCAGTGTTTCCCCTCCCCTCACTGCTTGGACTGGTCCATTTCGCATCTGAAAAAATCTGATAGTTGGAGAAGAGTTCTTCATGCCAGGGACTGCTGTAGCCTCAACACATAGAGCACTGTAGCTCCTGGATCACCCTAAGGTAATATCTCCTACTAAGTTGTATTCTTTACCTTTTAGTTGTACTATTTCTGTGACCTAGTCCTCAAAGGAAAATTCTCAGCATCTATGCAGCTGCGTCTTTTAAAAGTGCCTGTTATGTATTGATGGATGAGCATGCATTTTTGTGTTTACCTTTTTGAAAATGCTGAAATTCTTGACTATAACAACAGCAAGCAATGTCTTTATAATGTGGATTAGATATTTATTAGAAGTGTATTTTATTTGTCAACATTAACTTGTGATTTGTTGACATGATCTGTAGTTATACTTTTCCTTTACAGATAAGCAAATGGATGAGAAAGAGCTGAGTGATCCCCTGAATAACGTGTCTCTCATTAAAGGTAACCCAGCTATATTTGTGAATGACTTGTTTTGATGTTCAAATCGCTCTTACCTGACACAGCATATCTTACTAACTGAGGATGTGAGGAGAGGAAAAAAAAGCATGAGTCACAGTGAAGAAGAGTGCCTGAGCCAGTAAGGGCAGTTGGTTTGCTTTAGAGAGAGCTTTAGATGGCCCTGTTTAAGAGGCTGATTTCTCTAGTGTCAACAGCTTATTAGAAGATGGAGGCTCTTTGCACAGGGGGCACGTCAGCTGACTGTACGTGCCATTTAGGGTGGCTTATTAAAAGAGATGGCAAGTGTTAGTGCAATACAGAGAAATAGAAATGAACATGAGCACATGAGAAAATATGCGAGCATTTTACTGAGCGAATCAATTTTGCATGATGAATGAATTTGTAATGCTACACTGCACATTATATAGGCAGTACAAAGCAAACAGTGTCCTCACAACAAGAGCACCTCAGTCTTTTCAAAAATGATGTGGATATTTCTCAGTTTCAGTCAAACACAACACATTGTGTGGCTGAAAAATGATAGCTCTTCTGGCAGTTTTATCAGCAGTTTTATAGAGACCCGCTGAATGCTGTTAGACATTCAGCGTGAGCTGTGCTAACCCTCTGATTCGGTTTAAGAACGCTGTCACATTCATTGGGAAGGAAACAGACAGTGGGGAAAGATAGACCATGATGGCTTTAGCCTTCAGCACTTGTGCTAAAAAAAGACTTTCTCCTACATTTTTTTTTCCCTGTCGTCACTTGAGGCAGTGTGATGCTCAGTATCCCCCAACTAGTAAGAGAGGTATTTTTACACACAGGCTAATCCCATTATTTGTCAGGTGTCAGTCCGTGACACTAAGTCATAACGGCCATAATAACTAATGCTACTAAAGATAACACGTTGGACGCCCTCAGCTGGAATGCTCTCTCCATCTCGTGCTCCCCAGACGACATTCATCTTTCACACAAACTGAGCACACCCCACGTACAGGAAGCCCACTCACATTCTGACTCGCACTCATACATATGCATGCGTGAGGGGACACACAACCTCTCGCACACATGCAGGACAGGGCACTGCCCGCCGATCCTTTGTCTGGCACACAGCAGGGTGGTCATGTGCTTGAGTCAGAGGGTGCCACCAGCCTCCAGCAGTCGTTACATACCCTTTCATTTTAGGGCCATTTATCAGTGCCATCTGGTAGCGCTGTTAACAATACATGTGTGTATTTCTGCGGTACGTTTATGCAGCCACACGTGCCAGACACAATGAAATCACAGTTTTCACAACAAATGCAACATTTCATGGCAGTGCACTGATGTGTCCATATATGGTGCACATGCTTGACCTGTCCTGACTCTTGTTTTCGCCTCTGCCAAATACTCAGTCTGAGATGAGGTCATCTCTTTTCCTAGCCACGGTAGATTAGGGGATCAAGATATTCACTGGGAATTGCAAAGGCCAAGTATTTGTGGAGCTTGTTTCCACGTCTAGGAAACACAACAGACCCTTGACAACGCTGGCTAGTCCATTCCCTTTGTGTATTGTTTACAATAACCTACTGTTAACAGGCAGTGTAGATGTGCCAGAGACTTGTTTGTTACCGGGTTAATGGACAATTTGGAATAAAAGCTTGGTTAAAAAAATGCAGTTGTGTCTATTTCTGGGTTAGCAATTAGTTTATGTAATGGTCCCATTTTAATATCTTGGGAAATCATCTAGTATGTCAGCCCTGGTTAAGTATTTGGGACTGAGGCAGAATTAAAATGGTGGGACTTTGAGTTATTCTTCTATTTGTATAGCAGCAAATTGCCATCATTACTGCCTGATGTGTCATCATGGTTTGAACTTTCTAACGTCTCTGTATACACTCGACTGACTCTGCAGGCAGATAAGACACTCTATTCTTAAAGCTAGATACTCGTATGTTAGGATAAAGGACCCTCTAATCTGGATAATGATTTCAGTTCTGTATTTCATTATCAGATGACCTGACCAGGTCAAACATGGGGTCCTCTGGTGAGTCCGAGAAAATTATCCAGCGCTTGAATGATGAGCTCCGAGAGGCCCAGGACCTAGCTAATACTGAGAAGCACAAATTCATGGAGCTACAAGGTAACAATACAAATGTTTGATGTAAGATTCCCACACATGACTTGACTTTATACTGTGCACACTCAGAGAACTACAAATGCATGAAATAAACGCTGTCATGTTTTATAGGTATTCTGCAGGAAGAGAGAAAAGAAAATAAGAAGCAAGCTGATGAATCTGCAAAACAGATAAAACATCTTCAAGGTACATCTTTATGTGTTGTGAATTAAAATAGGCTTATCTATCCTCCTTGAAATGTCAACCCTTACTAATCTAAACACCGACCATGGTTTGGACAGCCCAGCTGCGGCAGCTCCAAGATGAAACAGACATTCTCAGAGAGCAGATAGATGTCTCCTCCGGTTCACACGATGAGCTACAGAGCGCACGTGATGAGGTGAAGGCGCTGAAACGTGCACTGGAGGCAGCCACTGCTGAGCGGGACCGTGATGTCACCGTCATCCAGAACAACCTGGCAACCGTCTCGAAGGATCTGGACAAATGGCGTCAGACTGCCAACAAATATGAGCGTGAGATTGAGAACTTACAGCGTGACCTTCAACAACAGAGCAAGCAATGGCAGAAAACTGCAGAGATACAAGGTACCAAATGGTCTAAACACACACAGTCACACAGTTGCTGGTTAAAAGTTACTAGTTGTATCTGACACAATGATGACCTGATTTGAACTATGGCTCGTTTGTTTCAAGCATTATGAGACTCAAATGTACAATAGTCTGTTGGAGCGCACAGAAATTATAACTTGATCTCTAAGGTAATTAAGAAAAGAGCATCTGTTTAGAGAATGTTACATAAAACCTTTTATTTTCACAGCCAGTGAGCTGCAGTCCATGCAGATGGAGTGTAATGGCCTTCAGAAGGAGTGCTCTGTCCTGCGATCTGAAAAACAAGACACAGTGAATAAGCACCAGAAGGAAAGGAGCAGTTTGCAAAGTGAGTGTGCTTCCCTCAGGGCAGAAAAGGAGGAACTCCTCAAGACTTACCAGAAAGAGAAGGGCAACCTGCAGAGTGAATGCACAGCTATGCGCTCTGAGAAAGAGGCCGTGCTGCAGAGACAGCAGCAGCTGGAGAAAGACCTTGCCAGGTCAGTACACTGAGCTACATCACCACGAGCTCAGCTCCCCCCCCCCACCCTTTGTGCTTCCTCAGTCTCATTTGCTTGACTGTATTCCAAGATGCTATGCTGCACAGTTTACACTCCTCTTCGTATGATCCTTCACCTTTTGAACTCAGTGTTGTTTTGTTTCTGGTAGTTCGCGTGCCCAGAATGCTGAGCTGAGCAACAGCCTCAAAGCCCTGGAGAGATCCCAGCAGGAGTTGGAGAAGAGGCTGGCGGCCCTGCAGCTCCAGCACCAGCAGGACAGCACCAAGCTGCAGACCCAACTGGATGAAGCAGACAGCCGCAGCAAGGCTCTGCAGAGAGAGGTACATTCTCAAAAGACTAGAAAATTAGCCAAAGTGTCAAGCATCTCAGAATCACTCCCAGGAATTAACTGTAGGGCTAAGAATAAACCTGGCATTTACCCCTTGTGTACAGTTGTTGTCATTCAGTCAATTTCTAATCCAGATTCATTATAATCAGTGCAGCTGTCCACATCGGCTGCACTGGTCACTGCCCAAAGTGTCCAAAGGCTTCAAGTCTATACACACAAACAAATGATTGTGTTTTGATCGGTGAGATATGTGAAAACAGTCCTGAGTGCACAGCAGCACCGTGGCAGAATGGATCCAGTGTAGAAACTGCCTGAGGACTGCAGCTGCTGCTGCTGACACGCTGCTTTACAAGGTGTTACAGTATTTATGAAACTTCCTACATGCGCACTCAGCGAGGGGTAGAAGTTCTCTGTTGAGAGCAAATAAAATCACACTGTGATGACGCACAGAACTATAAAATTAAATTAGACACAACGTCAAGGATCAAGTATGAATAACCAGTATGTTCTGATATGATGGCATCTCTCCATGTAGAGTTCATCACCCTTTATAGGAGCTATAGGATACGTATGGCTTTTCTCAGCGAGGCAGTTGATAAAAGGTTTCACCCCATTGCCTAAAAAGTAGGATTAGTCAAACAGACCTATGTGCAACTCCATTTAGGACTGATTTTCTACACTTGATAATTACAGGCCCCGGTCCTTTATCTGTCTATCTGGACCTTTGGCTGCTTTTTAACTGGGCATGTAGTGTCTCATGATGTTAAAGTAATTTTGTTCCCTTCACATTACTTGATATTGTACCCTATCAGTTATAATGCAATAAGAGGATTATCAGAGGCAGCAACCTTTAGTCATCAAATCCAAATGTTTTTTACTAGCTCTGGCAGTCAGAGAGGATGTTTAAAGGGACAGCTCACCTCAAACTTAAAAGTACATATTTGTCCTCTTACCTGTAGTGCTGTTTATCAGTCTAGATTGTTTTTGCAATGATCACAGGTGCTGGAAATATGAGGCGTAGAGATGTCTGCCTTCTCTTGAATACAATGGAACTAGATGGCACTCGGCCTACGGTGCTCAAAGCGCCAAAAAAAAAGAAAAATTGAAAGACTCAACATCATTGTCTCTTTCCAGAAATCATGACCTGGTTTCTCAAGATAATCCACAGACCTCGTTGTGAGCAGTTTCATGTAGGAACTATTTTCTTTTTACCAAACTACACCCGCCAACCGTATCACTACGCAGAATGAGGTGAGCATCTACTGCTAGCTTACCTAGCACTACTGAGCTAGCTAATGTCACAGCTCAGCCAAGGAGGATGCCATTAATGTTTACATCTCTTGCTGTCATGAGCACCAGCCTCAAGTCAGTGAGTAAATGTAAGCTTCCTTCTGTGCAGTGATACAGTTGGCGGGTGTAGTTCAGTAGAAAGAAAATTGTTCCTACATAAAACTGCTTATAACGAGGTCTGTGGATTATCTTGAGTAACCGGGTCATGATTTCTGGAAAGAGACGCTGCTGTTGAGTTTTTAAAATGTGGTTTTTGCACTTTGAGCGCCACAAGCAGAGGACCACCTAATTCCAATATATTTGTGAAAAAGCAGACATCTCGAACACGGGGCAAGCCACGCCAAAATCATTTAAATTGATAAAAAGCACTACAGGCAAGAGGAAAATATTAATTATTGTTGATTAGGATGATTAGGATAGGATGATTTCCTGAGCTTAAAAAGAGATTTCTCCACTCTGCCAAATAGTAGGACGAAGTATCTGTCCCTGAGAATTTTTGCCCAGTTAGGACTGATCTTTTACTTTCAGACAGCTAATGAATAAAGGTCCTGAACTCATTACCTGCTGTGATTTTCACTGAAACCCCCCCTCGGGACACAGACTGCATTAATGGCTTTCTCTACCGGCTCATAGATACTAAGCAACTTGCTAAAGCTGTCTTGAAGTGACTCGCAGCTTCTTCCTTAAAACAAAAGGTTGTCAAACTCAAAGCATCCCGCAATCCACACAACCCACAGTAAGAGCGTGTTGTTGGCGGTGGCACACTAGTGTATGTTCCCAGTCAGGTTTAACAGGCTGGATGGGGACGGATCAGCCACTGCTGTGACTCTTAGACAGGAGGGGCACTGTTGAATAGCAGAAAGCAGAGATGAAGTCATCCCTAACCACAAGTCATTCATCCCAATGTGGTGTGGCTCTTTCAGCTACTAAATACATGTGGACTGAGTGCTCTCACAGCGCCCTTTGCTCGTCCTGTAAAGCCCTGTTGGAGGACAAAGAATGAAAGAATGAAAGAAACTGTCAACACCCTAAATCAATCACTGATACTCACATCAACAACCTTTGGCTGCAGCATGCTCCTTTGTTAGCCAAATGTACCATGAACAAACATTTTAATGAAATGCATTTGTCTTGTGACTACTTTAAAGCAACACTTCACCTCTTAAATTTTAACTTGTGTATCAGTTACTCGCCATGTGTTACCTTGAACTGGTGAAGAAAACGTTGTTTCTCTCACACGCCTCCACAGTGAACAAAGAATCCAAAAAAGCAAACATTCTTCTGAATTGAATCTAATGGGGACCACGTTTAACAGCAGCAAAACTATATCAAAACATCCTTCTGAAAACTCTCACACAACTTTTATATTTATACTGTTTTATATTCTTACATTTTAGTAAAAGAAAATGCATGTGTGTGTGGAAAGTATTGAGTGTATGACTGCATAAATGAGACTTTATTATACTACAGGAGTTGTGGGAGAATTTGTAAATAGATGTTTTGATATAGTTTTGTTGTTGTTAAATGTGGTCCCCATTATTTGACGTATTGTCCCAAAAAATATGGTGTGCATTAAGAGCCCTTAATCACAATCTTAAACAACCATGTTGGATTTTAAATGCTGCTGAAGTACGAGATACTTTGCGCCTTGTGGTATGAATGTGAACATGACGGCAACTCAGTCAAAAGTTAACCACTAAAATAACATCTAAAATAAATAAATTGTGGCTGAAATGTGGGGCACGTTGAACCTTCCAGGTTATCCGACAAAAAAGATAGCACTTCACTTTAAAGTTAATAAAACATCTAATTTATGATTAAATTTCTGCTGAAATGAGAAGCATTTTGCGCCGTGCAGTGTAAACGTAAACCCTGCACATTATCTGACAACTCACTTAAAGTTAACAAATAAAGTAACATCTCAAAAAAGATAAATTGCTGCACTGTGAAGCACTATGCGCTATTCAATATGAATGTGCAGGTTACCGTCCAAATGCTTGAGTTGAACGTGGTTGTGCATTGTTTTTTCTCACACAGCCTACATGCTACTTTGTTTTCCTTTTTCTAGATTAAAGTACTGCCAAACCGCGCTGGTTTTGTAAGAGGACATCTTTCTTATTTCCCACCGTGCTGTTTTAAAACTCCAGTCTACACGAGCATTACCGCGGGGAGGGGGATGGCTGTCTGACGGCTCTGTAGCACCCACTAGTGGTGGGCGGCTGCATGATAGTTAAGCGGCCTCGTACATGAATAAACCAGTGATTGGTTGAACCGACTTATATTCCTGGTGCCAACTAGCAAGGGGGCGGACGTTTTAATTGTTTAGACCTTTAATCGCACACATCCCTAGTCCCCAGTGACCTCAGTTTATGAAGAACGTTCGCCTTTTTGGAGTCTATTGTGAGAGACTTGTAAGATAAACAAAGTTTTCTTCATGTATCCAAGGTGACATACCGGGAGTATTTGATATACAAATGATCATGTTTCGGGTGAAGTATTCCTTCAAGTAAAAATAACAATTTGCTTTATGCAGTATGAGGAGGCTCAGACGGAGCTGTCAGACCTGAAGGAAAAGTATGAGAAGACTGAGCAAGAAAAACAGTTGCTTAAAGAGGAGTTTGAGGAGTGCAAAGCCAACATGAAGGACTTACAGGACAAAGGGACGAAGGTGAGTGCTGTTCATTGTACACTAACAAAATCACATATAACTGTTTGACAAATAACATATTAAAATGTGCTTAAAGTGTAGAAATAATGATCTGCAATTAAGTAAAAAAAACCAGCACCATAGCTTTGCATAAGAAGCAAACATCTTCAGTTGATTTGGTTTTAGAAGCATGAGCTTTGCTTCAGATTTTGCAACAGCAGTGCATTGAGCATCTGTTCTGTTATTTTTGTATATCTCCAGGCATAAAACGTGAATCTTTTACAGGATTCACAAAATATTTTTTATCTCAGCAGCACACCTGCTCCTCTCTACTCATCCACTGTCTTTTACTGTTGCTTTTAGACATTGACAGCCGTGTGTGACTATGAGATTTGTGTAAACACCAATTACAAACACAGACTACTGACTGAAGGGGTTTATTAATAAAGCCACGCCCGACTAAAGTATGTCCCGTTGCAGTTGATTACTGTAATATCCCTTCCCTTCTGTAGACATCCCTATTGCTGCCTGTTCAAGCCATAGTCATCGGCCTTATCCTGGCTTTGCTGTATTGGTGCTTCGGCGCATTGTGGTAGTAAGGTACACATTACTCCTGTCAAATCGGCCTACATCTTTCATTCCCATCAGCGTCTTTTAGATCATTGCATGACTTAATCAGGTTTTCCTCATCCCCCAGAATGCCTTCCTTTGTGGGGAAACTCCAAAAATTGACTTCTCAGAGACTCTAACCTCTCTAATCATGCAGTTTCAACATCTGACATCTGTTTGTCTTGTCTGGATGGCTAACGCTTAACAACTGTCTCTCTCAGTCAGCTTGGATGATTTTATCTTTATCTGAAAGAGCTGTTTTTAACTCGCATTCTCTGTGTACTGCATTGGTTTCGTTGGCAAGCTCCCTCTGTCAAAGCTTTGGCGATCCTGTGATGATGATGATGATGACGATGATGGGCGGTTTCATGTGGTGATGGTCATGTTTCCATTTCTGTGTCACCGCTTGTTTCAGAAACCGTGGATGATCTGGGGGCCTGTGGCTGCTGTGGCTCTAACAGCTGTGACGGCTGCCGTGCTCTTCAGGACCTGAGGGCAACGTGCTCAAACACACACACACACGCACACACATACAGATGAATCCATATTTGTCATCTCTGCACTGAAACTGAGAATCTGCCCCCGTATCATATCTGCACTATTAATTAGGAGGGCTCATACTTAACACTGTTTAATTTTTAAGATGCTCTATTTTAGATGAGAGATACGTTAATAAAAGAATGTCCGATTTGTGTGCAAATGAATTAGTTTGTATGCCTATTATTATTTGAAGGAACTCTAGTTGGGTCGTTTTTTTTTTGTTTACTGACATATAGGATTATCCATTAATGAATGTAAAGATATGCTACACACGTAATTAGCTCTAAATATATATGATGAGGATGATATTTTAGAGGGATCACCTGGCGTTTGAACCTCCCTAAATGTAACACATCTCTGTAACTGTCAGAATAATAAATATTGTCACAATAACGCAGCCCCTAACTGAGTGCATGATGACTGCCCTAGATACATAATACATCAGTTTATAATTGTGGTGGGCACTGCCAAGATATTTTCTCCAGAACCAATATCAGTGTAAAAATGGGCCATTTCAGGACATTTTGGAAACTTCTGAATGACCTCGGGAAAGAATTTAAACAGACATCGCGGAGTTTTTATGTTTAGTGTTATTAATAGTTTTGAAAAGTGTTTTACATTTATGACCGTGACGTGCTTCCTACAGTAACCCAGTGTTTCCCATTTACTGATGTATTTAATTGGAGAGCCCTCTGTTCATCAGTTCACAAATGAGACAAGAATTAGCTAGCTACCGCACCCCGCAGTCCCCCACCTCGCTCCCTGTAGCTGTGAACTGCTTCGCCAGGGAGAGGGCGGGCAGTGACAACTGTGACAGACCCTCATTCGGTGGCTGTAGCAACTGGAATTCAGCAGTGACTTCAGGCTGGTGGCCGATGGTGGGGAGTTGGATTGGTCTGGTCCCCAGCGCTGGCTGAGTTGCTGCAGCTGCTAGCTGGGGGTCTATCTCCGGAGCTGCTGCCCACTCTCTTCCTGGCCAGGTGGTCTTGTAGTGCTAGGGTGCTAAACTGGAGGGACACTGTGATTCAAGGCTCTAGCTCAGTGGTTCCCAACTGGGGGTAGCAGGTCCAGTCTGAATGGACCTGCAAGAAACTTGCAAAAGTGTCAGCTTTGTAAAAAAAAAACATACCTAATTTCTAAGTACGGTGAATGGCTGGATTCCTTGGGAACTACTGCTCTAGCTTATGTTAGCCTCATAAACATGAATTTAAAGCCGCAGCTATGAGCCTTTGGCTCCGGCAAGCGGAAGCTACACTATTAGAACAATTTCCTTAACACAAGTTTTATTTTGTTTATTGTCAGACTTTCTTTTTGGCAAGTCCGTCTTTCTTGTTTTGTTTGCTTTGCAGTGTATGCAGTTTGTTGCCATTGCTAGAATAGCAACTTTCTCTGTGTGCCGTTAAATCAGGCTTTCACTGAAGGGACGTGCACACACATCTACATTTGTAGACCAGCCAATAGAAACTCTCTCTCTCTGAAATGACCTGTGATTGGCCAAAGTCTCCCATCAGTCTGGATTTTCTGAAGCCTAAAAACATAGCCAAGAGGAGCAGAAGTGTAGTTTTCTCTCAGTTCACTTAAATTACAAGAAGCTCAGTTTGTTTTTTTGCCCAGCGACATCAAGATGAAAGTGCCTACCCAGCTTCAAGTATCCAACTCCTGTCTGACTGTTGCCTCTACTTTCCATTCAAGACACAGTTGCGTCCACAGACAGTAAAGATGATGATGATCAAATATCAATTTTACTTTTATTTCTGCACCAGCTGCTGTTTATTGTGTTATTGCTTTATGAGCCACTCAGTCAGTGTTGCACAGCACTGTTGTGTCAGTGAAACCACATACAAGGTTAAGTTAGGTGCAGCAGACATTTTACTGATGATTGCAATCAACCATATACTGTACATCGCCTGTTTACATAAGGGAGGTCAGTATTACATAACACAACACAGTATAATTTAAATGCATGCTTTTTAGTGTACTGTAACCCATCTTACCAGAAGCCACCACAAGAAACTGTTGTTGTAATTAAAATGTCATGTTTTTGGAAACTGATATAACCTCAGCCCAAACCTAAAGTTGGCATTCATTGAGTTTAATCATGTTTTTATATTTGCATGCATTTTATGATTTTGTGGGAAATCTCAGACTTAATAGATAATACTTAACTTTATTTATGATGGTTTGCCCATTTCCCTGTAAATAAGAACAAAGTCTGTGTATTTTGTAAAGAGATGGAAAGATATAGTTTCTTGAGTTTAAAGTTTATGAAAAGCTGCCCTAAAATGTAAGCGTGACCTTAATTAAAGATCTTAACCTCATGATTGCACCTTTTATAGTCATTACCTAAGCGGCCAGTCACTGAAGCCACCATGCTTTAAGGAGATGAGGTTAGACCTCCTGCTGCTGTAGGCTTTGTTTCTTCTGATCTCTATCCCGCTTAGCTCGCTGCAAACTTGTAGGGGAACACTGGGTGCATACAGTACGTCCGAGGTAAGCTGTTATCGTGTGCGTTATCCATTCATATTAGGGGAAGAGACATATATTTTTGCGTCTACCCTCCAGCATGATAATTTGTTAGGTCAGATCTTATCTCATATTTCCTATTAAATAGCTCCCTGTACTGCAGATGGCATTTAAAGAATCCAGTAGATGATGTTTTTTCAGGTGAGCTCAGCTTATGTGTCAGCTGATTAAAAATGCATTCTGGAAAAAGAACAGTGTACACAGTGGTACAATGCGATGTGTGCACAGACGTGTTTGTGACCTGCAGTTTGACTTTTGTGGCAGAGTGACCCTTTTTTGTCACCTGGAGGTGCTAAACCACAGTAAGATGACCAGGAGACACATCTGGACAGATGAGGAGGGACAGCTGGTAGAAGGTTATGGACTTTCTGGAGGAAGAGAAGCTCAGGATGGTGTCAACATGTGAGTCAAAGAAATCATGTAAACACACAGTCATCTGCTCCAGAAAAATCCCCATTACATATATATATATATATATATATATATATATATATATATACACCACA
>JAPZEB010000002.1:21527189-21540074 GCA_029783705.1 Chaetodon striatus
GGTGGTCGCGACCTGATGAATTCAAGAATGATTTCATGCGCACTCTTCTTTAACCTTGGCGGGATGTCTCCATTCACCTGGAATGACATTGTTACATTTGATGAGGATCATGACTTTCTTTTTTTTGCTTAAAAACCTGCACTGAAGAGGTTGTCACAACCTGCGGAGAGAATTTACAATTGCAACACGAGAACATTAACAAATGTGACTATTGGGGCGCCCGGTGGCTCAGTGGGTAGAGCAGGCCTCATGGACAAAGGCTGCGTCCTTGCTGTGCATCATCCCTCTCTCCCCACTTCACACTCAATACTCTGTCCTGTCCATTAAAAAGGCCAAAAAATAATCTTAAAAAAAGAAAATGCGACTATTATTAAAAGGTAAACTACATCATTGTCAACTGTTGGTCTTGGGTTATTCCAAACATAGAGAAAAAGGCTAAACAGAAATAGAAGCTTATCTTGACTTTTTTCCTTACCATGACTTTTCGCAGCTTGTAGCGTTTGGAGCGGATGTCGTCCATCAGCATCTCATACGGTGTGAGCTGGTATTCTATGGGTAATGGGTTATACTGACGCTCCTGAACCTTCTTCAATTTAACACCATCTCGTAGATCTCGCATCACCTGCACCCAAAACCGTGCCTGGTGGGGACAAAAAAGGATGTGATATGACAATGACTGCAGTGCATAAGTTATGTGAAAGAGTTGAGTCTATTGGTCCTTAGTGTCATACGTCAAGTAGATATTCTTCTCACCCAGTCTGCATTTTGCAGCTCATTGAGGTCTTTAACAGGTTCCTCACGATTCTCCCCTTCCATTCTCCGCAGGTTCTGGCCAAGAAACGGGACAGGAAAAACAAAAAGGGGGAGAGAAACAGAGAGAGACATTAAAAATGTTTTCTAATGTCATGACATTCAAAAGGTGTACCACCGCATACACAGTGCTGGCTGATATTGAGCTGAGGTCACTGGCAGACTGCCCATGTTGTCAAAGCAGTCTGGTTAATGAAATCAATGGATGTTGTTTCACATGAGTAGTCGATATCCGTCTCATTTTATATTGACAGTGTACAAGAGAGAGAGAAAAGAAGTCAATAGTCAACTAATGGCTGCTATTAATGTCTGCCTGCTGAATCATCCCTGCACAAGCTAGTTATTGAAAACTGGGTGACCAGTTCAAATGTCAAACTGGGTAAGGTTAAGGATTGCTCTCCTTGTTGTCAGCTGCGTGTGGCGAGACTAGGTATTGTAAACACGTACTCTGCTGTCACACTATCTATTCAGCGGACTTGTTTTCAGTGAGGGCATGACTATGCACTTAGTGAGGACAAAGTAGCTGCCCAGACTGGATGGACAGGGACAGGGTGCTGTTACAGTGGCTCCACCAGCAAAACAACACGAAGGCTTTTATCTTTTCTCTATCATAAACAGTAAAATACTCGACTCGTGTAGAGAAATAAAAAGCGAAATTAAGTTTTGGTTTATCAAAAGTTGTTTTCGGGCCAGATGACTCTAACGTGATCTAGGATGTCACTCTCAGATCAAAGACAGAGAGGCCCAAAGAGTCCCTTGTTGACAGCTGCTTTTCCTATCATGTGCACATCTATTTACCCACACCCCTGTTTACTGCTGAAACACATTCCTTTTTCCAATGTATCATCAGCTCTGCTGATCTGATCTTTCCCTCTCTCTTCTAATATGCAAATCCGTTTCTACTGCAAAATTACCTGACATCTTTGTTACCCAGGACTCTCTTCCTTTTTTTAAACCACAACAACATTTAACCTGTCGCTCACTGACACCGTTCACAACAAACTCAGGTTTTGGTTTCTTTCTAGACTGGCAAAACAGACAGGGGGAATCCAAAGAGAGAAGCTGATAGACACTGACAGAGTAGACAGAAAAACAACAGAAGTGAGAGACACTGACAGACTCACTGACTAACCTCCTAATTTGTAAGCATGTGTGATACTGTGTATGGTTACTTATTAGCAACTATCCAGTGACATTCGGTGTTACAGGGAGGGCAAAGCTGCCCCTACAGCCTGGCGGTCCCCCTCTGTAAGCTCCTTAAATTGCTGTAATACGGTTAAACTTGATTCTATAACCATATATTACATAAGGTGGGATGCATGACTCACGCCACTGTATTTGGTGTACATACTGTGCAGCAGGCGACTCAATCAGGAAACACAAAGTTGTACCAGGAAGTGTACAAGAATTTATTTGATGTCTATTTTTGGACTGCTTGAGTGGGGTGTGGCAAATATTTTCCCCATAAGGTCTATAAGGGTAAGATGTATGCATTTTATTACTACTGTAAGCCAGATGCAAATTTAAGGTGTAAGAGGATGTGCCTTATCAGAAACAGCGCAATTGTTATTTTAAAAGTGGTGTCCACTCCAGACACATTATACTTTTACACAACATGTCATCCCGAATTTTATTGTAGTTTGTATTTTGTGCCAATAAATGCTAAAACAAATTGTGATAAAAACAAGCTTTTTTAAAATTAGACTAGCCTCTGTACGAGTTAATCTGGGTCTGCTCGGGCTGCTGATCACATCTCCCATGGTGTATTTCTTTAACAGCATTTTTCATGTTGACAATATTCAATCAATGATTAAGGATTCCAGCACATCTTGATTAACAGTTAGCAAGTAGTTGAAAATATGCTGTCTCAAAGGCCTTGTTCAGACTGCTGGCCCAGATCTGTTTTTTGGCATGTATCCTGATTGAATTTAGAAAGTGTGAACAGCAAAATAAAACACTTGAATTGAAATATTTGCAAATCGGATCCAAACCACATTTGAAGGTGGTTTGACATGCAATTCCAATTGGATTTCTACAGATGCTTCTTAGTCTGGAAACTCTGGCTGCTTCAATTAGATTTTAAAATGTCTTTCGTGTCACTCAACACACAACGATGACGTCAGATTCAGAGTGACAGAAGTGCTGAGCAGAATCCATGCTGCTACTTGCAGAGTGCTTAAAAGGACAACGTGAGGAACAACAGCCCAGAGACAGACGTCGACAGAGGAGTTCTGCACCTCTTCTTCTCATGCTTCGCTTTGGAAAGTCGTGTCACCAACGTACCTATGTAATTACTGATACCTACACTGTTACTACAGCAACGCATGAGGATAGGTTGGTGATGTCTGGACACAATAATTTGATAAAATCACTTGCAGATGACAGTATGGAGAGTCTGTCTATAAGATCTGATCTGAGAGACAAATCTGATTTGCCTGCAGTCTGAATGTAGCCTAAGAGGCTCTCTAGGGAATCCCCTACCAATCATAGTTAATTATTCTGTTATTAATATTTTATGTACAGAAATAAAGGAGAAATAATGGAGAATTAGGATGCCGGATCACATCCATTTAGAGTTATGCCAAGTAGTTCAAGCGATGAGGAGTTCCCAACTGGCCTGACAAGAGGGTCATACAGGGACACCCTCACAGTCTCGATCATTCTGGACCATTACTTCTTCATGGGCTGTTTTGTTGTTATTGTGCAGTTTCTGGGCACCACTCTGGAATTTTCTTTTGCCATCATTGTACAGTCTGTTGGCCTTACAGATCCTCTCCAGGGACAAAAAAGGTTTGGTACTTTCCTATATTCCTGAATCTGTTCTGTGCTTACAAGCATTCCCTATCACTTTCAGTTTCTTTTGTATTTTGATTTGATTTGTGACGTGCAAATGAGTCAAATGTTGAGTCATGGACAAAATTAGCCGACTTTGGGAATATGGATGAGTGACAATAAAAAAAAGTGGGCGTAGATGTTACTTAATGTTCCTGAGATAGGTTTAGGTGACTCAATTTCTGTGTAAGTGTTTTATCAATTATGGTGATTAAAAAAAAAGATTCAGGATGGTGAGCAGGAGGCAGTGTTTATGTTTCCATCTGACTTTGACTCAGTCTCAATAGATTTATTAATAACTTGAAGATGTCACATGTCAGAGTTTCTTACCTCCTTGGCACTCTTGATTTTCTCCAGAAAGGTGTGTAGTTCCCTGGTTTCAGCATAGAGAGCCCGACACACAGCCTGGTAATGGTTAGGAGCATCGGATGGGCTGGGCAGGTGAGAAGAACATAGCTGTGGAGGAGAGAAGGGAAGAAATTAGTTATGTACAGTGTCCTATAGTGACTTAAACTTGTGTGAAAATCTTAAAGGATTAACTGCACGCTTCTTTGCCACCTGGCAACCATTTTAAACTTTTGTAGCAAATATGGAAGCTGAAAAATTGTAATGAAACATGTAATAGTCCTCTACTTATGTCACACAAGTTAAGTAATTTGTCGTCCTTTCCTTTTTCCTTTAGCTGGTCTGGCTTTCTCTGTTTCTTCCTGGATGGGGTTGTTTTCTGTCCTTGTTGGTTCTATGTTTGTTTGTTGATGCTCTGTGCATCTTATTATCTTATTGATACTGAAAAAAAGTTGTTTAAAAAATAAACAAATAACCATAATTCACATTCATATAATTTGTTTGTTAAAGCCACAGGGAACCACCAATTGTTCTTTAGCTGACACATCACACATTTATTTTAAAGTGAAGCACCTAAAACTGTCTACAATAAGAGAAGAGAGTCAAAACTATACTTTGACATATTTGCTCTGTTACCAACATCAAACACTGACAATAAGTACAACCTGATACTAACACAGCAGTGGCCAAAGCATCAAGACAATCTTTAAAAAAAAAAAAAAAGCTTGTGGAAATGTGCAGTAAGAAATATCATGGATTTGGTATCCTAATCTTGACAAGATATGGAATTACATTTACGAAAAGGAAATGTAATATTTCCTCTCTAATATAATTCTTCTTATTATATAATCAAACCTCCTCTTGGGTATGAATGTCTGACGTGGTTTGTGGGCCATACTGACTGTAGCTGCTCTCATGGTGTTAAATGCTGCTGTTTATATTTTCTTTAATTCGTAGAGGTTGTCCCGTAAATGTGTACGTTTGTTAACTGTGTACTGCCTGAACTCAGTCACAAGCAAAGTCTGTCCTGTTGTACGTTCACTTTAAAAGATTGACCGAATAATGTAGTGGCCCGGTTTCCCCAATGATGAGTAATAATCAATGAGTTTATCCAGAGCAAACATAATCTGCTGGGACTAACTGCACTGCACAGGGATAGTATTTAATTTAAAGTATCAGAAAGACAAGTTTACCAGTTGAACTTTCAACACTTCAACGACACCTTTAATAAACTGAAGTATCTACATGCTGTATAACTAATCAACAGAGCTACAGTGAGACACAGGAAACGAGGGAACAAACTCATCTGAAAAGTAAGTTTTTACTATTTTAAAGGCTTGTTGTTGCATGAAAAGATGTTTCATGTGTTATTTTGTTGAGTATTTATTTATCATCTCAACAAAACACTGTATGGATGCTGACCCCTCCCCCTACATGTTATGCTCATGAGATGCTGCATGTGTGTCGTGTGTGCGTTCATGTGTTTTTGTAGGTGAGCCATGGCAGCTGAGCTGGACGTGCTCAATCTGATGGTCATTGCGGGAGGAACGCTGGCTATTCCCATCCTGGCCTTTTTTGCGTCCTTCCTCCTCTGGCCCTCAGCACTCATTAAAGTGTATTACTGGTGAGGTCGATAATTGTGCTGTCCTGCTTTTCACTTCATGTGATGTGAATTCCCTCTTATGAGCCAGAAATAATATTTTACCACAATTATTTTACAATAAACTACAACATACAGATGGCAAAACATATTTCTGATCTAAGTGCATATAATTTTTAACTGCCTAACATCCAGTTTCCTTTTATTTTTTTCTTTATATTTCTAAATTAGCTTTTTGCCCACACCTTTATTGAAGCTGTATGATGTTTGCATTAAGTTTAATATTCAAACTCAAGACTTCATGTTTTTTTTTTATTTAAATTAATTTAATTTAATCTAATTTTTTGTTTATTTAATTTTACTTAATTTTATTTTATTTTATATTATTTTTTTTTATTTTATTTTATTTATTTTTATGGCGGCAACATTCCGTCATATAGAAATATTCTATAAGTCTTGTGCAATATCTATCCCCCAAATTTCAGCCTGTGTTTGGATCTGAAAACTGTATGGCTACACAGGTTATTTAAACACTGCACTTCAATTTTGCATTGACAAGTAACCACTGTATGGGATAAAAAGTGAGCCAGTCTTTTAAAGGGATTAATATGACCTTTATGAACACGCACTTTGTAAGAGTGCATCTTAAGTTAACATTTTTCTAAGCTCAACATGAAACCCTTTAATGTATCTGAGTCCTTACATAAAGAAAACTGGCAGCATATGCACAATGAAATTTGCATCCAAGCCTGTTATCACTTGGCCCAAATTTGAATTCCAGTGCCGTCATGTCTGTGTGTATCAGCTCAGGTGTACCTGCTTCTCTTCAGGTACTGGAGGAGGACTCTGGGCTTGCAGCTACGTTATGCAGACTGCAGTGGTTATCGCTTCTGTTACGCCTACAGAGGAAAGCCCGGGATGAGACCCTCCATTCTAATGCTGCATGGCTTCTCTGCTCACAAAGACACGTGGCTCACTGTGGTCAAGGTCAGGAGGTCTGCAACACTGAACACAACTGTGTATCATTATGAACTCATGAGACAGATTTCGTCAAAAGAAACATGTTGAACTTCAAACCTGCCATTTGACAGGATTTGACACAGCTAGATCACAGGCTGTTACATCTTTATAATAATGTGAGACACGCCTATTCTATCAATCAAATACACCTTATGCACGAATAGTTTTAGTTCATAAGGATCTTGAGGACATTTATATGAAAGCACATAAAGGCCAGAAGTATTTGAATTTAACAGGTAACTGTAACACTTAAGTGTGAAACTAAATCATTATTGAATACTTGATTAAAATAGCATTTGATTTATAGCATTAAATATTTTACTCTTGAGAAAATCTGTTTGAATTCATGTTTTTAATTCTAAGCCCTCCTTAATTATCCAGTCGGGCTATTTAAAAAAAACCTTTAGTTGTGTTTTTGTTTGTTTGTTTTGGTGTTGCTGGTTTAAGTTTTCAAAAATTCAGAAAGAAGATTGAAGTGTCCAAAATTAAGCTGAAATTAAACTGGTAATTTTCTGATCTTAGGATTCAGGTTGAGTCAAACATCAAGCTGAATTGGGTAAATTCAAACACCAAATTCAATGCAGAAATTCAGTTTTGGATGTCATCTGGATGGCTGCAGATAAGCAGTCACTTGGACCTCTGTCCAATCAGGTTCCACTTTGTCAGTCACACGATCCAAGAAAACAGATTGCAAACAACTGACATCTTAATTTGTCCATTCCTCAACAAAAAGTATGGTTTTAATTGCACACTTTTAAAATGACCTGGAATTTTACCATTGAATTTAAACTACATATATTCAAAGAGACGGTTTTCAAAGTAAAATAATTTAGTGCTATCAATTCAGTTGCTTACAAGATTTAAATTATTACGGCCTGCCTTTGCTTCCAGGCATACATTAATGAGGTTTTTTTTTAAGGTGTACCTTTCTCTCCTCTGCTGCTCTAGTACCTACCAAAACATCTGCACATTGTGTGTGTGGACATGCCTGGTCACGAGGGAACGACACGCACGAATGCAGAGGATTACTCCATTGAGGGGCAGGTCAGAAGGATCCATCAGGTACACTGAAGGGAGAGAAATGTAATTCATCTAGGTGTATTTTATGTAGTTGTCTAAAATCATTCCACTGAAGATCTGTTTTTGTCTCTATTTTTTCTCAGTTTGTGGAAACCATTCGCTTAAACAAGAAACCTTTCCATGTGGTGGGAACCGCCATGGGGGGAAATGTAGCCGGGGTTTACGCAGCCTGCTACCCGTCAGAGATCTGTAGCATGACGCTCATTTGTCCAGACGGTCAGTCACTATGTGTGTGTGACATAAGCAAAGTGATGTCATCTGGGTTGTCTCTGTTTGGACCTGTGTTACAGACTAGGAGCATAGAGTAGACCTATGATAGGCCCAAATAATCAGGCCTGATCCTATATGAACCTGCGTAGATTCTGTCCAAGCTTGCCCAAACTACGGCAGCAGCTTTGGGCCAAAGCCTGATTAAAAGCACAAATTTCCACTGAAATTAAATGTTAAAACATTTATTTTTCTGAGCTATAGTTAGCTAAAAGTCTTTTCAGTGCAATAACCGACATGCGCCTTCTCCTACCGAATGTTCAGCACAGCCAGAAAACTGTCAAATGTCACATACAATAAACTGAGATTGTATAACCTTTCTCCTCGTCAGTGAGAGGCAGGAGCCGGGATGGGTGGATGTCTTTAAGTTTGTCTTTAAAAGTTGTCACATAACACTTTATTGTAAAGAATTACACCACATGACCTGACACGATCATGATAACACACACACACCCGTTTTTATTTTCTTTGCAGCCTGCTCTGTTTGACATTCCAGACAAAATATGAGCGTGCATCATCACTTTCTAATCAGAAAACATTTATTTTATCCTGCAGGGATAAGACACCCATGTGAGACCAAATTTGACAATCATCTGCAGGACCTGGAGCACAGCAATTACACTTTAAACATCCCGCTGATCCCCACTACACCCGAGGAGATGGAGAGCATGTTCAGACTTTGCTCTCATGTTCGCTTTAAAATCCCTCAGCAGGTCAGGCCCACACTTGAAAATGAAAGCTTAATGGATTTCACGTTGTGTGCAGTCACAGTGGGTGATAATACTCATTACACTATAGTACTAAATGTTTGTGTTATTTTGCTGCTGTTTGTTCACATGCTGTCGTTGTTAGATTCTCCAAGGGTTGGTTGATGTCCGGGAGCCTCACAACTCATTTTACGAAGAAGGTTAGTTCACTTCGGTCTGAAAATATTCAGGATATCCCATGATGTGAGGGGACAGTATAGTAATTTTGTTTTTTTGTTAATTTAGTATTTATGGAGATTGTTGGAGAGAAATCAAGATATGCCTTACAGGAGCACTTACATCTGATCACTGCACCTTTACAAGTAATATGGGGCAAACAAGACCAGGTAATGTATGATGTTCCACTGATACAGTGACTCAGCAAAGCCTTTATAAATACACACCTTACAGCTTTTGTTTCTAAGCTAATCCTTAAATTCATGTGGCTGTGAACAAACTTGTAACTTGAACGTGGTGGCTCACGTTTCTTCAGTTGCTTGGGTCTGAATAGGGAAACTTGAGTCACACACACACACCTACAGAGACATGATGACTATCCTGTATTTGTCCAGGTGGTGGATGTCTCTGGAGCTACAGTCATCAAAGAGGTGTTACCTGGATGCAGAGTGGACCTGCTGGATAACTGTGGACACTCTGTGGTGATGGAGAGGCCTTGTCGGACAGCCAAACTCATCCTGGAGTTCATCATCCTGCAGCAAGATGCCAGGGGTGGCATGAAGAAATCCTCCTGAACTGAAGACTTAAATCATTTCTTACCACTGCAATGCTTCACGTGTTCCCTGTACGTGACATTCATGTGTAAACAGATGTCTAGGCTTCACAAAAATGTGCATTCATAGGACAGAAAGCAGGGTTTATAGTGTTCCAGCATTTCTTAGATGACTAAAATAACTTGCATTTCATCTGTAAGCTGCGTCATGATAATAAAACTCCCATGCATTCATCAGTATGTGACGGTGATGTGTGAATGTATTCATGCAGAGGTGCCTCTGTGGTTGCAGCAGGACCTCCTCCCACTCCCCTCCTTCACCCTCCTTGTGTGCGCAGTTTTGCTGCAGCCCGGAGCCGAGCACAGCTGCCCGGTACGACCAGCGGCAAACATCACTGACTGTCTGGCTACACCGTGAAAGACCAACCGCAAGCTGCTGTTTCTGTGTCAAAAAAGACAAGCAGACAAGAAAGTGAGCCGGTAAGGCTTTGTTTTAACGTGTGTGTTACTTCCCGGTTGTCTAATTAAGGTCCCGGCGTCAACCGTAGTAGTCACGGCAGTCAACGTCAACGGCTCGTGCACTGCTAGCTATGTTAGCTCGCTAGTTAGCAATTAGCTAGCAGGCTATACGATAAATCTTTTCAATGTTGTACTCGCATTTTGTTTAACGCTACATACCTCAGTGCACCCGAGCTGGATTCACAACTTTATAACCTCATCCGTCTTTTAAAGTACATTTAGTTTGCTTGCGATACCAGCTCGTTTTCCAGCTTCCTTCATTTTCAAAGCACAGAGTGAAATGCATTGAGGTCGGACGGCTACTTTTCACACCAGCGTTAGCTATCATACAAACATTAACGTTAGCTGGCTGCTTTAGCATTCACTACTCCGTTAATTAGTCCAGCACTGTTGTTAAATATCTTACAAAATGTGAATTAATGTGTTTACGTTCATTCATCGGCGCCAGGTTTCACTTTCAATTAAGTGGAGTGGTGATTTATGTTATTATGCGTGGTTACAAACACATGAGGTTCAAAGTTCATTTTTGACATTTTACAGCCTATTTTAGCAGCTGTTGTGGAGCTTTCCATCATATCTCATGAAATTCAACAGCAGATTGAGTTTTCCCATTTTCAAGGAAATGCAGATGCTTAGATTTACCTTTTTTTTCTAAAGATTTCAGGACCATGTTGGTTTAAAAGTGTAAAGCTTTAGTTGCATCTGCCGATGGGGATAGTGTAATGCTGCCCAGTCCTGGTGTATTACCTACAGTAGATGGTGGTCAGCTCGCTCCCACTTTGGAGAGGCAAACTGCAGTTAGACACAGAGGCTAAGCAATGTACTGCTGTGCAACAAAACATATTTTAGCTACCATAAAAAAGCCCCACTTAAAAGAATAATTTGTTAATTTTCTGTTACGGTTTATCTTTTTGGGGGTTGGAGGGGAGCTGGAGCCTATCCCAGCTGACACTGGGCGAGAGGCGGGGTACAACCTGGGCAGATCTAACATATAGAGACAGACAACTATTCACGCTCACAGTCACACCTACGTGCAATTTAGAGAGTGTGCATGTCTTTGGACTCTGGGAGGAAGCCGGAGTACCCAGAGAAAACCCACGCTGACACAGGAGAACATGCAAACTCTGCACAGTGGGGCTCCCCCACCCTGGGTTTGAATCAGCAACCCTCTTGCTGTGACAATGCAAACTACTGCACTGCTGTGTCGCCTAAAAAAATCAACATCATTTATAGTGTACGCTATATTAAGAGTATTTTCAGGGCTTTACCTTGCGATCAGACAGCCTGTTCGAAAGGGGAGGCCAGTGACGGCTTTAGTTCTCCACCTATCCTTTCGTCAAAGACACCAGACCTAGTAATTTTAGCTTGTTAAACACAGAAGCTGCTAGTCTACAGCTACTTTGTGTTATTGTGTGAGTTTGGTGAATCAGAACGTACCCTTTTAAATGTTTTTTTTCTTTGAGTGGTACTGTTTTAGGTGGATAAAAGGTGATGTTGCTGACCCCTTCACAGTTGTAGATTTCTTAGCTTCCATGTCAGACTCCAGCCTGCCCAGATGCCTGGGGGCGAATTGACCAACATCTGCTGCATGTAATACACTGTCTATGGATAAGCACACCATACAACCACTCTTCTAAAAAATCTGAACTATCCTTTTTAAGTGCAAAAAAGAAGCCGAAACTTACTATCATTGTATCTAGCAATGTCTCTTTGTCTCAAGGTGCTGGAAAAATATTGCCAAGTAGCTTAGCTCAGTTTTCCATGAAACAGTAAACACACAGCCAGGCTTGTTTCTCCTTAATTTCTTTTTATCAGCTTGACTGCTGACTGTAATGGGTAAGCTTCTGCTTCTAGCGAGGCGGTGGATTGTAAATTACATGTATCTTAATTTAACCTGTGCATGTTGTCCTAATTTATTTATTCTTCTGTAATTTGGCAAAAGCTGTGCTGTTTGGATCTTTGTGTAAAAATAATGATGATAATAATAATAATAATAATAATAATAATAATAATGATAAGTCATTACAAGAGAGGATAATGTAAAGTTCCTGAACATCTACTGAAATGGTCTTTGCAGTGAGGCTGTTTTGTCAACCTAGAGTTGCAAATAATTTAACTGACCTTATGTGACTGAAAATTACATAACTCACAAGTGCTTGGATACAGTAAATTCATTTAATGCACAAAGCGAACACCTCCTTCTAAGTAAACAGGTAGCTTGAGTAATCAAACAAACACACAGGTACAGGTACTGCAGGCTCTTGTCTGAACGGGAAACACACATGATTTGACTGAGTCTACATGATTGTGTCAGTCATATTTGTTACAGCTCATGATAATGTGACTGTTTTTTCCACAGGTGAATTTGAATAGGCCAAACCGTATCTGTTCCCTCTCTGTTTTGGTTCTGACCAAGTGGGTATTGCTCTACAAATGGATAATGGAGACTGGGGCCATAGGGTAAGAGATGGATAGAAGTCAGACCAGAATAAGAGCAATGTCAGATGTTTGCTTTTGATAAAGAAATGTTAAATTCACTCTGTTGAAGTTTAGTTTACATCAAGCATCTAAAACTAATGCAGTCTAATAACTTCACTGCAGTAAGCCCTACCTTCATGGGTGTAACGTTGGGATTTTAAACAGTTTTAAAGAGGTGTTGATCATTTTGGAAGCTGTAGTTTGTGCTTCTGCTGAACTGTATTGCAGCACATTGAGAAGTATTTTTATATTAAGTCTTTTGGGTATTAATGGGGTGGAAAAAAAACATTTCTACTTACTATAATGCGATAATTCTGTGTCTCAACTGTACAGTAATTGGTGCTTCGTTTTCAAACTGTATGGTTTGACTCAAATGAACAATGACAGCAATATAGTCCACGATGAGCAGTGCTAAAATCAGCGTGTGTAGTTGTCCCTCCATTGTGACATTATAAAGT
>JAPZEB010000002.1:21554419-21568843 GCA_029783705.1 Chaetodon striatus
ATGCGTGCGTGTGTGTATGTGGTCTGGGGGGGAGGGTGGGTGTTGTGAATTCTAATCGTCCTTCCAAATCCCTTTGTCCCAGCTAGTTTGTTGTGCATTTTTCATCCCTTTTTTTTGTTACTTTCTTATTTGTGATTCCTCATGATATTTACAGGTTTTATTGTATGGTAATTAAACTGGCAGTTGATTTCCACCAAACACTGTGATGGTAGGCGTTCCATTTGCTTCACAACCCCCTAAACAGTTTTTGTGTTTCAAATTTTCCAGACACATGTACAATCCTGTATTAACAACTAAATGCAATTCTGCTGTGGGCTCATACAGAAAGGAGGCAGGCTGTATTGTGACACTGACATCTTGGTGTAATGCTCCTTGATCTTGTTCACAAATTCACAGTTTCAAAAGTTTTAAGGGACCCCTTAAATTGTCATGTTAGATTTGTTCAGACATTCCACATTATTAGGCTTTTGGAAAGGCAGTGCATCTTCTTCTTTTTTTTTTTTTTTAAACTAAGTATGGATTATCATTGTAGTTTTACTCACTGTTAAGGTGCTGCTTGATCTCAGTACAATGAAAATTGTATGTACGTAAATGTGGTTCCATGTATTTTGCAAGATTGACTATCATCTGTATGTAAAACCTAAAGTAACCTTTTATTGATGTTAATTGAAAATGTCTTACCACACTGTATCAACCCTGCTTGCAAAATATTCCTCTTAAAGCGGTTGTTTTTCCCCCAAAAAATCTGTGCCTGGCTTTCTCTTGCGGCCTCCGTGGCTGCATCTGCTTGTTTTTAGAAATCTCAAAGGGAACGAGTTAGACGAGACAAACTTAAATTGCTAAATCTTGACCTCAGTTTATATCCAGGTGCATCTCTCTTAAAGATAGCTGGTGGAAAAAAAAAAAAGAAAAAATCAGGTCTATTTTGAAGGTGCAATTTGAAGAAGCCCAATCCATCACTTTGGAAAGAAGCTCAGTGTCACAATACCATTTATCACCACTACATTCCACATATTGTAGTTGAAGACACCATTCCACATTATAGCTGACAGTCTGTTTACTCTGACAATGCTCCGATGAATTGAAATCTTCTGTTGATAAAAAAACCATCATGTCAGTTTATTATTATGCTTGATGAAAATGCAGTTAGTGAATGTGGAACGAAGCCTGTCTGTATATCAGGTATCTACTTGCTTTGTTTTTACTGACAAGTCTTATGGCTAAAAATTTGCTTCTGTAACAGTCTATTACCCAGTGCACACACGTGGTTGTGAAAATTTAGAATAGCTCTAAAAAGCAATGACGAAATGGAGATAAACAATGGTTGGTGTAATTCTAGCTTTGTGTTTATGTATCTTAAAACCATTCTAGTTTCACTATACATGTAAGAAATAGGAAAGTGTCAAAGACCATTCAGTGAAATAAAGTTTCGTTTAAGATAACAGGCAAATTACGTCTTCATTTTTGTTCACGAGGAATATTAACGTGATTTAGTAATTTATTAAGATAGTTTAAAACCAGAGGTTTGGTGACAATTTATGTGTGGGCTGAAGTTTCAGACAAGGCCTAGCAAGCCTCCACCAGAGGGCGAAATCAATAACATAGCCATAGAAATATTTCTATGGGATTTAGCCTGTGATATGCGAGAACTAGTTTTTATCGCGGAGTGTCACGTCAGTTAACCTCTGCCCTCTCTCAGCTTAATTGAGACGACGGTAGGCGGAGGAAGAGAGCTGCAGGTGTTCCACGGTCATAATTAAACGAGAACAACCTCGCGCCCATGTGAAGAGTGGTGAACGCTACACTTCAAATCTGACATCAGTGTTCCGACATTTTGACTGTTTAAAAGCCGTAAGTAACATTATTTATTTAATTAGTTTAATTAAGTTATTTCAGATATTTTCATCGGTTCGTGTAATTTAGAGTTGGAGGGATCACCTGCCATAGCTATCAGCTAATTTTGATTTGCAGTGCTCGCGTTAAGAGTCCAAATTTAGCTAACTTTAATTTTAGCTAGCTCTCCCCAGCGTCCTTGGTAACAATTCAATTAATTTTTCATTAACTTTTATTTTAAAATCACTTTCCTGTGGTCCTAGCTTGATATATTTCTTAAAACTCTGCTATAATTAAAATTAAGCGATTAAACCGTCAGTAAATGTTAGTAAGTGTTTAGCTAGTTAAATTACACACGTTTTGTCTTGGCATGATTATTAACATACATTATTTTTGTTTCGATATTCTCCATAGCCACACATGTTCTCTATTGCCAGTTTGCTAGGTACATCTAGCTAACTAAAATCAGTATAGCAGTAGTGAAATACTGCTTTAATGAAGGTTATAAAGTCTAGGTTTTGTTAAAACAGATTCAGATGTGTTTATTTTGGGGATGTTTTGCTTTGTACTGCCATTGAATTATATTTCATTATACAGGGAGGTGTTTCTAATATGTAGTCTAGCTTTCTCTCATTGATATAAACAGGAATGATCTAATAAACAAGCAGTTGAGTGTACAAATCAAACAATCAAAAGTCACTTTTATGACATTTTATTGTGTCTATACTGTCTGCATAGTGATTTTTAAAAATCATATTCAGCCAAAAGTACAATATAATTAATTTTAGGAACTAAGTATTTTTTCTTTTTCTGGTCTTTTTAACTCGATGAATATGCACAATATTCAGTGTACTGTAGCTTTGTAAAGCATTTTAATACCACACCTCTGCAATAAATTCTCCCTTCATCCCACAGAGGAAAATTTTCCTGATCACAATAGTCTTTTTCTCATCAGAAATAAATCAGCTTCTTTTTTGGAATTCTGATCTGTTTCTCCCAACACCATCATCACCATTGTTAGGACAAATAAGGAGCATGGAAATACATTAGCAGGAGAACTTTTGCTGTCTTCACAGGCTCCTCGGAGGCTTCTCAACTCTGATAACAGATAAAATGCACAAAATTGAGACTTGAATTTGATCAAGAGAGATGTTTTCTTTTGGATCTAACTTTTATCTCAAGAACTTACTATTTTAGATAAAGATTACTGCCGTGAAAGCGGAAAAAAGAGCATTTTAAAATTTTAAATCAGGATCACACTTAGACAAGAGGAAGGCTGTTTCTCAGAAGCTGAATTAAGAAGTATGTGAAAATGGGCCAAATCTCATTGAGGTTTTATTGAGCTTTGTTATGTCTAGGAAAAAATGGCTGGAAGAAGAGATCTTATTATTAATTTTTTTCTCTCCTCTCAAATGATTGTAAGATTTTTTTTTTTTTTACTTGGGCTGGGCAATATATTGATATTATTTCTATTACATCGATAACGTGACATGAGACTACATACTGTCTTGTAAATATTGTCTTTTCCTCGTTTTGAAGGCTGCATTACAGTAAAATTAGGTTATTTTCTGAACATACCAGACTGTTCTAGCTGTTCTACCTTTTGCCTTTACCCACTTAGTCATTTATATTTACATTACTGATGATTATTTATCAAAAATCTCACTTTAAATATTTTATAGAAGCACTAATAGTCAACCCTACAATATTGCTGTAATGTTGAATTCGAGGTATTTGAACAAAAGCATTATGTTATATGATTTTCTCCATATTGCCCAGCCCTAGCTGAAACAACACTAAAGATGTGTTAATTCAACTTAACAGTCCTTTTGGAAGCTGCAGCCTGTGCTGTTAGATTGTGTTGCATTATATTTAGAGGAGGTTTTGTATTTTAATAATGTGTGTTTTCATGTCACTGTGATGCCTTACACTGCCATTTTGTCCAAGCCTCTCTTGTAAGAGGGAATGTAATTCAAGAGACTTTGTGGTTAAATGAAAAATAAAATAAAAAGGGAAAAATGGGGTGGACACAACATTTGATCTAAATCTTTAAGTGTAACCGACCTGTTCAGGTTGTACCCCATCTCGTACCCAAATGTGCATGGATGAATAGGCTACAGCCCCCTGTGAGTCTGCACGGGTTTTAAAATGGACAGATGGATTTATCAAAGGGTGTTTCTAATATTACTGTGGCCTCAGAAATGAACATAGATATGAATGAACACTTTTGTCAATGAAAACCGAACACGATTAACTTCATAAAGGAAGACATTGTTGCAAAGCTGTTAAAAAGGTTTGCATGGGTATAAGAAAATGGCAACACAGGATATAGTCTTTCAGCATGTCCGAATTTTGCCTTTTTTCTTGCTGTTTAAAAAAAAAAAAAGAGTTTGAACTCAAAAACACGGTGCAATAAATTATACTTCTTCTTTTTTGAACTAGCTGTCACCCAAGATGAACAGCAGCGGTCCAACGTATCCCCTCGCCTCTCTGTATGTAGGCGACCTGCATCAAGATGTTACGGAGGCCATGCTCTACCAGAAATTCTCTCCTGCTGGACCCATTATGTCGATTCGTGTGTGCCGTGACATCATCACCCGTAGATCTCTGGGATACGCGTACATAAACTTCCAGCAACCAGCTGATGGTAAAGTACCCATTTTGACCAACCCAACCAAGTTGAAGCTTTAAAATTGCAATTTTTACGACTAGAAGCAACAGAATAGTAACAAAACTACACATTAGAATAGCCACGGTGAAACATACTGTTTCCTGTCATGGAGCTGTAGGAATCTTAGGGTTTCCCACACACTTATTTATTTGTGGCGCCCACTATGATAATAACATTTGATGCTGTGTTTCGATTTTCTGTTTTTGGAGCTGTTGCATTCATTAGGATCGTATTGAAATATATGAACGGTTCAGTTATTCATTGCACCGCTTTCTCGAAGCCCAGTGCGTACTCTGGGCACAGACGGAGCAGCAGAATGCAAGGTGCAGTGAAAGTGAAACATTGCACTGAATGTAAAAGTTTGCTTTCACTCCCCTCTATAGATGTTGCTCCTCTCATCTATTGCTCTGATCTGATCAGCTTTGATCGGCTCGACTGATCAATTATTCACACGACGACTTGAACTCCACAAACTGCTGCTGAGGGAAAAAAGAACTCATGAAGAGTTTTGCCTCCGTAGCATTCACAGACCCACAAAAACCTCAGAATTTAGAGAGGGGACACAGACTGATACAATAGGACGCATGCACACAAAAATTGAAAATTTGCTGAGGATGATGTCATGATTTTTTTGGATGAGGGAGCAAATGAATCAGCTGATAGCATAACAGAAAAAATGGGTGGATTAGACAAAGTGTTGCTCAGTAGGACATCTCATGTTGTACTGTGCTGCTGATGTTTAAGTACCCTGGAGAACACAGTGATGTGAAGCCAAGCTGGAATTTGCCCTATATCCTCAAGTATTTCTGAAATTATCCTATAAGAAATCTGTTTGTTTAGCTCATGAGTTTTAAGTAATTAGCACTTTTTAACAAGCAAACACGTGAAATATGATGTGAAATATATTCTAATACTAATGTCGTTCAACCAATCTGAGGGTTTTATCTTGGTCAAAGGAAGTTGAATTCCCCATAGATCCGTGATATAGTCCTGCATGATACGTGGTGGTGCTTTATGATAAATATAATGAAAATATATTAATTATTATATTGGGGGTTTTTTGTTTGTTTTTTTGTCTTTTTAGCGGAGTGCGCCCTGGACACAATGAACTACGACGTTATCAAGGGCCGGCCTATCCGAATAATGTGGTCTCAGCGTGACCCAGGACTCAGGAAGTCTGGTGTGGGAAACATCTTCATCAAGAACATGGATGAGTCTATTGACAACAAGGCTCTGTATGATACCTTCTCCGCCTTTGGCAATATTTTGTCCTGCAAGGTAAGTGGTGTGGATCATCCTTTTGACCACTGTCTGCATAATTGACATTGCTCTCTGGTCTCGTTTTTACTGTGCGTATCAAGCTAATGTTGCACTGAGTTCTCAGCAGATGTTTGGTAATGCACTTATCTCCTACATGCAGTGTTGGGATGATGCAGTTTGCCACATTAGGATATATTGATAAATGTAAGGCTTACGTTAATGTTGTTACACTAGTTTAAAACATGACTCTTGTTTATACATATAAGCAAAATTACATGAATAAAACAATCATCTGTGCAATGAATCCTCTACAAAAACAATACCATTAATCATATTAGTCTGGATGGATAAGTGGATAATGTTAGTGATCTAGTTATTTCCCAGAACAAGAGTAGATATTTAAAACCTCAAATGTAAACTTTTTTGTAATTCGCATGATTTAATGCCTTTGTAGGTTGTCTGTGACGAGAAAGGATCCAAAGGCTATGGATTTGTTCACTTTGAGACTCATGAGGCTGCAAACCGTGCCATCAACACCATGAATGGGATGCTGCTGAATGATAGAAAAGTGTGAGTAAACTAAATACAATCTAAATAGGTGGCAAAAATGCAATCTTAAAGAGTAACTAAACCCCCAGATGACTGTTTTCCAGTTTAAAAACAATATATATGGGCATTCAGTATCGCTGTTGATTGATTCATATCCAAAGCTTGACGTTTTAGTGCGATGTATTTGAATTTTACATATTGTGTTATAAATAGCTACTGCCCTCCTCAGGTTGAAACCTGGCTATTGCAATGAAATTTTGATATTGGCTGATCTGGTGCCAAGTGAAGTATTTGGACGCAGCTTTCGTCATTAACCGAGTTGTGAAGAATCTAACCGAGCTAACGATGTGTGTAGGGTGTTGACAAAAGTTTGAACATTTTATATTTGTATGTGCAATCAAAGCAGCTAAGTAATGTTAGCACAAGGGTAACAGACATCTCCGCTACCCGCAACTCTCCAACCGTTGGCTGTCTATCTCTTCTTCACTCTACTGAGCTCCATTGACCTTCAGTTCAGCTCAGTGTGACTCTCTCTTGTGCTTTCTACGGTGCACAGTGTCGCACTCACAATGTAAATGCAACAAAAGCCCCGTGAGCAAACAGCCAATAAGAGTAATATATGGAGCCTAATCCGCACAAAAGATGAACAGACAACTAAAATTAATACTCAGTCGGATACGGTTTATTCAAGTAGGCTAACTCCGGCAAGGCTGCACTGAAGCAACGGTGGACAGTTGTCTCTTAAAGGGACAGACAAATCCCCTCAAGACAACAGCAAGGCACGGAGGGTTTGTTACTTTATACTTTGTCCAAAAAACAAAACAAAACAAAACAAAACAAAAAAAAACGATTAAGCTTGGATAAGGGGAAATATTCTTTAAGTATTGCAGAGGGGGAGTTGCTGTGGATTGTGAGTCAGCACGATGGAGTGACTGGGAGTGTCTAAGTCCCCCTCCCAGCTCCGCCCATTTTAATGTTTCAGGGAGGAGACACTTCAGCCAAAAGTCAGGGGTTTAGTTACTCTTTATAAAAGCAGGTTGAGGCAAAGAGTAGTGTAGAATATATAAGCATGTTAACTATATAAACTCTTAATTCATGCTAGATGACTTTTCCATTTGTTTGTTTGTTTTTTTGCTCAGTGGAAAGACAGGTAGACAATTGGAATCTGGCATTGTCAACCCAATGGCCCATTTGCTGGCAAGAACATGTCAGTTGTCCCTGCTTAGGTCAGTGAATAAGCAGGATCTGTGTCGAGGTTTGTCTGTGTGTGTATTGTGATTTTTAGGACTAAACAGGTTCATCAGAAAGTTGTCATGTTCACACAGTGTAGGTTTTTCTTACATGATGGAAGGTGGAAGATTCGTATTTTTTCTTAAATGTGATCTGCTGCGAAGAGTTATTACAGGAATAATATTTTGTGTTTAAAGGTAATTAGTGACCACTCTCTTTGAGGTCGTTAACCGCAGTCAGCGTCCTCCGTAGCTGTGAGCAAAGACTTGCATCAGCCACAATGGTGACATTGTGACTTTTTTTTTTGTCTTAAAGTTTTCTTAAAGTTAAGTGTATTGATGTTGTGTCCTTCATGTTTGTCCTCATTAACTGTCTTTTTGTGTTTTTTGATGCTGTGTGCTGAAGCCAAACACAACTTCCACACTGAACTATCAAATTTTCAACTATCGAACTTTGTTTCTTTAATGTCGCTTTGTCATTGTTCCCTCGGTGATGGGTTCGATTCTGTCTGCAGTTTCGTTGGCCACTTTAAGTCCCGCAAGGAAAGAGAGGTGGAGTTTGGCACCAAAGCTCTGAAGTTCACCAACGTTTACATCAAAAACTTTGGTGAAGACTACACGGATGAGAAACTGAAGGAACTCTTTTCTGTATTTGGTAAGAAAGCACGATGTTTAATTCTTGTGTGTTGCCCTCCGACTCAGTTTGGGACCTTTCTGGATGAACTGACTGCCACACTATCACTTTGGATATCAGATAGTTACAGACCGGTTTGTGCTCAAACTCTCAGGGAGGACTCTCAGTGTGCAGGTGATGAAGGACGAGAGGGGCCGTTCACGAGGATTTGGCTTTGTGAACTACGCTAACCACGAGGATGCTCAGAAGGTAGAGTGTGCCAAGTTTTCCTGTCCGCCCAGATCGGATACCTGCCAACAGTAGCAGTACATTATGGTGACAACTAAGTCCGCAAAAATAAATATGTCATGAGTTTGTCACACTACAGAGAAATGTGTCATTTTTTAGGATTAGCATTTTTATTGGCATTTTGATATAACAAACCTCTGCAAACACCTGTGCCAAATATCTGGTGATAGGACAACCAGTAGTATTAATGTCGGTGCCTGTGCATAAATGCCGACAATGCTAGGAACAAACAGTCCAGTGAAAGAAAGAAGAAATAAAGGTAAGTAAAACAAATAAAGACACACAGGACAGCACCAGACAGTAGTTTACTTCCACACACAGAGATACAGAGATAATGATGATGTGTTGATATAAAGAGTTTTCGCCTCAGCATCAGTGCAGTCTGCACCCATTCTGCATCAGGTGATGGGACATCCGTGAGGAGCCACGATGGGATGAAATCGAACCTTCAGATCAATAAAAGAGTTGTGCGTTCCCCTCTCATATAGGTCCTCGAGGTTCAAGATTTCTCCATCGGCCCATGGCTTTCTGTGAAATTAAGATTTTCCTATGCAGAGTTTAGGGTTGAGCCGTATGGAGGATGAATTGTGAAGGATTGAAATTGAATATAAAAGATAAGAGAATAAGTGCCTCAGACATGGTTGAAGTTAGACTACCCTTATCCAGAGCCTCATTATACATCTGTAAAAGTAAAATGTTGCTATGGAGAACTAGGAGTCTTTGACATTTTTAAGGTACGTTAGGTGCTGTGACTATTCTCAAAATGTTTGTGAATACATACTCTGAATTCAGACATAAACGGGACAACATATGAATAATTATCTCAAAGGAAACGACCACTGAAAATGGACACACTGTAAAACGTGCTGATGTTCTTTTTTGTTTTTCAGGCAGTCAATGAAATGAATGGGAAGGAGATCGATGGGAAGATCATCTACGCTGGTCGGGCTCAGAAGCGGCTGGAGCGCCAGGGAGAGCTCAAGCGCAAGTTTGACCAGATCAAACAGGACCGCATCCAGCGCTATCAGGTGCTGCTGCATTGTGTGCATAAATGGACATTGTTATTTGACGGCATTGTGAATAGTGTTTCTTTTACCTGTTTAGAGTTGATACTGTCCTTGTGCTGTCTTTGTTATTTTCAGCTAAGTACATGTCAGTTTCAGCTGTCCTTACCTCACAGGCTGATATTTATCTGATAAATACCTCTGAAACTAGTAACACATATGCCTTGTGTCGATACATCTGTGAGTGCAGAAGCACAGTGTTTACCTTACCCTAAGTCTTGGGGTAGGGTAAAAAATAGTATGACATTGTGTGGTAGCTGCTTTGTTGCAGAGAATTAAATGAGAAGATGGACACCCTGGTCACTTCCGTGATCTGCATAAACCTACAGCCGGCAGCCGGTTAGCTTAGCGAACTGGAAACAGTGAAAACTATCTGTCTATCTAAGGCTGAAGATGTACTTGGTTTTTAACTCAGTGTGTATGCAGACAGTCTGGTGCATCATGACCAGAATTGTTCACATACTTATGTACGATGCGGGTAGTTGTAGTATTCCACTAGCGGGAACACCAGAGAAGGATGACACGAGCCAATTTACCAACTCAGGGGTACTATGCAAAATGTAATGGAAAGCTTAGATGTACATCTGCCTATATTTATTTTTTAAATAGTGGTGCAGAAAGAAAAATGTCGTCTCCATCTGATTCCAGGGGGTGAATCTGTATGTGAAGAACTTGGACGATAGCATAGACGACGAGAGACTCCGGAAGGAGTTTGCCCCCTACGGCACCATCACCAGTGCCAAGGTAATGAGATAAGACCTTGGGCCTTCTTAACTAAAATTTGCGAGTACACACATGTAACAATCGTAGTAACTTCTTGTTGATTTATTAGAGGTAGGAATGAAACTACAGCAAAGTAAAACCCTGGGACTCACTGCTCTGTAGACATAAGCTGGGCGCACATGCTGATTTAGTCCTTTTTCATGGCAACTCTGGCTAACCTGAACTTTCAAGATTTTCGTTCAAGTGTATTTGAACAGTAAAATATTTTCACAGTGGAGGATAAAATCATCTTCTGACCACAGTCCACACCCATTTGTGTGCTCAGTATGTATGATGTCTCCATCGATGTCTACACTGGACAAATGAAAACATTAAAGATAATCTCAAGTATTGGACAGAAGAGGAACAGGAGCTCTAAAAGCAGGAAGGACCACATAAGTGATTTGTGAATCACAATCATTTTCACAGCTGCAGGGTGGAAAACTGGCTACAGGCTTTATAACAAAAGATTAATCTCTCATCTTATGTCAGAGTTTTTGTGTGCATTAAGTTATGCAGATGTTGAGCCATCCTGGTTTTGATATTAATAATTCATGACAGTTTGGCAGAGCTCCAGAGGCACTACAATCAGTTTTAGATATCTATGTGTCAGCAAGTCTCCTCAGGTTTTTTGCCTTCAGGTCTCAAATCAAGTTGCGTCTTCAGGTATTAAAGTTTCATGTAAGTCGGTTCTCACAGCAGATGAGCCAAAGTAGACTTTAAAGTCCTCATTTTTGCGACTCCTGTCTCAAAACTACAGTACCGACGTTACGTCTCTTATACATGCCTTTGTTTCCTGCAGGTCATGACAGATGGCTCTCAAAGCAAGGGCTTTGGCTTTGTCTGTTTCTCTTCACCGGAGGAAGCAACGAAAGCAGTGACTGAAATGAACGGGAGAATTGTTGCGACCAAGCCGCTGTACGTGGCTCTGGCTCAGCGGAGGGAGGAGCGTAAAGCGATCCTGACCAATAAATACATGCAGAGACTTGCCACCTTGAGGACCATGACGAGTCCGATCATTGACTCCTACCAGCAGGCTGGATACTACATGACTGTACCACAGGTGAGCACATTTGAATATGAGAACAGAGAGGAAAAAGTGATATTTATCACGTTGGGGAAAAAAAGTAATTGATTGCTTTTTAGTAATTCTTACACTATAGAAATTAAAGAAAACACCTTTTATCACTGTCAACTTTTTGGTTTCTACATAACCACAAATGCCTTTGTAATCTGATTACATCACCGTGATGAATGCAAGTCTGATTGTAAGATTTTGGCTTGACCACCAAGTGGAGTCTAAAAAAGCAAATTTAACCAAACCAACAAAAATGTGGCAGCAGAACACAACTCAAAAACTAACAAGTTATTATTTATTTTTATGTATTCTTTACTTCCAGCCGTAAAGGTGGGGGGGAAAATATGTATTGTGCTCCTCTGTAATTTAACTCATTGTTCAGGACAGCGGGATATTACAGGATGTGGTCTATAAGAGATGTAAACCTACAGCAAGACATAGCCAATAGAGAATTTCAGTATGTACCAGAAGGCTTGGGTGGTATCTGTTTTTTCATACCTTTTCATATACTGTGGTTTAAGAATTGAAGGTTATCATACCGTGTACATTTACCTATCTACAGTATTTAAAAAAAAAATGCAACCAGATGGAGAATCTCATCTAAGTTTTATTTATTTAAAACATTTTTTACACATACCTTCCATTAAAAAAAGAAAAGTAAAGTTTCAATTAAAATAAAACATTTATTCAACCTAAAATAACCTCTCTGTTTTTATTCTTTAAGTGTCATTGTAACAGATAATAATAACTATGATGTAAATGCTGTGTCAACATTCACGTAATTATTTCATTATACTGTGATGCGCTGAAACCATAGTTGTACTGTCAGTCTCAAACTGTTGCAACTCTAGTTATCTCTAGTTATATGGTATATGACGGTAGTAGTGCGCATTAGTTACTCCACCGCTCCAACAATCACCAGCTCTGGTCTGGTTGAAATAAACCCCTAATTGACTGAGTGAGATGTGAAAATATGTTGTTTTCCCCTGTGGCCTCTCTCTGCTGTTATGGGCCGGCTGTTTACAGTCACCAGATCTCTGTTGGCACGTGATGTGCATACATACAGTACATCCTAAATACAGCCTCTTTGTATGAGGTTAATAGAAAGACAAGCGTCAGTATTTTTGAGGGCTACCACCTGAGCCTACGTACCACTGGCTGACATTACAAAAACCCCATTTATAGAGATTTTACTTGTGCTTGTTACCATGCACTTGGCTTACATTTTTCTCTGTCATAGGTGCATTTGTTAGTGTGGGCAAAAACATTTTAACCTCAAACATTTTCACACAAAAGTCAGATTTCACACTGGATTCATAAAACGCATTTGAAGAACGAGCAACTCTTCTTGCAGAAAACAAACAGCAGGAAATGGCGGCCGTAATTATTACTGGAGTTATGGTGAAAAATTGCTTACATATGCACTACTGACCGGATTAAAAGTCGGCAGGTAATAGTAAACCCCCCCCAAACTCCCCTGGAGAAATGAATCCAGTCTGAATGGGGCTACAGACGTATTTCACCAAACTTAAAAGTGAACTTGGGATCCTGCTTGACTGACTTGTGATGTGCAGTGTAACAAGTTTCATATCTATTCAAGTCTCATTAAAAACCAACAATTACAAAACCTCTAATTAAATGTGATTCACAGGCTGACCTGCAATATGTTTTTATTTATTTATATTTTATATCATGCAGCCTCCCACTCGCTCCCTCTACAACCACAATACTGTCAGCAACATGAGACCAGTGCCTCGCTGGACAGGACAGCCACAGAGACTACAGGGTGAAGGGGGGGTCATATGTTTTATATTTATATTATACATGGATACATGTATGTATGTGATGTGTACAAACGTCTCCACTGTTTTTAGGCCCCTACTCAACCCAGTTTGTTGGTACCGCTGTTCCTCGACGTGGATCAGCCCCCATTGCTACAGTCAGACAGGCCTCCACCCAGGCTCCACGCGTCATAAGCTCCTCACAAAAGACAAGTAAGAACCAGAGTTATGATGACATGATGAGCTCCATCTCTCTTAAATATGCCGTTTATGTGGATGGTAGAATCTGACATGTGTAGCGTCTTTATTTAGATAACATTGGCACCCAGACTGTAGGAGGGCGTACTGATGTGCCTGGTATGACCAGAGGCGGCCAGTACAAGTACTCATCTGCAGTGAGAAACGCCCAGCAGGTGGTCACTGTACCTGCACCCATGCCAAGATTACAGGTACTACAGGCTGTACTGTACTCTTCTCTATTCCTCACACATTCAGGACCAGAAACAACCATGAAACTGTAATCGCTTGTTTGGGTTTCACGGTTGTTTACAGGAAGACTCCAAAGGGTACACAGCAACAGAAACAAAGTTATGTTCTCAACCAGTTTTTCTACCCAAGACATGATTGAAGTAATGCTGTGTTACACTCAATGTCTTCAGGCTGTTTCTGCGCCTGTGATGGAGCCACCAGCGCACATTCAAGGCCACGAGCCGCTCACCGCCTCCATGTTGGCTGCAGCTCCACTAATGGATCAGAAGCAGCTTCTCGGTATGGCATCATTCAGTTCGGCCTTTTTTCTTCGTCTTGCCTGTAGATTGAAGTAACTGGTGTGTTCCTCTGCTGTGACACACAGGAGAGCGATTGTATCCAGTGATTCATGCCCTTCACCCAAACCTGGCTGGAAAAATCACTGGGATGCTGCTGGAGATCGACAACTCGGAGCTGCTGCACATGCTGGAGACGCCCGAGTCCCTGCACTCAAAGGTTTCATTATGTTCACTTTTTGTCTCATCATTACACCGTTGTCCTTAAGGCACAGGTTTTAGAGCTAGAAAAAGCAGTATCCAATAAGTCGCTGCAAAGTTGAGTGTAAAAGTCTTTGTTTGACCTTGGAAATAGTGGTTTGACACACAAAAGGTTTACGCATGGTCCTGACTATATATTCAACTGCATATTAAAGTCTCCAAGCATGGAGAAAGTGACGTCTATAAAGCATTAAAAAATGTAGATTGTTTGCAGTTTCCTAGACGTTGATGATTATAATTATGTATAGTA
>JAPZEB010000002.1:21619194-21631195 GCA_029783705.1 Chaetodon striatus
CACTGGGCTCCTGCAGGAAAGTCCTGTGCTTGTTTGACCCATACACCACCTACACCAACCTTGTTAAACAGACTTTTGCTTTTTATAGTTCTTCCTTGCTGCTAAAACATTTTCATGTCTCTCACGTGTCGAAGCTGCGTGTCAGAGTCAACGAATAAGCAGTGATGGATTCACGCCGGCGGCCCTCAGATGTTACCCCTGGGATGTGTGTGCGTTGTTTGACAAACATCCTTCATTAAACAGCAGAACATTCATACTACAATAAAATCTGCACTGAGCTATTAAATCAGTGTGTTTCACACCCCACAAATGTCATCAATAATCAACCATTTACAAGCTGTACAAAAACACATCTGTCTCTGCTGTGTTTTTCTGTCCTCACATTAGAGACTGCATCCTTCACTGCAATCAGTGAGTGACCCCGGAGTGTAACCGATGTCATTGTAGTAAAGTGTCATGAAGCAACATGAGGATGTTTATGTTTATGTTTATGATAAAAGATCCATATTTCTTTGAGAACACATATTGTTTTGCTTTCACAGAGGGTGGTCCAAGATAATTTATGAAATAACTGTGCACCCTGGTCTTGCACACAGGGTGTCCAAAAACGCCACTCTGGGTGTCAGCTAGGGACACACAGCACACCCTTTAGTGTCTGCATGAGATGGGCTTTCAGTCAACTCCAACGTTAAGCTACATGCAACATTATTAGACGATCAGAGCAACGGACGTAAGTGTAAAGAGCGAGACCGTCTGCTCAGGGAAAGTGGGAGGGGAGGAGACCCAGGAGACTGGTGTTAGTGTCCCATGTGGACTTAAAAGTCAGTGTTGAGTTATTTTGTCACGTCTGTCATTAGTCACATGAGTCAACCCAACAACCACAATATTTTCCAAACTCTCACTAACCCTAACCCAATTAAACCACCTGCATCAATTATTATTTTAATTTATTCTGCTGAAGAAAACAATTTTTATCTGTTTGTCTTTAAAAATAAACAACAAAAAGCTGCTTAAAACTTTAAGGTATCAGGCCTCCTATGCCTGATGATGCACATGCACAGAGATCTACATGCACAGCAGATGCCCAGACAATAAATTATGTTTATAGGAATCCCCGTCTGCACAGTGTTAATCCTGCACAGGTAAAAAAAGAGAGAGAGAGAGAGAGAGAGAGAAAAAAAACACTGTCTGTGGCCACTTACTCACATTCATCCAATTAAACCTGCAGTTTACTTTTATCACAAATCCTCCTGTCCAGAGGGTAGATCTGCTCCAGCTGCGAGGGCTCAGTTGTGCTAACCTTTGGATACTATAAACATTTTTTAAATGGCTACAAGATCAAATATAACAGCTATTCAGGAGAAACATAACTATTTATTTCCTCTTGATACCTGACAATTGTGTGGAAATGCAGAAGACACCAAGAAAATGTTTCACTGGATTTTCAGTCTATTGATTTATTGATTTATTAGTGTTTCTTAAATACTTTCAACTTCCCTCTAAATAACTTGCTCTGGTGTGGACTGTTAAAAACTCTTTTTCAGACATTTGAAAGAAGACCTTGTTCATGAGTTTTACCCAGGACTAAAATACTGACCACAGTGTACCATCTCTCAAATATCCCACACCAATTTTAAGATTTTATTTCTGGTTTTCAAAGCTCTTAATGGTGGCGCAGTATGGATCAGACATGCTTATCTTCACAGTATGAGCCTTACTGATCTTGTCTTTGAGCGCAAGGACATATTAATACGATCTATTGGAAATATGGGTAATCAAGTATTAGAGTATTAGACTACTTCCAACATTTAAAGGTAAAATTAATACATTATTTGTATTGCTTTTGTAGTAAAAACAATTCTTAGTAATAACTTCTCATTCCACGTTCTACACAATTTTAGATATTTTACTTTATTTCTGTACAGCCTTGTTACTCTGTGGCACTTTGCTGTGACACAAGATGGACGCTGAGCAGGTTAAAAATTTAGACCACAGATCATGTAGAGGTCATCTGAGAAAAAAAAAGTTTTTAAAATGTCTTGAAACAGAGAGCTGAGTCAGCTCGTCTGCTACCTGGGTCTTGATTGTGTTACAAGAAGAGAGAAGAAGTGCTCTGCTTGAGGATTTTAACCTCTAGTTTGACCTCATATGGATGAAAGATGTCTGTCTGTTGTATTTTGGACTGCCTGTAGTCTAAGTGAACCTGACAAAGTGCAGGTCTGATGAAATCAATGCCAAGACACCATTTTTCCGTTGATTAAACAACACAGAACTAATCATTGGCCGGGAGATTAAAGTGACCTACTAAGATACATTTCTGCAACTGAACAGAATTCAGAGGTTTATATGGGTGTGAACAGCACTACCTGAGAATATCCAGAGAACAAACAGGGAACAGACACAGTGAGGTCTTTGAGGTGACGGGTTACTGTGGGGCAGAACATGTGAAGCAACACAAGACTACAGAGAGGACTTTGTCTTTAATGTGCGGGTCAGATCAGGACGAGCGGCCCCACCTGACCCATATTCATCACGTCCACAGCAAATTACTGCCCCGGGACGACCTCTTTTGTATTCTTCTGTCTGTATGCATGTGCTAAAACACACACACACACAAACACACACACTTTTTAAAGCACCTCTGAACACAAAAGTGCATTATTTTTAGCTTGTACCTTACTATATGCAGGGTTGGATAAGTTTATTGGTCTAGATTAAATAAAGGCTTAATTAAATGACAAATTGGAATGTGAGTAAATGAGTCTAGCCTTAAATGGCTCCATGAGTCATGTTTTAGTTTATAAATCTGAGGTCAGTGTTCAAACATATAATAAAAGATTTGAAGTTACACATTCAAAATCGCCATATTGTGTTCAGCCTGTGTTTCACCAGCACTAACAAGGATTACTGATGTGAACTTGCACTGTTTTATTCTACTAAGACATCTGGAAACCAAAACTTTTGACTGACTTTGAGCAAAATACAAGCAATTAAGGCAATCATAACCTTTGCTATAATGACTGGTAGCCACTTTGTTCATTCATTTGTTAATTTTTCATGTTAATTTTTTTCTTTTCTCCCTTTTTCCTAATTTAACAACATCAACATTTATTACACAAAAATGCCTGTATTTGTCTTTTGTGATGATTGTTATTTTACACCTGTCTTGTCTCCCACATAGTGTTGTCCCTGTAATGTCTTTCATGTCATTAGTGATGCAGGAAGTAGGAAGGGCCACTGGCCCCTCACACTTTACGCCCCTGGCCCACAATCGTTTTAGGTCGCAGATTGCTGTATCAGAGCTGACATGAGTCCATTGCAACATGGTCTCTCCTTGAAATTCAATTCACTGAAGTCACTTTGTTGTCTTGTGTGTGAAAGTTCATGTATAGTCATTGGATAAAAAAGCAAGATTGAAAGTCTACATTAGCAGCTCCGTGAGGCTGTAATTAGGTGCTTTGCACTGAGCATAAGCATGCTCACAATGCCCCCTTGATCATCTCTGTTCGAGGCTGGTGGCTCAAGCCGACATTAGCTGTTTCTGGCATAAGACACTGGTTCTGACTCTCTGACCTAATTGTCTGCGGTCAAGTTACATTTTGGGAAATGTAGGCGCCAGGTTTTGATGAGACAGAATAAAACGTGGAATAAAAAGAGACGATACTTTGATACTGATGACCCTTCAATGTTACAGATGAGCTAAACCAGTGGAGGCTACTCCTTTAAACCAACTCAGCCGCCAGAATAAATGTTGGAATCACACCTTTCTTCAAACCATGGATGGGTGTCACTTGTACGTGTTATGTTAAATTTGTATTGTAAATTTGTCATGTTGTTTGTATAGTGGGGTGAAACTTTGCGTTACGCTACTCTTAATTCTTAATTCTATTCTGTGACAACACTGTGGTTAATGTATTTATGTTTAGGCACAAAAACCACTTGGTTAGCATTCGGAAAAGATAATTTTTTGGCTTAAAATACCCGTTTTTGTCACCACAAACACTGCTGGACACAGTGCTTGGCAGCCATATTGTTTGGTGCACTCATATACATGTAACCTGAACTATGCCATTTTAGAAACGTTGATATGATAGGTATGAAAAGTATAAATTTAACATAGCCCTGGTTTGCAAAAGTGCACTAGACAACATTTTGTTCTGGTGATGGGCTATTTAAACTGCAGTACCTTATATCTACAGCTAGAAGAAAGGACATCAGAGAAAGGGGTTCTCCATGCTGATGCAAACTTGTTTTTATGGAGCATCTGTTGGTCAAGTCATCAGAGGAGTCGGAGACCTCTGAAGTTCACACTGTGAACTCTGCTGTTGAGAGTGAGGCTGAGAATGACCATCAAAGGTTAATTACCCAGAGAAAAGGAATAAGCCGCAGCCTCAGAGTCGTGGTGCTTATAATTCAGCATTTTCAGGGCTCGAGTGGAGGGGACACAAAAGTGATTAGACCACAGATATCAAGTAATAAATGAGCTGTCATTACAAACTGTTCCCTCAGACTGTGTGACGGAGTTCATTAACTGGAGCTCGGCTCTGCTTCCACATTAAACTATGACATTTCTGGAGCAGGAGGTGACACATTTTCATGAGGAAATTAGTCCATGTGATTCTGTCTGAGGGAGATGTTTGTGTTGAGTTAATAATCTGTCCTAAAAACAAACACGTACACACAGAGGCAAAGAGCTGAACAACAGAAACAAATCTACTCCATATAAGTTTGTGACTCAAATGTTCCGCAGCTTTAAATGATTTGTTTGCCACTAATGGATAATCCTTCTGTCTACATCCCTGTTTTATCCTCAGGTCAGACAGAAACGACTTATTGATAAGATGTGATCGGCTCAGAAAGATGACATCACTGCAGAATTCTGAAATAGTGATGCTGCTGCAGCGGGCAGAGCTGTGAGTGCCACTTGACCGCAGTAGGCAGATGAAAGGCAGTGGGCGGTGTAGATTTGTACCCTTGATGTGACATGGCTATTACAAAATGGACAGTTTATACCGGCTTTTAAAAGCTTAATAGGACGCAGGCTCAAGGGGATTATCCAGCAGCTGCTGGAGGCCACAGAGGAAGGCAGAAATTAACTTCTGCATGTGAGAGAACTGCACCAATCAGCTGCACAGCAAACCCCACAATTACATCAACCACACACAAACCTCATTCATTTTCACCTCGGCTGCTGTAAGTGAGGAATTAAAGCTAATTCCATGAAGTCATTTGTTTAATTTAAATCTATCTCTTTCACTGTCTGTGTCGCACACAGCCTGCCGCCTGCCTGTGTTTCTGTCTGAGGCAGATTGTAGTCAGCAGGGGTGACACTGAAACGTGAGGCTTTCTGTCCAAAATGGAGCAACTTTACATGTGAAATTTGCCATTAAAGGTCCAGTGTATAGTATTTAAAAGGACATACTGGCAGAGTATACTATAGTAAGTACATTTTCATTAAATTTTAGTCACCTAAAAAAAATTATTTTTTTCATTACTTTAGTATAAGCCATTCACACCTACATACAGAGCGGGTCATCCTCCACAGAGCCTGCCATGCTGCACCACTATATTGGTCTACAATAGCCTTGGACAGACAAACCACACACTGGCTCTAGATAAGGCTAGATAAGTTTCTGTTGCTTGCAATCTACAGCCTCAGCTGCTAGATCACTGGTTCCCAACTGGTGGGTCACGGTCCAAACGTGGGTTGTGGGCCCATTCTCAATGGACCGCGCGTGACTTGCAAACATGTCAAGTTTGTAAAAATCACACTTTATTTTGAAGTACAGTGAAATTCTAACACTCTAGTGCCGTTTCCTGCTGTAGAGTGAGTGATGAATGGGCAACTACTTAACTGAGACAGTAAAATAGCTTGAGGACATGGCCAAACGCAAGTATGACGCTGAATGTATTAAACTGTGTGGACCCTGAACTATTGATTTAGGAGAAATCTGGACCCAGTGGGTGGTCCAGTTGGGAATTACTACTCTAAATGCCACTTAATCCTACACACTAGATCCTTAGGTGACGATGCTGCATTTTCTGCAGCAGGGGTAGCATCACATTATAGTTATGTTGTCACTTGGATCTCTGTATACCCGGACATTTCCACTGTTTGTACTGTACATATAATGAATTTGATGCAGAACGGTTGCACCACTTTTTAGCCATAGAGATGATAATATCCCACCCGTTCTCATTCTAAAGTCTTGTAATACTGCCACTTTGTCAGTGATTTCAGCGTCAGACACCTAAAGGCAACTGTACTCAGACCATTCACTTTACGTCTGCAGTGCAGTTCTCTTAACCTGTGTCATGTTAACACAAAGCGCTCCAGGTTCGCTTTGCTCTTTGCCATTGTATTTAGCCCTCTAGATCACATGCTATTGCACTGGGAGGCTTGAAAAAAAAAAAAACATACAAAAACGACTGTTTTTAGACAGCAAAACATATTTTAGCTGCCTAAAAACAGTTGCACTATTTGTACTATTTGTTAGGACTCATTGGATCACTGATCTTTCATTTTAAGCAAACAACATCAGGCTGTTATACTAATACATCCTCACATACGGCCTGCTCTTGAGACATGAATTCATGCTTTCACTTCCAAATGTGTCTTTTCTTGAACGATAATTTAATGTCTAGCAGCAGAAAACATTTTCCTGTGATCTGTGTCTTTGCAGACATGCAGAACACATGTCAAAACAGCCGAGCATCAAGTTTCAGTCACATTCCCCCTCGTCTTGTTTTGATATAATGGAGAAACAGAACTTTCACATCAGCTGTCTCATATGGTGCACTCGCATAAGGTCTTGATGTTTGTGTGATGGGTGTGTGACTGTATCACTAGTAACGCTTCAACAGTCCCAAAAACACATGATGATGGGAACTTGAGCACATCTGTCAAGTTGTCACTGGATCTCGCCGTGGTGCTTCAAAACAAAACTGCTCCAAATTCCAACCAGCCTCAACATTTCCAGATGTGAAGCTTTTTTCGACTTAAACAAACAATGTTGTTGTCTCTGAAATCACTTAACACTTCTGCCTCTCCAACAACCACGACAACTGTGTTCGCCAGAGAGAATAGCACTCAGTTCCTGGTGAGAATTAGTGTTCCCTGTATAACTCAGCTGCTAATGAGACCACCCTCTTCCTGTGCTTGTTCACATGCTTTTCAGCCAGCACAAGGACGGGGTGAGAAGATGCAAAACAACACCCACAGACCCACATATACCGTATACACAGGTAGGGTATAATACAGGAGGTACACAGCCGGGACTTTGCATTCGTTTTAACTAAACAAAAAGCAGCATCACACATTTTTCACACAATCTGATTACTCCATCTGCTCAGTCCGCTGCTACTTCACTCACATAGTGGAGAAATATGTCCTGATAATACAAAGAGCTGCACAGCCGACTCCGCAGTAATGAGCAGAAGCTGCAGAAGAGTCACACCCACAACAAGTTTTCTGCCATAATGAGAAAACTGATCAGTGTGTGTCCTGTGTCCCAGTACACCATCACCAGTAACGTCATGATCACAGATAGCAGGGCATATGTCAGATGTTACACACAGTAGCTGTAAGATGAACTTTGTCATGCTTACGTGAGAGTTAGTGAAGACAGATACCAGATACCACTCTCATATCTGTGCACTAAATATAGATATACAGCAACTGCAGTCATGTAACTTAGTTTAGCTCTGTCAAAAGGTAACAGAGGTGTGACAGCGGCAAATTGCTGTTATACATGGAGTTATGTGCTGAACTGTTTCTTGGTTAGGACCAATAACTTCCTGGAGTCTTAGCTGGTTGCCAGACAATGGATCCTGCACAAGAAATAGTTTTGTAAAAACTGAAAACAACATAAAATATGTTAATTATTGAGCTTTAGAGGTGCTGCTAGGTGCTCAGACAGAACCACGCCAGCTGTTTCCTCTTCCTTAAAGTTTTAACATGAGGTAAAAGTTGAAATGCTGCACGATGTCTCAGGAACGCCTGGAGATAATTTCTTGAAATTTAGAACAAATATCCACTTGGACTCGTGAACTTTTAAACTTTTGGTGATCAAAGATTATTGTGACCTCACAAAACATGTTTTTAGCCATAAATCTAGACTTCATACATTAGTTATGACAAAATTTCACACAGATGTCTAATAGAATAAAGTGATGAGGTGATGACATTTTTATATCTGTTTCATATCACTTTGACGCCATAATGTTTTGCAAAAACTCTTGGTTGAAGATGTGTGTGAGGGTTACACATTTTAGAATTTGTACTTTCTTTGCAGCAACATCCATAGCTGAAGCACTGCCTACTGTATCAACCCTGTTCCTCTGGTAGTCTACAACAAGCTCATTGGTTTTGCTCATATTGATCTTCATGTGATTGAACCATGTGAGGAAGTTCCTCAGTAAAAACAGTCTCTAAAGCCACTTTCACACACGCACTGCAAACCTGAAGATATTTAGGCATTACCTAGAGGAGCTGTATGTGAGAATGCAACTGGACCGAACATTAAACAGATTGTACCCTGCTGGCTACCTATTACAGAGTCTTTGTAATGTCTGATTGAGCCCATGTGTGAATAGAGCATGTTTATGACGTCTCTATCACGAGGCTCAAGCAAAACTGGAAGAACACGGAGGGTGAAGAAGAAGGGTCATTTATATGAAGATGGTAGCGAAACTGTCAAACTGGGGGAGACGACGAGATACAGGAACTTCTTTCAATAAAGGCTGAAGCCGAAATTGTTAGACCAATTAAAGACAATGGCAAGAGACTGCGGTTTATGACCAAATTATGAAGTGGTTATGTTACTAGGGTGTAAACCCCGTCATGTCTTGCCTCTTGCATGTTCTACCCCCAGGTGCCACCCCTTACCTAAACCAAACAGATCATTCTCATGGGAAACTGTGGACGACGTCTGGATCTGATTTTCTGCGAACTATCTGGAGTTTATATAAGAAAATGGCTTAAATGAAGACAGCATGTTTCTCACTGGAAGTTATTTACTGGAATCATACATGTCAATACAGCGATAACTTTCATTTTGCCAAAATACACTTAACACCTTTTCGTTTAATATCTTCAAAGTCCACATATGTGAGTCTGAACAGACACAGATGTAAACTACAACTTTACTAGTTGGTGGAGGGATACAACCACGATTATTTTTAGAGTTTAGAAAACCAAAACTACTCGGTTAGGGTTATGGGAACATTGTATTCTTGACTATTTAAAAAAACTGGAGCATAGCACCAGTGTTTTGCTATTGAAGTAAGAAGTTTTGTACACCAATCTTCCACTCAGACAATCTTAATACCAACCGCTTTTTGCGGTTATATGAGATTGGCTTTTGAGCCATCTGAACAAACAACCAATGCTGTTGACAGTCTCAAAAAAGAAAACACCAGAGAAAAGGGTCTGTTCATAAGCCTCTGTCTGTTTATCTGAATTCAGGTCTTTGAGCCCCTTAGTCACTGTGTCAGAAAGATTAGTGTTCCTCCCTTTGAGCTTCAGCTGCTCAGCAGGACACAGATTCAGGGCAGGAAGTAACAACAACAACGGATTTCTACTGGACTGAACTTTACTTAAGTGTACTGTACATACTAATTATGAGCCAAAAGGCAGGATTAGATGCATCTATTGAAAAAATGTGATGGCTCTCGTTAAACCGCTAAAGAGTTTGCAATTGATTTTGTGGAAACCATGAGCCAAGCACATGAGTGTGGGGAGCAGGTTTATCATAAGTGGAGCTCTAAAGGATGATGAATATGCCCCCAAATTATTTGTTATGAGGGGGGAAAAAATTAGAAGAGCGAAGGTCGAACCAGCAAAGTCTTTGTAATGACTGACTCATCTGTACTTTTTGGATAAATACAAGTCCTGACCCCGGGCCAGGCAGCTGCTGAGTGTTCAACACATTTCCCCCAACGAGGCAACACCAAATGATTCATCCATAGCTAGATTCACTCAAGGGTGCATGAAGGTTATAAATGATGTAAAGGAAACAGATCCTCACTAATTGCTGGGTTACTTTCCCCTTAAAAAAAGCATGAGCAGGCATGGATACAATGAGCAGGTGCAGGTGAAGGCAAAAAGCAGCTTTGGTAATGTGAGAGTCAAATGAAAGGCAGAAAGACTTTAATCCAAATCAACTTAATAAAAGGTTTCAAACGGGACAACATAAACAGTCTAAATTGGTCCCTTTGCAGTGTATGTAGCTGTGTCCCAGCAATGCAGTTCCAGTGTAACGCTCTATCGACTCAATCACTGGGATGTCTTCACTTCCTGCCCCTGTGTGTTTTCCCTCCCTTTTGATGACTTCACCTGTGCCCGATTGTCTGTCCTGCCCTGATCAGCCTCACCTGTGTCTCGTTATCCTGGTTTCTCCTAGTGCCAGTTTATCTTAGCTCCTTGTGTGTCTAGCCTTCGAGCCCTGGTGTCCTTTTCTTTGTTTTCTCATCCCTATTAGATTTGTTTGCCCCCACTGATTGTCCTTCTGTGTACCAGACCTACCTTTTAACCAGTAAAGACTGTGTATTTTACCCTAACTGTCGTGCGTTTGAGTCCACTCTCACCTGGTTCAGCAGTTGTTACAACTGTTTTGAATTGCTGTGACGTGTAAAATCAGCTTGTTGCTGCGGTCATTTTCAGCTGTAACGTAACGTTTATATATGGTGAAACGTGGTGGTCCGACCTATCCAACATTTCTGCTGTGCTTATTTTATGTACTGTGTTGCTTTGCTAAAGTACTTTTTGGACGGGATTAGTTTTACATAGGGATGTGGACTAATGTCAGTTTACCACAGGGAGTGGTAACTCAGTTTGCGCCCCGGCGTCACCTCCCGGTTGGCATGTGCGTGGTGGGAGATGTTAGTGGAGCAAGGCATAAAGCATCAGCTGAAGGATAATAATAATTAATGATTAGCCCAATATGAAATATTGCCCATGATCAGGATTGTGTGTACACAATGATTAGCAACATGGATTTATATTAGGTCTAATGAAGCCAGTTTTATATGAAGCCCAGACAACCAGTGATTCAAAAACAGACACAGACAGAAATTTAAATCCTGAACATTTTACCTACCTATCACAAATGCATTCACAAGAATGCCTGAAACAGAGATGCCACCTAAAAATTTGAGAACCATATAAACATAGATGTTGGGCGAGAAAGCTGTTGCGACACCAAACAGCATTAGGAGAAGGAGTGAAAGCAGGACCACGAAGCGCCGACCAAACCTACGAAGAGTAGAGAGGAGCTGTTACAGTGATGTTTGAGTTTTGTATGATGTATATGAATCTTTTCCTCCTATGAGTTAAGCACAATATGCACTGCTCGAAATAAGGGAACACCTAAATCACACATGAGATGTTGATGACAGAATAACTCAAGTTGAAAATCTTTACTGACGTACATTGCATAATTTGTTGAGTACAAAATAACGTAACAACGGTCAATGGAAACCAAAATTGTCAAACCACTAAGGGATGGATTCACTTGGTGAATTTTATCATAGCAACTCATAATGGGACTCAGTAGTGTGTTTCGCCCCTGCGTGCCTGTATGCACTCTGAGCATGCTCCTGATGAGTTGGTGGATAGTGTCCTGGGGGATCTCCTTCCAGACCTGTATCAGGGCATCAGTTAGCTCCTCAACAGTCTGTGGCGGTACTTGTCGGCATTGGTTGCACCGATACACAACATCCCATAGGGGCTCAGTTTGATTTAGGTCAGACGAACGAGAGGGCCAGTCAATGGCATCAGTGCCTTCATCATCCCTGGCAACACGAGACCGGGCATTGTCCTGCACCAGGAGGAACCCAGAGCCGACTGCACCAGCGTGAGGTCTGACAATCACTCTGAGGATTTCATCCCGCTACCCTAACAACAGTCAGGGTACTGCTGGCTCTGACATGGAGGTCTGTGTGACCCTCACTGACCCACCAACAAACCGGTCATGCTGGATGATGTTACAGGCAGCGTAAT
>JAPZEB010000002.1:21669688-21684439 GCA_029783705.1 Chaetodon striatus
AAACAAATAAAAAATAATAAAATCAGTGATTAATGTCACACATGAAAAATTAATATACCAATAGCTAACAATAGATAGCTAAATACATTTCACCTACAGCATGTGCAAAACCTCAGTGTACAGTATTTTTCAGGAGGCACCGGGAACACTTCATCAAGTTACTGCTGTCATTGTAAGAATTTGGTATAAAAAGCGTGGCCAGATGTGGCTGATGATTAAAGAGTTTCCCCCAGAAAGCTGTTAGATAAGGTAGTATGTCTTTTGATGGAGCCAGCAACCCAGCATGGCTTGGTGGAAAAATGTATTTTTTGACAAGGGCCAGCGACAGACTTTGTTTTAACTTTGCATCCAAGTTAAATTAAAATACATTCTTTATGTTTAAAAAGTAGTATTTGGTCTCACATGCATTTGCACCATGCAGACTACAGACAGTCCCGCTATCTGATGCGTCTACTGGACAAGATGCAGCTGTCATGGGGAGAGGAGCAGCATGTAACTGAGCACAAAATGGGATGGAGAGAAGTTATTGTGACCTTATGTCGCATAGGGGGGTGGAGAGGAGTCAGTAAGTTAACACAACTTCATCATCAGCTCACTTGCTGTAAATGCAAACATTGGCTGCTGACTCGTTTAAGCTAACTGTAATGTCACCATTAAAATCAAACAGTCTAACGTTATCTAATATGCAACACTGACATTAATACTAACAGTTTACCTCATTGACTTGGGTTGAATTTGCTGTTGCAGCTGTGGCTGTCATGAGCTCAGGAGCTGGCGACTCTGTGCTTGTATGGGTGTAGTCAGTTTCATTTTCACTGCTGTTCATCATTATGTCAGCAGGGTGTTTTTCTTCACTCTCTAGGCCAGTGGTTTCCGACTGGTCCGCCACTGGTCCATTCTGAATGGACCGCAAGCGACTTGCAAACTTGTGAAGTTTGTAAAAAACACAATTCATTTTGGAGTACAGTAAATTTCCAGCACAGAGCTTTCATTTTGAAGTGCCATTTCCTGCTGTAGAGTGAGTGACTGACAGACAGATACTTGACAGAGACAGCATATCAACTAAACGACGTGGCCAAACTCAAGTATGACGCCAAACTTATTTAACAACATGGACCTCGAACTAATAACTAAGAAGAAATCTGGACCCCTGGCTGTACCATTGGAAACCACTGTGCTAGGCCACTGTAGATTACAAAACACCTTAAAATACACCTTTTTTAAGGTTTTGCTCTGTCATTAGCATCTTCAGGAGAGATGCCCCTCATTTTCTCTTCACCCTCTACACTCAATCTTCACATTTAGAGCAGACTCATAATGAAGGTTTAGATAGTAAATGTAGCAAACTCAAAAGTAGATTGCTGGCTCAAAGATATACTCAAGTAAAGAGTATAAGTACAGTTTTAAAAAATGAACTTGAAAAGTACTTATTTCTTAAGAACCTAGTTGTAACATCAGCTAGCTCAGTGGTGCTACATGAGATAGCAGTAGATGCACACTTCCCTCTGCACTTTGATCCAGTTGGCAGGTGTAGTTTGGTAAAGAGAAAGAGTTCCTAAATGAAACTGTTCACAACAAAGACTGTGGATTATCTTGAGTAACCCAGTCATGAGGCATTGCTGTTGAGTTTTTAAAATGTAGACTATTGTTCTGTTGCTTTGAGCACAAGATGAGTCCCATCTGGTTCCACAACTCTCAAGAGAAGGCAGACATCTCTACAGCTAGTATCTCCAACTCTCGGCACTTCACACCAAAACAATCTGGATTGATAAACAGCAGTGCAGGCAAGAGGCAAAATAGGTATATTTGATTTTGGGGTGAACTGTCCCTTAAAGATTTAGTACATGTGCTCACTGTTAACTCAGTGGAGACTCTGATGAGTGTCATCTTTATCCACTCAGATCATCCTGACTTCAGCGGCTGAACAGCAGCAAGATACATTTCAGAGAGACTTTAGTAAGAAAACCTGAAATTATCAGCCAAAAGTAAGGGGGCATAGCTCCCTCATCCCTGGTGGAAGTTATGCTCCTGGGTGTGCACATCATCAGAACTATGACAGAACTATAAATAACTCTTGATTGTCTTTAGGGAAACAATTAACATAAATTCCATCTTTTCCCACTACAGCATAATTAAAAACACCACAAACATGATAAAGACTTGGCAAGCCAATGTGCGGATGAAGCACTTGATTAGTCACCGCAGAGACCTGACCTCAGCATAACTGAGGCTGTGTAATTGCACACAATCTCTGTCAAAGTTGAGTCTATCACTAAAAATAAATTAGTACCCTGACAAAAACAAACCAAAATCAAATGGAAAAATGATTGCAAAATCTGAAGAGCTTGAAGGAATTTACCACGGGAGAAATACAGAACATCCTTTGGTGTGGTAACATGAAATACTGCTGCCTTGAAGTCTAAGAAACAGCACAAATACCTTCTTAAAACAGATTTTTACTCTTTATTGCATCTTTCTTCGTTCACTGCAGTGTTTTGATTGAATAAAAACCACATATCTTGAAATGTGCTGTGTTTAAGTAGAACCATTTACCTGGACTTTCAAGTGTCCCACTGCACCTAGCTTGAAATCAAGTGGCTGATTTTAGAACGCCAGAGGAAGGAAGACTTGCCCCAGCCTATTTATTACCAATGCTGCAGATTCCTTGTGCAAGACCCCTGACCCTTAACTGTTGTAGTAGGGCTTCAAGGTGTGAATGGGGAATGTGGAAGAATTGCTGTATAGAAGTGCCCCTCTGGCCCCTGACTTAGGGCGCAGATCCAGAAGAGCAACCACAGCTAGGTACCTGTTATTTCCGGTCTCTATATCCTCATTTTCTGTCATCTCTCCACCGAGATATAAATCTCCTTCAAAAATTCTAAAACTTGGCAATTTTCAAAATTGTGAGGCACGTTTTTATATTGTTAAAAGCTGAACACTGAATACACCATTTTAAAAGAGCACCATGTGATTCTATAATTAGTCATTGTGTTTTAAAAAACATCGACCTAACACTGCAGAAATTAAGTTCAAAAGTTTAAGAAATGTTGTTTTGGACAACAAAACACAACAAAATGGCTTTATTCATCAACCTTCTGAAGATGACAGTGAACCACTTTTATTACACAAATGGCCAACAGTTGGTTTTGGTGTCTACATACAGTAAAGCAGCTTAAACCACAGTAAATGGTTGGTAGAGCAGGTTGAAATGTTACTTCTTCTTCCCCCCTTTTGGAGCTTTGTCTAGTCCTTGGATGTACTTGCGAGGAATTTTATAGTGATCTGAAATTGAAAGAAAAGATTAGACAAATTGAATTTACTTGTGCAAATAAAGCAACTGAGAGACTCTATTGAGAAAAATTGTAATATACTTCAAATATTATTAAGTTCCAAACCTAGCAGCAAATTTCCAGCTTGATGAATCTGGTTGCCTTGGATCTGGACCAGGACTTTGTCCTTGGTTCCAGGGATGGGCTGTAAGACTGAACTGGCCTGGACTCTGTGCTGCAAAGCGGTGGCCACAACAGCGGGATCCAAACCGTACACTTCCAGGTTTTTTATAAGAGTGACCTGCAGATACCACATGGAAACAATCAGAGCCTGAACAATAAATCAGTATTAGCCTTCCGCTAATACATCTGATTGTATCGTGCCAATAATTAGCAAGACACTGCAGTACAGAAATGATAAATGTATGTTCGAGGTCATAGTGTGAGCATTACATGGTTTGTATAAACAGAAAAGTTGAGTAAAATGTCCCACACCCAGTGTCAGCTCATTCATCATCGTCACATTTTTGGCCACACTTGCGACGTAACTCCAGGGATGGCAGTGTCGGTCAGTCCATCCACCACTTTGGTCCAGACTAAAGTATCTCAACAACTAGTGAGTGGTTTGCAATGAAATGTTGCACAGATCTGCAGAGAATGAACCCTGACAATGTCACTTTCATTTAGCGCCATTATGAGGTTGACATTTGTAATTTGGAAATGTAATGTCCACCTCAGAATGCATTGTAATAACATGACATCCCCTTTAGCCTCAGTTGCACCTTGTGATTATCACCGATTAGCAAAACACAAATGCTGACACACTTAAAGGGAAATTCAGAGCATATGAGCTGTCTGGACACGATTCTCAGTGTGGGGGTGGTTGAGCCAGTGGCTAGCAGCTAACGGTGCTTACTCCATAAACACCACTAAACAATGGCCTGTGCTGACAGGGCTAATGGTGTTAACCAGGAGGGAACCACAGGGTGAATGCTACCCTTCCAAGATGATGCTGTCCCAATATCAGGGGTGAATGCAGTGCAAAGCGGTGGCAATGAGCTCTCAGGGGGATTTACACAGGCACTTACATGCGCCTGTGGCTGGACCAGCTTGCCACAACAAACCACAGAGAACCTCGGATTACAGTACACAGAGCCTTTAACTTATGACAGTAAACATGGTGAACATTATACCTGCTTCACATCAGCATCTGTCATCTGCAAATTGTCATTTAAACCAAGTCAGCTTGTATCTTGAAGCACCACTGTACCTTAATACAGCCTTACAGAGCTGCTAGCATGGCTGTAGAACCCTGTTACACTCTCTATCAGTATTGGCATAAAAGAAATCACTGCTGAGATTATAGTAATAGTTGTCACCTTTTTATTGGAGCCTCGAGATGCCACAGAGATGTCTATGGGCTCAATGTGGCCCTTCTTTGTTACAGGTGCTTGTCCGGGGAAGGCAACTTGATAGCATTCTTGCATTCTTCCCAACGTCCTATAAAAATGAGATGCCATTGTTTAATCTTTACCACAAGTTTCATGACAGAGTAAAGGCCGACAGGGAAACTGTAGAAGTGAGTTGTAATTGAGCAACAATCGCCGGGGCTGAAAAATGAAGCAAATGTGTAAGTGCCAAAAACTGAAATTCCTCTAATGGACACTTAAGGCTGGCTCCAGAAGCGAGTCAACCTTCATAGACCCCCATGTTAAAATGCCCAACTTTACAGCAGATATAAACATGTGTACAGCCTTTGGTCTTTATAGCTGATTTCAACATTCATGACAACTGTATGAGGGATGCATTTTTATATAATTCACCTGTTCACCTTGTATAAGGTTTAAAGTTATCAAGGTTTCCCACACATTCATTTGTTTGTGGCGCTCTGCCACAATAGCAGCATTCGCCGCCACATTTAGATTTTTTTGGGGAGACATTTCTCTCCCCCTCTCACAGCAGAGTGTACTCTGGGCACAAACAAAGAAGTCAGGCACAGTGAAAGTGAAACTTAACTGTTTGTTAACTCATACAGCTTCAGTGTTGTCTATCATTTTCCCAGACTTCTTAAAATGGAACTGGCTGTGTTATCATGGAAACTAAGCACCCTGCTCTAATCCATCAATCTGATCTGATCAACTCTTATCGATCCGATAAGTGTGACGATCAAACTTCTGCTGAGGAAAAAAGTAAAACTCAAAGATATCTGTTGGCGTTGGGTTCATGGACACGCAATAACCTCAGAATTCGGAGAGGGGACAGAATGATCAGACAGAAACACAGACACACACAAAAAAGAAAGTTTGCAGACACACTTCAACCATACCAACTGTTTTTGTCTTTTTCTGTGGGACACTGAGGTATGCATAATTAAGGACGTGGCGTCTGTGAGGCGTTGCCAGAGGCTGAATCCAATTATCCGGACTTCACCGCCCTCGCAGAATCATGGACCTCGCAGGCGTGGTCCGGAAAAGTTAAAATTCAAAGTTAAATTATTGTTCCTTCAAGGATATTAATGGGCACCTAGCATTCATACAAAACACACTTATATATCTGGACAAAAACAACAACAGGACACCGTTTACAGAGAGGCTCAAAAGGAGGTTCTACAGCGTCCAGGTCAAAAACACAAGTGAATGATGTGTGCAAATTAGCAAGCGCAACAACAGTTAAACATTATCTACCTTTTAACATGTAGCAGCTAAAATACAGCATGGTTCTCGTAACAGGCACTTTCAAACGACAACCTGAGGGTAACAGAGCAAATTCTGTTCAAAGGGCGTGATCTTGGCTCCAGGGAGGAAGTAGCCTGTGTAAGCAACTGCCTGTACAAGGTCTGTGACTGGGGCTTAACTCCATCCTGAAACTTACAAAGAACTTGAATAAGGCTAGTGAGCCTGTTTTTGTTGGCCAAAGTCAAGGACTGCTGGACTTTCGTCATTGTGGAAGCTGCATGGCTTTCATAACATCTTTATCAAGAATTATGCCCAAGAACCTAAAGCCATCCACCCACTTGATGACAGCTCCTCTAACGGTGGTTAGGAGTAGATTTGGAGAAATCTGTCTAAAACTAATAACAATGTCTTTTGTGTCCACACACTGAATTGGAAGAAGGACCCATCACACGGGCATACAAAATCTCCAAACACAGGGCCGTGCGAACGCTCCTCCCCTACAAGACGACTTGTGATCACAGAATCATCTGCCAATTTGATAATGTGTCTATTTGTATGCTTGCTGCAGCAGTGGTTAGTGTACAGAAACTGAAGTAATGGAAAGAGACAGCAGCCTTGAGGAGAGCCAGTGGAGGAGTGCAGCTGATTAGAAAAGGAGCCATTTACCCTCACTCACTGGGACCTCTCAGTAAACAAGCCCAGAATCCAGTCAACTGGGTCAAAATCCAAATCCACAATCCAATCAGTCCATAAAGTGCCTCAAGCACTGACTTCCTGAGGGTCCTCTTAGGGTGCACACTACAGGTCAACTGATAGTGGCGTTTCAGAGGCCAATACGGTAACGATAGCATGGAACCGGAAAAAGAAATTAAAACCTTTTTTTTTAACCCGGATCACAAAACACAAATGTTCCAAATGAGTTACCTACTAAGCCACACAATCTTTATTTACCCAGAGTAATGAGGAGTGCAATAGAAAAGGATTTGCTGGATCATAAAATACAGATTTGTTTTCTGTTGCTGAAAGAAAAAGATCAGAGCCGTTCTTCACCTTGCTTCATGTTGCCAACAATCTCTACTGTCCAAGCTGACCAATCACAGTTCTTGTGCTCTTCGTGTGGTATCTCTGTGAGCCTAGGCCACCTCTGTAGGTATTTAATTTATTTACTTTTGCATGTGAGTTTAGTGGAGCCAACAATACAGACCCTCTGCAACAGTTAAGGCTGTACCTGACTCAGAATCATGTGGTTCAAATTAAATTTGGCTGTTCATTACAGATATTTGACTACTGGTTTCTTTTTTTTCATATAGAGTTCGAACAAGGTTTGGAGGGACGTTCAGGGTGACAGTGACATTCACATAATATAATAAACATGCCAAGTTAGCCCTTCAATGTAATGTATGCTAACTATGCTGACGATGGATTGGAAGTGTGCAACAAAATTTTTTTGCCAACACTAGATATGAAAAAAGCCAGAGACTGTATCACATTAAGTTGCTGTGAGCTGTAAATTAACCACTTCTGAGCAGAAAGCAGAAGATAACATTTGGGAGCCTGACTGGGCAAAGTTTCTCTTTCTCCGGGGAGCTGACTTTGTTTCCCTCAGACTCACCCTGGGTCAAAAAATGAGGAGTGAAGTGCACTGCACACTGCTCGTCTTGAAGAATCTCAGTCGACTGAGGGGTTTTCAACTGAACTGGCCTGGATTTGAAACTTTGACTTTCAGAGAACAGCTCTGGCAACATCTTGAGCATAAAGTACGAGAATGTGGCTTCAGAGTTAACACTATCTCTTTGCTAACAGAAGTGATTTCTGCCTAAAATTTGAGTGTCTATCACAGTGGTGGACAATAAATCACACATCAACAAAATTCAAATGCTTGGTAATGACCATTTCTAAAAGTACTTGAAGGAACATTCATCACATAAACCTTTAAAAGAAACACCTCAGGTCAACGTTAATCATTACTGAGCTCACCATAAAAACATAGATAATGATACCCGTAAATCTTTATAACATACTCAAGTTGAAAACGCAATGCAGTGGAGGTCTTTTTACTTTTCCCAACCAGTACCATGAAATCCCGCTGTGATACTGATTACTTCCACCAAAACTATTCTCTAATTAAAGTCTCTCTGTCTCAACACTGAGCAAACTGGATTTCACTTAAGGCGAAAGAAACTAATGGTGCATCTTGTTTTTCCATAGCATCAGGTAGAAACCAGATGTTGCGAACATTCAGAGCAGCTGTATAATTGTTGTCTACAGATCAGATGTGTATTACAGATTCTAATTAGCATCATTATTTCATCCTGCGTGCATTCTGCAATGATGATGCTGACATAATGGAGTATTCACATGTATAATGGATCAATTTATCAATTTTTTCAGAACCAACTGTTAATCTATTGAAGTCCACAGTATATATATATATATATATATATACAGTACATCATATGCACTGTATTGTTCTCCCATTTGAGCCTACCAAGGGAGCATATTAACACCTGTTAATATATACAAGAATATATACATAAAATATTTGTTCCTATTTGAAGGTAGCTGAAAATTACTGAGTTTAAGACTTAATACAAAACTTGGACAGCAAAACCAAAACCAAGTGATGCCACTTAAAAAAAGACAAGCTTAGAAAAGCTCTGGAACACCATAATCTGGCAGGTGTGCTGCTGCCGCCTCCTGGGGAGTGGATGGCCTGGGAGCCGAGTAGATTGCTGGTGGATTTACAGAGTGCAGCATGAAGTTGTTGGAAGTTAAAACTACAAACAACAGACTTTTTGCCTAAGCTGGCAAGCTAATGACTATCAGGACTGTGTCTCTTCTACTCAAAAAGTGCAGCTGCAGGCTACCATTATGCTACGCTGTCCCTTTTTTGAAGTACCAATTAATTTTTCTATGGACTCACAGAAGTATGCTACGGCGGAAAGAAAAAAGTGCAAAGTCTTATAATGTTCGTGGAAAACACTGCTGTTTATTCTGGCATCATGTTGGCTAAAATCTCTGTGACATTTTCACCTAAACAAGCACGCATGTCAACATTATGGACAATATCGAGGCCAGCAAAAAGATCAAGGTCATGTCCATGGATCAGAAGTAAGTCGATAATGCAATTAACATGAAAGTCCTATTACAAAGACCAAAACCGTTTTTTGTACCAGGCTGTAAACATGATTACTTCTGCTGTAAAGTTGGACACTTTAACATGGGAGTCTATAGGAACTGACTTGCTTTTGAAGCCAGCCTCAAATGGCCATTTGAGGATCTATAGTTTTTGGCACTTCTGCGTTGGCTTCATTTTTCAGCCCTTACCCGCTTCAGTATAACTCTTTAAATTACATTACTGTTTAAATCTTACAATGTACATGGTCCTTCAAAAAACAATCAAAATAAGAAAACAAAATAAGTCTTTACCTGCCAAAGAGGTCATCCCACTTGAGAGACTCGACCTCCTGGTACTCTGATTTCTCCAACAAGCAGTCACACAGAGTAGGGTTTACAGTCACGTAGCTGTTAAGGGGGGAGAAAAGCAATGAATAAAAGCACATCATACAGTGGAAATAGCTGCCTTGTAAAGCGATGCCAGTTGCATGTCAGATTTATTTAGCTTCTCCCATCCCTCATTATCAATTTGTTACACATCAGAAGAGGCACGATTTTCATGACCTCAAAGGACACATGATATGTCCCTTCTGTTTACGAGTCACATTTTAAGTATTTTAGCCAGTTATAACAACATCACATGGTCTGGGGTCAGCTCTGTGCGCTCAGTTACCATTGAGGCTGCCCTTTCACCATTGCACTCGTGTGTGAAAAAAACTGGCAAGGCAGTTGTGTTTAAAATCCATCTGAGGTTTGTGCTCTCAGTGTTGTCTCATTACAGAGGGGCTTTTTCCTCTTATGTCAGCTGATTAGCATGTAGGGTTTGTCTACAGCACACCAATGTCCGCGTATGGAATGTGCGCATATACTTACTTCTTATTATTTTCATCGACCAGTTCATTCGTCTTCACATACTCTGTGATGATATGTCTCACTTCAGCTGGCTGCAGTACTGTACCTTTCCTGTAGGGGCATTAAAGCACATATAAGCACAATAATAACTGTGCATGTGGGAGAAACGTGCCAATATACCTTTTTTCATCTTTTTTAAAGACTTACAATGCCACCGAATTTAATTTACTGGATTAAAAAACCAAGACAGAATTGGCAAAACTACCACTTATAGTGATCAATTTATGTATTAAATGCTTGAATAAAAGCCACATACCGCCGCATTTATAGATTATGCTAGTTTGCAATGCCTGTCCCTACTTTGATCTTTAAAATACACAAAAACGAAATAAGAAAATTCATCCAGTACAAAACAGCCCAACACATGAACACCACTATTTAAAAAGATCCGTTCCAGACATTGTTTTAGACATATAAATACACTGCCGGGAATAAAACTTAAATAACCTCGTTAAAAATTCTTAAAATTGCATCTGTACTCATTCTCCCTGGTTTAAAATCCAAAATCAAGTTATGTATGGCACAGCTATGGATGTACAGGCTGGAAAATTAACCAGAACACTGAAAAACATTTAATGGATGCAAAAAACAGTGCAGCTGCCAGTGAAGATGCCAAGTGATGATTCATGAGTGTCTGAGATATCAAGTTATTTATTTATATTTATTTTCAATTTTGTGACTTGTGTCGTGAGAAAACTGTCTTATACCCTAGATGTTTGCTGATACAAAAGCTTAAACTTTCCCTTCTCTGCAAACGTGGCTGCATCAAGAGGCCAGGTTAGGAAAACACCAACCCACCCACCCACACACCTCTTTTTTGCATCCAAAAAGAGAGGCTCCAGTCGAGCTGACACAGAATACAGAGTTGTGATCTCAGGAGGATGGTACGGAAGTTCTCCTTCCCCTCCATCCTGCGCCAGAGCCGCTTCAACATCAGTCTCCTCAGGAACTTTAAAGGAGCGCAGTCTATAGAGTGTTAATGTGAGAAAAAGCAAAAACAAAAGGGGTTGTCAGTCTGAATGTGGGCGGCCTACAGGTTTGAATCTCAACCAAGAATTTCTTTAAGTTGGGGCACGGCTTGGCTCACTCTTGATTTTTCCAGTCCACCTCCACAATGCTCTCCACACCCTTGGTAAGTTCCTTTACTTGCACAAGGTTGCGCTGCTTCTGCATGGCCTGTAGAAACTTTGACAGCTGTTGGGAAAAAAGCATTAAATAAATGCTTACAGATGGAGTTATAAATTAGTCTTTTTATATCAGTAAAATGTCACATCGTGGACATTGAATATACCTTTTTATAGCTGGATTTCTTGATATCAAGTTGCTTTCCACTTGGGCTGAAATAATAAAGAATGTTTTCAGTACTGATTTTCACTCCTCCTCAGCACATCTTAAAAGATGAACTGTACTTTACCAGCAGGAGAACATGTGGTTGCGGAGAAACGTGCTGGTCAGCAGGGGGAGCTCCGACTTCTTAACCTTGCACTTAAGAGCATGGAGAAAACACTGCAACAGCAGGGCGTCCATTATCTCTGTAACATCAGTATTTGACCTGGGTCACATCCTCTTCTCTCTCTGAACAGGTTCCCATTTTGCCACATCAGAAAATCTTATCCTCCAGTTATTAACAGCAACTCATGACTAATATAACTCCCTGCAGGCCTGTCCTGCAATCGTTTAGTAGTGACTGTCTCAATTTAATTTGAATTTTGTATTATGGTACTTATGAAGCTTATTAAAAGCCAATGTGGTACAACTGAGGTGTTAATTACTTCAACGTCAAATCTACAACTTCAAATATTTCCTTTGGAAATAACACTGTAATGATGGGAGGTGCAACTAATTCTGGTACCTTGGGGCATTTTCTGGTCATCCTGGCTCCCCTCCTCTTCCTCATCGCCCTTTTCACCCCTCTCTTCCTCCTCCTCAGCCAGACTCAGCTCCTCAATAACAGAGCAGGCTTGATCCGTGACCGTTTCACTGGGACTCTGCTCCTCCTCCGCACACTTCTCAACCACCACCTCCTCCTCCTCCTCTTCCTCTATCTTATCTCCCTCGTATTCCTCTCCATTCACCCCTTCTCCATCACTCTCTGCATCTGGTAAAGAAGGAGGACCTGACTTGTCTCCAAAAGCCCTAAAAGGAATTGAAAAACAAATGTGTGAAGTTTATGGCTGCACAGTAAATCCCGTAAAGTAATTTTGGCTACATTTATTAAAACTTTTAGGGTGCCAGCTCTGCACGAGACCTTGTATATTTGAGGGCGACTGAGCATACAAAACCTAAAAACATGGGCTGATTAGTTTAATCAATAATGTGTGCTAATTCTGAAACAATTGTTCAACAAATTGGGAGATATGTTTATTTGCGTTCTTACTGAGAAGATTGCCACTAGATGTGAGAGCAGTATCAATCTTCTCATCTACTGCTCGGCAAAATAATTTAAAACTACCCTTTGAATAAAACTGTTCACAAAACTGCCTTATTTAATTCAGTAGGATGAGGGACGCTACTCACCAGAGATTATCCATGTACGCGTGGAGAACACACACTCCTCTTCCTTTCATACCCAAACTCTGCATTTCTCCTGTGGACACTGCAGCAGTGCCAACTGCAACAGGAGCTCTGCAATCCACCAAAAGAACAGTGTCACACTAATCTGTGAGGTTATGATCTTCCCAAATATTTCATTATTACTTACCTGTTGTTCACTAATGTAACAGCACAGCAGTCGCCCTGTTTCACATCTGGGAGACCACTTGAAGGCACCGCCACACCTGGCAGCATGAGATCTTTGGGGAAATTACAGTGTCTGTTAATTAACATCAATATAAATGTAAAGTATTAAACATCTGCCTAGATCTAGATTTAAGAAAAAGAAGTGTACCTGCCCCTCCAATCATCTTCTGAAGCACAGGAGGCCATGTCCTAAATGTTGGCAGGACAGCAGGGTAACGCCAAAGCACATACACTGAAAATTACATTATGACAATGCACAGTTAAAATAAGTTACAAAAGGAGCTTACAGTATTTTATCCACTCAATCATCACAGTATGACTTTATAGCCTGCTCATTACCTGTAGGATAAAGTCGTTTCTCCAGTTCAAAGAACAGTGGATTTTTGTGAAGAACATAAAGTGTCACGGCATCTCCCTTATGTGCATAAATCTTCACTACATTCAGTTCCTCTTTGTTGGGGACCAGCTCAGACAGCTCGTCAGCAGACAGCGAAGGAAAGGCTGCAGATATGTCAGCTTTGAGCTTCCGCCTGAGGGGAAAAAACAAACGTCTTAGTCACAAGGTAATGTCATACTAGTAAAAACCACTGCAAGAAATTTATTTATCATCAAATAAATCTACTGGCACTATTTTCTCTTTAACTGCACACATCCTTCTGTTGTTTTCACATATCCTTAAAAATGCCATGAATCATACTTTCCTCAGACTTTACCGCTTAATAGGTTATTTAATACAGGGCCTGCTTATTAATGAAATATTTTCCTCTGACACTGTGGCGTTTTTAATTAAATTTGTCTGAGACTGGTGAATTGCTGGTAAATATTCTGTCAGTGTACTGAAATTTGCAGGTCTTACAATGAGTCAGGGTGATCCTAATGGACAGGGCTGTGCAATACAATCACCAGAGGTGGCTATACATAACATTAGACTGAAAACAAAGAATTCACACACACCCACATTTCCCAGCATGCAGGACTAAGTAGTTTGTAGTTTGCTGTTTCCTGTTCCATAACACAAATGTCTTCTTTTGTTATTATCTGTTCAGAACATGATGATTTATGCCAGTTATTGTCATTTGTGTGTTAATTTACAGTTTGCACCATTAGTGAGTTGACTAACCCACTTCATGAACCTAGCTGTATTTTCCCAGTGAGTTAAATGTCTGATGTTCATCTACTACATGTCAATTTGGCAGTACTCAGCGAGTGGGCTAGTCCTCTATGAAGCAGAAGTTGTCACAGTATTAAAGATATAATTCTGGGGAACAGCTGATTGTTGTTGGCTTTGCAGAGTTATATAATTCAGAGAGAATACTGAAATGTCAAACAATACTCAGGCAACATATTGACATATTGTCAGCTGTAATTGAGCTGAATTTTTCTACTCAGTTCAGGTGCTGGACCCAGTATTTATATAGCTAACTACAACTAACGACTGATGTGCTGCAGGGGTGTGAATATATAGATGCATGGACAAACTAGTTTAACCTTGTTCCAGCAAAGTCAGATGAGGTCTAATATCTGTGCAGCTTTCTGACACGCTCAAAGTTTATCTGCTTTAATGGTTTTCACTAAACCACGAGAGTACATGAATAAAAATGGGAAACAGCAGCTGGGAGTAAATGGCGACAGGCTCAGGTCTGGGCTAAGCTGACAGCAGCAGTGACTCACCTGTCTGATCCTTTTATTGCGGTGTTGGATTTGACACGAAACGGTTTCGCAAACATCTTTTCAGAAAATAAAGAACTTCTGTGACGAATTCAGCATGTCCACTACCGAGATAATGTAATTGTTTTTAATACATCAGCACACAAACTCTCAAACAGCACCTCTGTACCAGCGGAAAAGCCCACTACGTTGCTTATTTTGGCTGTACAGTTATCTATTCCTCGCTTGGTATGGCGGTCCGTGGTATATTTATGTCCGACGTGAAACTGTACCGCGGCAACTTAACGGGAGCTTAGTTCCGCGCGCCGAACGACACACATTAATGTATAATGAGAAAAATGTTTCTTTTTGTAATTAAAAAAAACTTCAGG
>JAPZEB010000002.1:21684539-21697955 GCA_029783705.1 Chaetodon striatus
AAAATATTTTTTTGTACAACTCTTTTTTCAAAAAGAGTTTGCCTTATTTTTAAAATATTTTTTGTATATTTTTAGCATACATATTTTCTATTTTTAATCTTTATTTAATTTTTTATAATACACTGTCCACTCTTGACTTTCTATCTGTGCTTTGAGCTGCTTTGACATGTAAATTTCCCCAGTGTGGGATCAATAAATTTTTATCTTATCTTATCTTATCTTATCTTATCTTATCAGTTCTGCACCCTGTACTGGAACTATGTTAAATTGCATAGCACCTATCAGATAAGATAAGGTGGTTGGGTAACTATACAAAAAAAGGTGCAGCAAGATTTTTGTTTTGTGTTTATATTTTGGTTGCTGCAATATCATTTCTGCCACTGAATCAAACAATATTCTTCTGTTTGAGTTTTGTACAGCTGTCCCTGTCTTGTGATGTACATTCTACAAAAAAAGTTAAAATAAGTAAATACATTAAAAAAAGCACAAGCTTTTTTTTGTTTGTTTGTCTTGTCTTGTTTTTTTTTTTTACCAGTGGCTTCGGTTTAAAAAAAAAATAAATAAAAAAGGGGCAGAGCGGTATTTTGCGATTTTTTTGTGTGCTGGGATCTTATTTTTCAGAAAATATTGCTACCATAATAGTCCCGCCTCTAAGATGGCCACCAGCCAATCATAATTCAGCAGTGTGGGTAGTTGGGTGGCCGTTAGGTTGCCCACTACCCTCCTTTCCCCAGGCACGCCCGTGTCGGACCATTACAGAGTGATGCTGCTTTAATTTCCACCATTTCCGTCCGGAAGTTTGGTAATTTGTTGATTAATCAGTATAATTTTATTTATTAAGTTATACCACACGCTTTGAACTGCGGGCTAACTTGTTAAACTGTGGCAGTCAGTCAAGACTGCCACTTGAAAGTTGACTTCCCGGACAGTCACCCGCTTGTGTGTGCAGGACTTTGAGTGAGAGCTGTCTAGCTGTCCCGGCTAGCGGTGGGCTAATATCACACAAGGACAACATGAGCTAACGTTTGGTGTTAACAGCTAGCTAAGAAAGTTAGGCAGTGAGAAGAGGAGAAACGCACCTGTCGGACGGTTGCTATCACTCATGTGCTGCCGATAGTTAACATGTCGAATCAACCGGCTTTCCCGATTCAACAGCAGCCAAATGTGAACTCCGCTCCTTTCCCACAGTGTTTTGTGAAACCTTTTAACAAACCTCTGCAAATCAAAAGGAATGTCATAACAGACGATTACAGTGTAACAAGTCAGGTGCTCGGGATGGGGATAAATGGCAGAGTGTTGGAAGTATTCCACAAAGAGAGTGGGGAAAAGTATGCACTGAAGGTAAACATACTGTTATCTTAATCTTTCACTGAGTTGTATAACAGTATAGATACTAGATAAACGTGTCAAATTGATACTGAGAGGAGAATGGACGCTTTCTGTGCTCGAGCTTTTACAACATAATACTAAAAAAAAAAAATCCTCTTAATTTTTATTGTGGCTATTAACTACAAATATGAAGTCCATTGGCCTCATGTTATGAGCTGGAAAGTTTGAAACCTGCACCACTATAATTTGGTATTTGCTAGTAAATATAGCAGAGCATGAACTTTTAAACTATAGCACTGTCCAGTTACAGTGATATTTATATTTGATATTGGATATGGAGTAAATCATGCTTGGCTTCATTGCAGATGGATGTTTGTGTATGTACGTAGCTCTCAGGATGTGTCAGAGGTGGTCATATTAACTCTGGCAAGTGTAATGGCCGTTGCACAATCCAGGATGACCACAAATTATTACTGGTCTGTGAATATGGTTCAAAAAATGTTAATGTTGTGTGCATTGATGTCTTTCCTTCTGAGTGTGAATATTACGTACAGGCAGCATCATAGTGCACAGATGAAGCTTTGAGAGCCATTTTTCTAGTGCACTGTGCTGCTTTTAGGTCATCAGCATTAAAAAGTGGAAAACCCAGCAGTTGGGAATATTTTATACTGATTTGGACTTGTGCGTTTGATAAATTTAATGCACATCTACACAGCAATACACAACATTTCCATTACTTCCCAGCAAGCCTGTTTCCCTAGGTCCTGTTTTGCTTCAGTTACTTGTTATCTACATTTCCTTGATTTAATGAATACTTGCGTAGAAGCCTCTGAAACTTGTTTTTTATGAGATGTGAGCGGTAAACAGGATCAAAGCCTGGTTAAAGAGGACTGTTGTGCAATGAGTTTGTCTGTCCTTTGTCGCATTCCCTGAAATCAGTCAAAGAAAGTGCAGTCAAGGCTCAGCTCAGGATGCATCAAGCCCAGCAAGCTGAAAGTTAACAGATGCTTCTCTCTTATCTTTGATTTTTAGAAAATCTGCTTCTCATACACAGTTTCCTCTTTCCTGTCCACAAGACAGTATGTGTCACCCTCTTAATATTAAATTCTACCACTAGGGAGAGATTTATAAAGATCCCACTGCATTCCTCTGGATCAATTAGTCACCGCTAAAGCACATGTGATGCATATCCAGCTAGAAAGTACCTGTTGTGTTTGGTGCATTCGCAGTGACAGGCAGTATTTAGAGTTAGAACAGAGCACTGCCAAAGTTCAAGAGGTGGGGTCACTGTTGGCATTAAATGTGAGTTGTTTTTTTTTCTCATGGGAACCTATAATTTTAGGGGGTTCGTGCACAGCTGACGGCTTTGTCAAGTTCTAATTTCTGTTCCACCGTTTGTGAATTATATACGGCCTCGGGCCTGTTGAGGTGTTTTGAAAGAGGAGTGTTGACTTTTCCTATCCAAATGCTGTCAGCCAGAAAGAGAGAGGGGGAACATGCCTGTGTCTAAAAGTAGCCTCATGTGAGAGGCCTGAGATATCTGAGAGATTATGACGTCTGGTTCAGGAACAGCAGGACGAGGTGTCACGCAGATAGCACACGCTCAGCTTTCATTAGGCAGTGAAGGACTTTTGAGATGGGTAAACAAAATGGAGAAGTTAGGAAACGACCAGTCTTTTCAACGACCTGTGTTTGTTTTAGACAAGTATGAGATTATTATTACTTGCAGAGCCACATATTTGTGTAGACTTCAGTTGGTAATTTTTTTGATGAAAAGCAAATGTTCCTTCCCACATTTTTGTTTGTGTAGACTCCTAATTTGCATATGTCAGATATGATTTCTTACTAGAGACCCACCCAGTTAGTGGGATCAGTGCAGTTTCTTTAGAGATTTTTTGCCAAATTTATGTAATGAGCTATATTTACTCAACTAATGTACTTAAGTACAAATTTGAAGTACTTGTGCTTAATTTGAGCATTTCCTTTTTATACATTATACTTCTGCTTTACTATATCTCTGAGGCAAATACTATATTTTTACTCTACTAAATTTGTGTAACTAACATTGACAGTTTAAGTTACTTTTCTTTGAGATTACAACTTTACATACCCTTCCTGTCCAGTGAAAATAAACAAACAAACAAACAAAAAATTAATTAGATTTTTTCCCTCATAAACTGTAGGATTCAGTGTTCCTTTGTGTGTTTAGAAAATTCTCTCTCTTCTTAAGCCAAAAAAGCCCTGTTTAAAACCCTTTTTGGATCAGCTGGAAAATACATCATCACAAAGCTGAAAACATGGCTGTGTTTCTAAACTCATAAAAAGTTGACTTTCTAGAGATGCATGGTTCTCACAGGACAGCAATGCCACAAGCATATTATGATTTTAAAGAATAGGATGTATTGTATTAGATTAAACTACCTAACAGTCTATAAAGTAGTAAAAAATAGCACAAACATCTTCAGCAGTAAAATGCAACATTGGGCAGCAGCATATATAAAGCATATATACAATAAACGCTGTCAGGGAGCATTTTACTGCACAGTGAGTACTCTGACTTTTGATGCTTAAATTTTGCTTTTAATACCTGTATCCTTTTACTTTCATAAGATTTTGTTTGTCTGACTTTTACTTGTCGTGGAGTATTTTCACAGAGTGGTTTGAGTACTTTTACCTGAGTAAAGGATCTGAGTACTTCTTCCATCACTTCACTGGCCGAGTTTAACTGAAAGCAAACAGACAAGAAGTGTGACAGTGTGCAGAGCATACAAATGTATATTAAAATCCAGTCACAGATGCCTCTGTAATCTATTTGAACATCAGTTAATCACCATCTTTCACACAGCCATCGCGCTGACATTTCTCAGGTTTTGTAAACGCAGTGCATTTCAGAAAATGAGAACAAATTTTTTACTTTGACATACAGTGCGTGAGACAGGCTTATCCGGTCCACAAAGTGTACCACAGTAAATCATTATTTAAGGCTCTTTGTAGGAGTCTGATAAAGAAGATTGTAAAACTGACATCCCTGAGGTTGCAACAGATTTATGCAGTGATGAGTGCAATCAAAAAGTCAGCATGCAGTAATTTTTCTTGTGATATGAGTAAATACATGTTGTAGCAGTATGAATGGTATTGTTCTGCACCCAAATTCATAAAAGTTGAATCACGTCTTCCATTACATATGGGTAATTACAGCAGTTACAAATATTTCCAAATAAATCGATATATATCGCATAAATACTCTGCTTACAAGTAATTGCCCAGAACCTAATATGCACTTTCTAATCGACTACGCTTCGTTCTGTGGTCGTAATGACTCACACTGAGATGATTTGCAATAAGAGCTGCAAATAATGATTATTGTCATTATTGATTAGTCTGCAGATTATTTCCTGGATTTATTGTTTTGTCTATAAAATGTCAGAATATGGTGAAAAATGCCTGTTATCATTTCCTACAGATCATGATGACATCTTTGAATGCCTCATTTCGTAGTGTACTATCATGTATGCCCAAAAAAAGATTAAATCCTCACATTTTAGAAGCTGGAGCCAGCAAATATTTAGGAGTTTTGCGTTTCAAAAAATGACAGTTTGATTATCAAAATAGTTGCCAGTTTATTTTCTGTGGACAAAGCAGCTCAATTTGAAACAGAAACAAGCTGTGGTGGCCCCAGAGATTTTTTTTAGTGGTGGTCAGATTAGGCCACTGAAAATCTTGGGGTGGCACACTAAAACCGAAATTCATATCTGGATTTTAGGAATTCTCTGATGCGGTTGAAGTATATTGGCTTGTTGAAAGCTGTGTCAGTATGAGAGTTAAGGAATGGCATAGTGATATACTTTGGTTTCTTATTGTACAGTTAATGTTATTAATTATCTGATGTGCATAGACCTACATCGGTACAGTTAACATTTTGAGTTCCACAGCAGTTCTGTTTTAATGTGTTTTGTGTCTATACACGTTAGGCGATTTATTGTTCATCAAGGCTGGTTGTCCTTTTGCTTAAAAAAGACAAATATACAGCTTTAATCTGAAGGAGTACATTGATTGTAAGTGACAAAACATTCATGGGAGCAAGCTTCCTCAAGTTTAGGGGAGACTAGTGGGAACCCATAGAACCTATTTTCTGAGTTATAGGGACCCTCTTGTAAAAGGCCGTGCCAGATGTTTCCTCGCCAAAATATAGCCTAAATGTGGAGCATTATTTGGCCCCCTCCCCAACAAGCGATGTCAGAATGGTTGGTAATATGAATGCTTCAAGATAGATGCTTGCATAAAAAGGAGTGTGCCACAGCCTCTTAGAGACAGCAATAGCAATAAGCCTCCAGCAGTTTTCGCCATGGGGGGCCAGTGGGGGTGCCAGTGATTGTTTTATGGGGCCATGGCCACCCACCCGGGGGCACCACTTGAGGCAAGGCTTTCCTGCTTGTAAAATCTACCTTTGTAGGTAAAATGCCTGAGCTCTGTAACTGCTTGTAAAACATTTACCCAACGTGGTATTTAATTTTGCTAACTGCAGACAAAACATTATACTATCAAACTGAGAGCAAGTTGACATGCCTGCATTTGAAACTAAAAATCTTGTCATGCTTAAATCTGATTTGTTCACTCCATTGCGCTGTGTGTTTCAGATGCTGCAGGATTGCCCAGAGGCCAGGCGGGAGGTAGAGCTCCACTGGAGGGTGTCACCTTGCCCCCACATTGTACCCATCATAGATGTTTATGAGAATCTCTACCAGGGCAGAAAGTGCCTCCTCATCCTGATGGAGTGGTGTGTACTTCTGCATGCACACACGCGCACAATTAGACCCAATAATGTTTATGCTTGATCTTAAAAAGTGTTCTCATATGTCGACAAAAGCAGATATCCTTCTTTGGACATTGTTCATCTTTGAAGTGCTCCTAGGGGTTGTGGCTTGTATTAGTTGCTTTGTGTGCTCGTGGAGCTGCTTTTGTTAATGCGTACCAACTGAGGTGAGTAGTTTCCAGAACACCTGGGGCCAGAAAGTAATAAAAAGCAGGCAGACGCTGCTTTGTCTGAGGCCGGCATCTACCTGATCCACAGCCATCTCATATGTTACAAAAGAGTGAAAAAAAGTTCTCAAAGAGAAATAGGATATGATTAACACAGTGTCATTATAATCCCGAAATTATTGAACAATAAAGGTGACTAATGATGAGTGAGTGTTTAGCGGTTGCAAGTGTTGAATGTTTCCAGCTGTTTGAAATTTCGATCAAAAGCTTTTCACCTAAACTTTCGTCGTGTTGAGGGAAGTTTTATTTAACCTTCTGCCAGAGCAGGTTTGTCAGGATTTATAGGATATTTTGTACTACTAATTCTTAGTCCTGAATCTTCTTCCTGGACACACACCACACATATCTCTCCTCTTACCTTCAGTGCTATTTAACAGTCTAGATTGTTTTGGTGTGAGTTACAGAGTGTTGCCAAAACTGCTTACAACAAGGTCTGGGGATTATCTTGAATATCTGGTTCATGATTTTTGGAAAGAGGCATCGCTGTTGAGCTTATTTGGCATTTCTACTGCCAGTATCTTCGACACACGGTAACTCACACTAAAACTTCCTAGAAAAACAGCACTATTAAGAGAAAAGATATGTATTTTTTATTTTTAAGGGAACTGTCCTTTTAAATATGAAGCTTACACAACCATTTTTGGACTTATAACCAAGATCTTTGAACCACTAACAACAAAGACTGATACAGTGAGCAGGTGGCCCAAGCAGCCACATAGAGCCTTGATAACAACCTCTCACTTAACACATCTAAAACACAAGAACTATAATCTATAACGCATTGAATTTTAGGTTTTAAAATAGACAATAAATAACATTTAAAATCTCACTATAGATTTCAGGCACAGCCCCTTCAAAAACCCATGCACTACTTAGGAGAACCTATAACCATTACTGACTCTCAAATTCCTTGGCTCACACATCAGCAACGCACTGAGATGGAACATTAATACAGACCACATTCCCAGAAAAGACTGATTTCTTTATTTGACAGCTTAAAGAATTTAGACTAAAACAAATGGTCCTCCTTCACAGCCATGACTGAGAGCCTGCTCAGCATGTCTGCAATAGTTTGGTATGGCATCACGTACACTTACAGTACATAGGTGAAAAAAATTCAGCACATTGTCAATAAATTATCCGAGATTATTAGCTCCCCCCCATCAAATAAATCACTATGTCACAAACGCACAATCGAACCAGCTGAAACATCATCTCTGATAACTCTCACCCTGCCCACCACCTGTTCCAGCCGATTTAAGTAGTTCTCAAACTGTTTCTAATGATGTACCCCCTTTGAAATATTTTTCCCCTGTTAGGGGAAGTGAACATGTTATGACAACTGACAGTTAAAGGGAGTTAATGAAAACATTGAAAATAAGAATATTTACTTTAAAATGTGTTTATCAAACTGACATCATTTTAAAAAATTAAATATTATTGTAGAATTATTTTAGGAATTATGCATGACTGATATTTAAAAAAAATATATGTTTAAAAAAATCTCTCGTACCCCCTATGGGTATCTGTACCCTGATGTGAGAGACGGTGCTCTAGGAGGAGCCATAGGTTCCAGCGCCCCCGCAAATCTTATTTTTAAAACAGTTTTTTCCCCACTGCTATAAGAACTCTCTGCACTGACGCTGACAGATGCACTGCACTTAAAACTGTTGTGTCCTTCTCGTGAATATTCTCTGTGAACTCTTTTCTTCTTCTAAAATGTAAATAATATATGTTGTGTTTATTATGTGTCTAAGGTAATGTAATGTAGTACTAAAAGCAAATCCCACTGACCACGGTCATGTGGTCAGTACTGGATGATTGAATGATTGATTGTTTTTTTTTACTCATTAGTTAGTAATATGTAGCTCTTGGCAGGCCTTGCGTGCTTCTGCTGCCAGACTTGTTACTGTCTTGGGTAAAGCACAAGAAATGATGATTTGTTTTCCAGCAGAGAAAAACCATGAAACTTGACACTAATTATACTGCATTTTTTCCCCCCCTTTCAGCATGGATGGAGGTGAATTATTCAGCCATATCCAAGACAGAGGGAATCATGCATTTACAGAAAGAGGTAAAGGAATTTATTCCTCCAGCAAGTTAGTTACAGTCCTTGAGATTTCGGTCCTGGGGCCTGCTTCATAAAACAAGTTTACCAAATAAGCCAGGCTGATTTCAGTTAGTCTGCCTCATTTTCAGTTTATTTGGTTTCATAAAGTCAATTTCACATTGTTAAAGTTCAGTAAATGGCAATTTATGCTTGGATACTGAAGTGGTGCGGGGCAGGCTAACTGTCAGGCTAAGCAGAAGTTGTTGCTGACCAGAACTGCAGGTGGGAAAGCAATGACTTCACCACTGACTACCCGGTGTACTGCCATTTTATTTTACCCTATGAACCACTATCAGTCAAAAAATATAAGGTTATATAAAATCAACTTAAATACATAATAGAGTAATAACAATTACAAGATGTAAACCTATGTACATGTTCAATTACATGGTACGCAATAGGATAACAATAACTATTGAAAAACTTAACAGTACCACTGCAAATACTTGTATGGTCCAGAAATGTAGTCTAGGAAATGTAGTCTAGGAAATGTAGTCTAGGAATGTAGGAAACGATGTTTGAAAATGTATTGATTAATTTATTGGTTAGCATTTAGGCCTATGTACATTTACAGACATGTAAAACAAAATGCACATTTAGATGTGTTTAGTGTGTGTATGGTTTTTTAATTAAATAAGTAAAGGTCTGAAAATAAGGATCTGAGCCCACGTGCTGTATCATGACACGTCCTCTCATTGATGATGGGGTGGGTGAGGGAGCGGTCATAGTGCACAGGATATTTCAAAAAGAGTGTACATTTAGGGACAAGTCGAACCCTTTGGCTGACCCTGACAGCTACCTATGCAAGTGGTGCAGGTTCTTGAAAGAAGGGAGTGCATATAGTTGTAAATTATTCAGGCTTCACTGTGTGAATAACACATGCCGCAGTAAAGCATTCATAGTCTGGCAGACTGTGTACATTACACTTTGCTTTTTTGCCAGTGGCACATTTCTCTACACAGTTGGAGATGCGGGGCATATTGGGAAAGCATCAGTTTGCTGCTCTGGACGTGCAGTATACTTGTTTTTAGAAAGACTCCTCAATGTGTTCATCACTTCCCCTCGCTGCCGAGGCATTCGTACCATTAAAGAAGCCCTTTATGGAACTGAAGGTAAGTTCAAGCATCAGTTGTTTGAAATATATGTGTTAATGCTAGAGGTGACAATTTGGAGGCTAACCTCTTTCACTTAACTTTTGTAGCTTTCCCAAATGTGATCAGTTTTTGTCTGGTCTGCACAAGACAGATTTCGACAACAGGAAATCATTGCACAGTATCATTGTGCAGGTATGGTCCTTCTTGTTGAGATTATGGTCTTGTAGGCAACTACTGTAGAGTAGGTTGTAATACAGATTACAATGATCTAAAAATCCTTTCATAAAAAAGGCCTAATTTTACAGAGTTTTCATCACCATTTGAAATGTAGTTAGGCACATCCTTCTTTTTAGACATGTGGGCCTGATCACTGGTAACAATGACAAGGCCAGCCTGAGGGAAGTAGAGGACGTGACCCACTGGGGGATAAGTAAGACTAAGACGATGACAGTGGACTTTTGGAAGAAGCAGGGAAAGTGCTAAGTCCCAATTAATATCCATGGGTTGTGGACAGCTTCAAGTACTTTGGGGGCCTGACTTGGGCAGTGCATAGTAACTCAGTGGTGAGAGACTGGTTTTCCTCAGATGCTTGTGATAATTCCAAGTATTCCCTCATATACTGAGGAATTTCTCCTCCTGCACCACAGAGATCATCTTTGCAGGGAACATCACTGCATGACACCGAACAGGACCACAAGACCCTGCAAAAGGTGGTTCATTCTACTTGAACACAGTGCAGGCCAGGGGTGTCAAACATACGGCCCGAGGGCCAGAACCAGCCAACCAAAGGGTCCAATCCGGCCCACAAGATGACTTTGCACACCTAATGTTGATGCAGTTATGAAGGCTAAGAGGCGCAGCTTTCAGGAGCAAGTTAAATGACTATCCTACTTCATCTAAAATGCCTCTTCAGGGGCTTTTCCAACCTGACCAGAATACAGTTTTCTTTAAAAAAACAATAAATACTTATTGTGGTCAAATTTAAATATTTTGATCATTGTGCAAAATATTGTCAACCAGTAGCTTCAGTACAAAATAATCAGTGTCAGACTTCTATTTTAAAACACTTTTGGTGGAACCCTACAGCTAAGGTACAGCCAAAACTTTAGGTATGTAAATGGTTTGTGAAGCGCAAATAACTTAACCTGCTTCTTCAGTAGCTTCCACTTTAGTTTGGTGTGGTGATGCCAGCATTACTGCAAAAGAGTGGAATGAACTAAATTGAGTTTGACACCCCTGCTATAGGCGCTGCATAGGATGTTTACACCAGGCGCTGTAAAAATAAGGCCAGGAGAATCATTAAAGATCCCAGTCACCTACATAACAGCCTTTTCTCCCTGCTGAGGTTGGAAAGAAAGTACTGGATACACCAGGTCAGTGCTGAGAGGGTCCTAAATGAAGATACAGCCTATAGCTGCCCAATCTTATACTCATTATTGCAGTATTTTTTGATGCACAAATTAAAGGAACAGGATTATTTCACTGGAATTCTATGTGATATGATTTCATGTGACAGGTGAATTAATTAATTGTTTGTTATTATTCCCAGTATTCCAGTCCAATGACCTACATCTTCCATTCTTTCAGATGTTCACTGATATAGCATGTATCATCACTAGCGTTGCCTCGCTCAGTTCATGACTCCAGACTCCTTTGGGCCTCCTCTATCTCCCAGCAACTGTCACAAGGTAGGCTATTCACTAAACATATGGCAGTGTTAATTAGTACACCTCTAAAAAAATACATTCACCGTTAATTTATCATTACAAAAAAAAGTCACATAAATTATTATATACTGTGTCCAGGTGGATTCTCAGGGGTCCTGTGGGGAGACAAGGAACATCCCTGCCTGCCTTATGTCTTGACTCCCCAACAGGCTCCCCAGACACTGCAACTATAACGTTGTCCACGCATGAAGGCTCATACAGTATAGAGATGGAGTTTGGGCTCATCAGAATGAGGCTCCAGTGCCTGAACGACCCCAGAGTGACTCCACAAAGGGCATGTGACATTATGGGTTACATGTGTTGTGCTCTTTACAATCGCTTGCCTGAGGCGCGACAGGCCAGTTGAAGGATTGTTGTAGAAAAGGACTAGGGCAGAAGGCCATTATCAATGACAGTAAAATAGACAGGGGTTATAAGAAATATTTGTGAGAATAATCATTTTGGTCAGCATTACATTCCAATCCTTATTTTAAGGCTTTTTGTATTGTATGTCTACAACCAGTGTCTCCATTCGTTTCAGGGAAGAGTACTTGTAAACAGTTTTATGTTTTTTTGCATTTTGTAGGAACAGAAAATGTGTTTTTTTGGATGCTCTTGGCATTGTATTGTTTTTATTACTTCAGGGACAGTTCCCCAAAAATACATATCCTTCCCTCTGACCTGTAGTCCTACGTAACAATCTAGATTGTTTAGTTGTGAGTTACTGAGGGTTGGAGATTCTGGCTGTGGAGATGTCTGCCTTTTCTCTAATATAATAGAGCTAGATGTAATTCGGCTTTAAGTGCCTGAAGAGGAGAGAGGAAATTACATTTGAAAAATGTCTCTCTCTAGAAATTATGACCCACGTACTCCAGAGAGTCCACAGACCTTGTTGTGAGCAGTTTAGGAATTGGCTTGTGCTTGTGACAGTGCGGGGTGTAACATTAAAGGCACATACACCGATCAGCCAAATCAATAAAACCGCTGGCAGGTGAAGTGAATAATATTGATCATCTTGTTACAATGCGATGTTCTGTTGGGAAACTTTTGGCTCCTGGCATTCATGTGGACACCACTTGACATGCAGCACCCACCCAAACACCGCTGTGGACCTAGTACAGCTGTTTAAAATCACACCAGTATCCCGCTGTATATGTGTTTTTAATTTATTTTATTTATGTATTTACATTGATTGATCAGATCCCTGTCTGTGAGCAGAAGATTACTGTCACTGAAATAAAATCAATGAAACAATAAATACAAATGTTGTTGAATTCTTCTCGTGGCGCTGACATGAATAGTTTGGCTTAGTAAATGTCTGCTGTCAGCTGAAGGCAGTTTGGTCGGCCCATAGATGTATAATGGGTCAGCCTCTGTCCTCTCAGCTCCCCAGGAGCTGCTGCTGAAAGACGGCTGCTTCTGTGGACAGAGGCGCTTAATGCAGGTTGAAGTCGCTAGCAATAGATGCACACTTCCTTTCTTTCTCCTGAATGTATTGTGCCCAAGATTTAATTAGATTATATCAAAATACTTTATCACATTTTAACGTGGTTGCTTTTTTCGCATTCAGTCAATCACCATTTTTTTTGCCAGACTTTCTCTCTGGTTTTGTACATGGCAGCTGTTTCCCTTTTTTGGTAATAAAAATTTTGACTTTGACGACTCAATGGCCATGGACGACGCTGCTCTCTCCTGACCGCTGCTTTTTGCCATGATGTATCAATATGATCCACTTTCGACATCTTGGGCTGCATAAGTACACATAATGATCCTTACTACTTGAACCTGTGTCAAATTACTTTGATTGCATGGACTTGACATTTATGGAACCACTTTATCCCGTACTGATTTGTTAAGTTAATTCAAGTCAGGCGTTGGACTTAAATCCCCACTTTTCTTGGCACGCTTCATGGAACAGGCCGCTGGTTGATTTGGTGCACCTCTCTTTAAGATTGATAACAGCAAGTGTGGTTTAATACTGCAGGCCACAGAATTCTGGAAGCAGCAAACACACAGAGAGGAGCTGTATTTCCCAACTGGTGTATCCGTTTACAGTACAACCAAACAAACACAAGCTGTTTGAATTAAGAATTCAATCAGCAATCAGTGTGAGGAGTTTTCTACACAGCAACAAAAC
>JAPZEB010000002.1:21698055-21715818 GCA_029783705.1 Chaetodon striatus
GTGAATGGTTGTCTGTCTCTATGTGTCAGCCCTGTGATAGTCTGGCGACCTGTCCAGGGTGTACCCCGCCTCTCGCCTAATGTCCGCTGGGATAGGCTCCAGCCCCCCTGCGATCTCTAACAGGATGAGCGGTTACTGAAAATAAATCAATGAATGTATGAATGAATAAATACTGTGTAGTACATCTATAAACATTGCATCTTTGTAATAGCCGCCCAAATAATGTTTATAGGTAGTTTGCAAAAGTTTAATTAACTATCAACAAATACTTAAGACATCTGTGTATATGTGCAGCAGTAAACTATTAAACTAACATAAATTATAGTATTAAGTCATTCTAATTTTATTGTTTGATTTTTAAATACCATTTATCAGTGACAGTTATAAAGAGAAACATACCTAAAATAAGATGATTAATGATATCAAAAAGTTAATCAGCACCTCATTTAATAAACGATTAATTGTTTCAGTTGTCATGGAGAAAAAAAATGCCCAAAATTGCCTGTTTCAGCTGCTTAAATATGAGGATATGCAGTTTTTCTTTGTTATTAATGGCTTTTTATCGATATATCAAGAGTAATTGATAACAGAATTGTTGCAGCTGCAACCTTAAATATTACAAACAGTGACACTGGATTAAATGCACACCTTGTTTCCCGTGAATATATATATATATATATATGTGTGTGTGTGTGTGTGTGTGTGTGTGTATAATTATTCTGAATCTCTGAACTCTTTCATGTTCATATCTTCTTTCTTCACTTCCCTTTTACCCAGAGGCCTCTGACATCATGAGAAGTATCGGAGAAGCCATACATTTCTTGCATTCCATCAACATTGCTCACAGAGACATCAAGGTAATAACTCATTTTATATATTCAAAAGACAAATTGCAACAGTGGACCGTTTTTATTGAAAGTAACATGAGCTCATTCATCATCGGTTTGTAAAATTATTATTGTGCTCTTAAGCTACTGATAATTTAATATCCTGTGCATGTCTGAAAGCTCACGTGTAGGGCCAAGTAGTAAACTCAGGAGAAATAAAAAAATAAAGACCTCCTGGCTTCTGCACACATGGAAATCTAAGAAAACAGTGAATGGCAGCTGAATCAGACAGATTGGCTAGTCCCTAATGGCAAACACACAGTTGTTTCCACGAGCAAGTCCAACACTGGAAGCCTTTACTTAAAAGTTTTTTTGCATCTTGCTGTGGTTACTGAGCACCACTTTTTATTTTTCCCCATCCACTATAGCACAAATAAAGTGCAGTTTTACAAAACCAAAAAGATATGTAGTAGAAATGGGACCATGTATGTTGATGTATAATTGGAAAATGTATATTTGATTTAATTGATTATAAAGAGAACAAATGAGCATACATAAAGTTGTACATCACTGTAGGATATTTGGTGGTATTATTGTAGTGTAGACTGATTACACTGATGGTCTGAGCCCAGCATGCGTCATGCCAGTTCAGCTGAGTCACCAAATGAGATATTTAAGAGTTCTTACATGGCATACTTGCCGTGACTTTGTAGTTAAGAGAGACAGGAACCATGGGGAGACAGCGAATGCAATAACATACGGCACATGTCCCTGAACAGATTAAACAGGACCTCAGAGTTACGAGGTATGCCTGTTATTGCCACCAGCTATCTGCCAAGGAGGAAACTGAGCATAAAATCAGTAAAATCTGTATATTTGCAGCATCAGTGATTGTTATTGTGTTCCCTCAGCTTCAGTCATGGGCTGCTGTGCCTGCTTCTCTGTTGGTCATTGTCATGTTTATGCTTGGGGGAGGTAGAAAAATTGGTACATCGATAAAAGGTAAATGTGACTAAGAATAAATGATGTAGTAGAGTCCCGATGTACTGGAGCTCTCTTCATCGTCTCTGGATGGCATTTGACACGCTTATGTATGCACAGAGGGCTGTTACCAGAACTTTTCCAAGAGCGCAGAGCTATAATATTTCTTTTTCAAAACTCACTATTTCCATTGTCCAGGATGCTCTCTGTTATAGATCTATTGTTTTCCTTTGTTTGAGGTGTAACTTGTGTTTTTTTAAAGGTCTAATGTGTAGGCTTTAGTGGTATCTAGTAGGGATGTGCATTATTAAACGTCTAAACAATTAAACATCCGCCACCTCTCTAGTCTGCACCAGAAATATTAGTCTGTTAAATCAAATAGTGCCTGGGTCTTCAACAGGGGGTCCGTGACCCCTAGGGGGCCCTCAGAGTTACTGCAGGAGGGCCACCAAATGACCTCTAAATAATTTAACTAATTAATTCAAGTTTAGTACGTAAAATGTGCCTGAAAATCCACATTAACGTAAATCTAACATATTATTAGCAAAGATAAATCAGCCTATTCATAAAACCTATTTAGTTAACAATACAAAACATTTTTGATAGGCTGACTGTTCCCCAGAAATCGTTATGCATATATGAGCTAGTTAACGCTCCTATGGAAATGTGCAAGTGTTATTGGAGATAAGAGACAGAACTAAGCATTTCTAACTTAATTTGTAAGTGTTTCTCACTGTGAAAAAGCAGGGAGAGACAACATATTAAAATAGACAGAGCTTTTGTTTAAGTTCACATTTGCTATGTATAGTATTTCTGTTTTCATATTTCTTTGCTTCTCTTGTGGTTGATCACAAGTTACCTCAATTCTGTTCTCTCTCAGCCAGAGAACCTGCTGTACACCTCCAAAAGGCCAGACGCCCTCCTCAAGCTGACAGATTTTGGGTTTGCCAAAGAAATCACCACCTTAAACTCTTTAGCAACACCATGTTTTACCCCCTACTATGTTGGTGAGACCCCACATTATGTGATGTGAAAGTAATTGTATCAGCTTGATGATACACTAGACTATTTGTCCATGCAGACAAACTGACAGTTACAGCTATGAACATTTGTTTTTGTGTGGATGAATGTCTCATTGAATTATGTGAGTTTGTGTGAGATGAGACCTCCTGATGTCAGTGATAGCCATATATCATGGCCATATATCAACAGGCACCACTGTGAGGAGCAAGATAATCACAGCTTTGTGTCTGTGGACCACACAACACACTGTTTTGTATAAATACAATGCACAAAGTTCTGACATTTTCCTCACACCGTCAGTTCATTAATTGTTAATAACTAAGGCTGTCCTGAATACCAGTTTTTGGGCATCAAAGCTTCAGTGAGAAATATCTGCTATTTATCAAAGCTTCGATGGGGGCGGGGATTTTAGTAAGAGACAAGAACGGAAGTTGGACTTTTTTTGAAACATCAGTTTTCAGTTTATTTTGAAGTGCAGATTTCAGCTGTAGAGTGAGTGACTAACAGACAGCTCGACTGCATGGCCAGATGCTGAATGTGTTCGACTGTGTAGACCTTGAACTAATCACTAAAAAGAAATTTGGACACCATGGCGGGACCAGTTGGGAACCACTGATCTAATAATTACATGCTCTGTGATTAATTAATCTCAATAAATCGCATACACAAATTTTTCCTGAATTTTGGCATTTGCGTTGTAGTAAAGCTGATGGATTTTGGACACAATTGTCCCCCTGTCCTCTATCACCAAAACTGGTCTGCAGTCCATTTTGCACATTAGTCAGTTGGTCACAGGAAGACGTACTCAGTTTGAACGCCTAGTTGAGTGTATATTTCAGGCTGGAAGTGCTCCAATGGTACAAAACAGTTTGATCTGAATGTTTTTTAGATATAAATGTTCATTCACAGGGCCAGGCAGTGTTATCTCTTCTGCTGCCATCATGTGACAAAGCCACTGTGGCCTTCAATGACCCACTGGGTCAAAGGGCACCATAGAATGTGATTCATCTTGGTTAATTTTTTTAACGTGTTATTTTTCAATTTTTTCAAACAATTTATTTCGACAGCCCTAATATAATCTGTACATAAACAGAGCTTTAAAGGCTGATTTGGATGTACATTAGCATGGTAATGATCGAAGCATTGAGTCTTTGAAACATTTTAGTCAGCTCTGTCAATAACCAGATTCTAAGTCATCACATTTTCGCCATTTCTTTTTAAAAGGTATCCTCTCTTTGATGAGTGTTTTTCCCTGAGGGGATTTTATGGTTTCCTTCCTGTGGAAAGTTACTAGACTGACATGGGTTATAAGAGGTTACATCCTGTGTATGGTTGGAAAATCTGATGGACTGTACTTTAATGACTGTTTTGTTTTTATGTGGGTTTTTTTTTGCAGTCATCTGTTTTCTTTTGTAGAATTCTCAAAGGTACTAAATGTGAAACAAGTGATTCCTCCGATTAAAATAGTTTCTCTTGACACTGTGGCAGCTCCAGAAGTTCTGGGTCCAGAGAAGTATGACAGATCCTGTGACATGTGGTCTCTGGGTGTCATTATGTATATTCTGTGAGTCATTCAGTGTGATGTGTGGTTTTTTTGTAATGATTTTAATCTTGGATCATGGTTGACTTTAAAGCTTCTCTAAATTATTGTTGCTTATAATTATATGATTTTCTTGTCATCAAGCTGTTTTTTATTTCTCTCTTACACACAGACTTTGTGGATATCCTCCCTTTTTCTCACATCATGGTCTGGCGATATCCCCAGGAATGAAAAGACGGATTTGCAACGGACAATATGAGTTCCCCAACCCTGAGTGGTGCGATGTGTCTGAGGAAGGTGAGAGGGAGGCGTGATGGAAATTGAAATGGATGTTCTGTCAGACTGTAAATTTGTCATAATCAGTGCTCCTTTCTTTTACTCTCTTTTACACTTTCCATCAGTGCTCATCCAAGTCAAATTAGTTTTTCTTTTGAGAATACAACATACTCTTTCTTTTTCTCTACCATTTTCCCAGTTGGTTAGCAGTATAAACAGAAGACCTTTTTTTCACTAACTCCTGTAATAGTATTACTCTGTGGCTTCAATACGAAAGCCCAGCAGCAAAGCAGTAACAATGTTTTCAGTGGATTCTATGAAATGCACGTTGCAGAGGCATTCTGATTTTTTTATTTAACTTCTCTGTAAATTTTGTCATAGGAATTCAGCCTGATGACATTTTGAAAAACTGTCCCACATAATTGCAGATACTGTACAACTGTCAAAGATATGTGTCATAAGTGGATGGGGCACACATGAACAATGAATGATGACAATGATTTCCTGTTGCAGCCAAACAGCTAATCTGCCACTTACTGAAAACCGAGCCCACCCAGAGAATGAGCATCGCCGAGTTCATAAACCATCCCTGGATTAATGTGAGCAGCACCCTGTAGGCTTGAATGTGTCTGAGCAACTGCTGCTTTTGAGGGAAGTTTGTGAGATTTGGTGAACACTTGTCCATATTCTCTCACCAATGCAGCAGTCGGTGAAGGTCCCACAAACGCCTCTTCACACCAGCCGCGTGCTGCACGAGGAACAAGACGTCTGGGAGCAGGTTAAAGTAAGTGTTCATGTGTGTCACTTTGTTGCTGCTACTTTAGATGCACAGAAGCCACTTCTAATTTTTTTTTTATCTGTTGAAAACGTTTGTGTTTGATGATTAAGTGACATCTTTAAAATATGTCATGCTAATATTTTGTACTTGATGCATAGCTGACTCTGTCACTGCACCATGAAATTGTGAAACTGTTTGTGCATGCTGCTTTCATCTATGATGTGTTTGATAAAAGTGATGTTGTTATTGTCATTATCAGGAGGAAATGACAAATGCCCTGCAAACGATGAGAGTGGACTATGACCAAATTAAAATCAAAACCATTGAAGACTCAACTAATCCTCTACTCTTGAAGAGAAGAAAGAAAAGTAAAAAGTCAGCCACACAACCTCCAGGCTAGTAAAATAAAGACTTTTTAAGAGGTATTCAGTTTCACACAAACACTCACACACACATGCATAAGATTTAGTTGAAAGAAAAAGCTTTCAAGGAGAGCTTTAGGGATGATGTGCATTGCCAAGTGGCTTTAAAATAATACCTTTATGGTGTGTTTTTAGCAGTTAATTTCTCTCTGTTCACCTCAAATGATTTTATTTTCACATGTGAAATGCACCCAGCCATTTTGGTAAATGTGCTTCAAGGACTTTTGAACTCTTTTTATGCTTTTAAAAAGTATTCTCTGTGTGCACTTATTCGTAAATCAAAGATCAGAGAAAACAAAATTGTACTGTATGTGTTGTATATTAGCACAGTGTTTATTATGTACATATTTGAGTGAGCTTTGTTGGCGTAAGCTGACAGTTTTTAGGTTGTTTTCTGTCTCTTAAGTTTTTCGGTTCTCAGTGTTGAAACCATTTTGAGTGACTTTTTTTTTCTTAAGGGTGCAGTCGAGAGATATTTTGCAAGCATCATTCATATTTATATTTTGAATGACCATTACCAGAAGCCACAATGTTTGTTTTGGATGCTGATGTGATGGCAGAAATATTTCTCCTTACCACAGTGTAGGAGTTTTCCTGCCACATTGTGGTTGTACTGTATCAAAAACGTATTTACCATGTGTAGCAGTAATCACACTTACTATACTCAGAAAACGGGTGTTAATTGCATTTGATGGATGAAATTGAGCTGCCAGCTGAACTCTGTGTGCGTCTGTAGCATGTATTTTCTCCAAAGCAGTAATTCAAAAGTAGCTGCATGAAGTCTGTTGTGTGAGGCATGAAAAGTAAAGTGAACAGCAGTAAACTTTTACATGATAAACAGAAGTACGGTAGAAAATGCTGCACATCACTTTTATCCTGTTTGTCTTTTACTGTGGATCAAAGCACTTAATACTCTCTGTGGTTTTTGCGTGTTGTTTGATCAGTTAGCGTTTCACCATTAGCATAAAGTAAAATATACATCCAGCAGCTCAGCTGTGTCTAGCAAATAAATCATGGTTTTGGCCGCATGTTAAATTAGTGTGCCATGGAAAATTAAAGTGAATGAATCAGTGTCTGGGACAGTTATTAAACACTTGAGTTTTCAATTTGCAAAAATAAGTTCCCACATTTTGCCATCACCACCACTGCATATTGTCACCAGTGCCACTGCTAAAAGGTGGCCGGAGGGGGCACGGGGAGCCTGATACACTGGTCACCCTTCATGACAATAATCAAAAGTAACAGAGTGCTGCAGAAGAGAGTCTAAAACCCGAAAATAAGATTGTATATAAGCACTCCCAGTTCCCTTGTCTCAAAGCCAGTGGGTTTTTTTGAATGGGTTTTTGGTTAGATGCTTTAAGCCCCCTTGTAACTTTTGAAGCCTTTATGTGTCTTAAAAAAGATGGTTGCTAACAAGAGGCTAAATGAGACTGCAGGCTGTCATCATGCCGCACTCGCCTTTACAGCCTTGCTGTGGTGGCGATATTAAAGTCATGTGACTGTAGTTTGTTTATAGCCTAACATTAGATCCCCTTTATTGTTAATACCCAAGAGGAAACTTGTTTTTTTTCACTCTGTTGTCATATACACACAAGCCCAAAAATACACACACATGCACAAACAGGACCTTTACATGCATTAAATGGAGAGTGAGAGTGTCAGAGTAAGGGGGCTGACCGTGAACAGGCTCCCTGAGCAGTCTGGGGTTCGGTGCCTTACTCGAGCATCTCAGCTGTGCCCAGGAGGCGACTGGCACCTCTCCAGCTACCAGTCCACACTTCATATTTGGTCCAGATGGGGAATCGAATCAGCAACCTCCCAACCCAGCTACTGCCGCCCTGTTAGCTTTTACTTCTGGCGATTGCATTTACATTTCAAAAATCATAAAAGGGGTGTTCATTTGTGAAGATTATCTTTTGTTTGTTTGCCACAGAGCTTATTTTCTGTAATAATCCAAAATGGAAACATTACATTGGCTTTTTGATGAGGGAACTAGGCAATGCTAACTTCCATGTTGGCCGACAAATCAGCCCTGCAGCACTCTATCATAGGTCCCTGTGTGGTGTTATTAATCTTGAGAAGGCTTGTTCTCAGTAAATGTTTTGCTCCCCACAATCAATGTAATCCTTCAAATTAAAGCTGTATATTTGTCTTTTTAAGGAAAAGGACCACCAGCCTGTTTGAAGAACAGCGAATCGCCTAACACATGGAAATACGGAAACATAACAATTTAAAACAGGACTGTTGTGAAATTCACCTCAGATAACTAGTAACATTAACTTTAAAATAAGCAATCAATGTATATCAGTATGCAGTTCCTAAACTGTCATATTGACAAAGTTTTCAACTGGCCTATACACTTCAACAGCATAATAGACTTATTGAAATTGAATTATGGCTTGGTTTAAGTGTGCCACCCCAAGATTTTCAGTAACCCCATCTTGCCCTCGTATAGAAAAAACGTCTGGGGCGCCACTGTTTGTCACGCAGGTCTCTTTTATCTGCTGTGCATTTGCTGTGCAGGGACACGAGTACTGAGTTGTCAGAAAAACAGCTGTTTGCAAAATGTGTAATGATGCAATAGGCAAGCTAACACATTTCTATTTGTGGTTGTGTTAGAATAATCAGGAAGTAATTTCTGCTGATTGCAGCTGTAATGTTACTTTTAATGTCAATTACACTGTTCATATGTGGAGGGAAGGGTTATTACAGTTAAAACTAGGTGTGAAAAAAACATTTAAGTTAAGTGAAATGAAAATAGAGTAGTATGTAGTCAGTTGCCTTCACAAAGTGTTGTGTTCGTATTGTTATACTGTCGTTTAATTGTTATATTTTTATATATTGTTATATGTTCTGAACCTCTTAAACCTTGTCCCTAAAAATAATAAGAAAAAAAAACTAAGACTAAAGATTTTTAAGGAGTATAAACAAAACTGAAACAAACAAACTCTGGAAACCAACTGAAACTAAACTGAATTAAAAACAAATACTAATAGCGGAAAAAAAAAAAAAATATATATATATATATCAGGCAGGACATAATGTCAAGCTCAGCTCACATCCCAGCTACATCAGCTGATCTCAAACAGCCAATCAACTGATGGAGCAGGTGTTGCTGCTTCCTCTACAAGCTGCTTTGCAACCCACCTCCACCCCAGCTCCGCCGTTTTATGTTGTGCCTGACTTATCAGTGTCATTTCTGTTTGTCTGTTTGCTGGCTCTATTCTGGGGGTCTTTGCTGCTGCTTTCTACCTCAGGCTTTCCTTGCTTGCACATGGAAGGGCAGAGAGGTGTGCTCTCTCCGCCTTGGGCTCTCCATATAGGCCCGTGGAGGAGGCTTTCTGCCTAAGCCTAGGAAAGGCAGAGAGGCCCCAGAACAGAGCCATACTGCCAAATATAAAACCGCAAAATGTATTCTTTGACTTAAATAGTCCTGACTGAGTTATAATAACTGGTGGATGGATGGGTAGCTACAGAATTTACCTGCTACAATTTAACTTTAACTAGGATACAAAATAAAATTTATGTTTTGAAGTGTCCTCAAAGAGAGACCTAGGAATTTAGAGGCAATCGGCAGCCTCTGTAATGCAGGAAATGTTAGCTAAAAACACTAGCATCTTAAAATTGTGAAAATGTTCACGTTGTATCCAACACAACAACAATGAAGTGACCCATGGTTATTTAACCCCAACAACTCGAAGCAAATGTTAAGACAGTCCATCCAATAGCTAGAAATCCAAATGCTGAAATCTATCTAAAAACTATTGAGATTCACAGCAGTATACTTGTAGCCTTTGTTAGTAAATGTGCTAAATTAAGTCAACCACCTGTATTGTCATTAAGATTTCATGCATGTGTGTACTTGAAAAATCACTGCACTCCCATCACCTCCTTTTTTTACAAATTCCCGAGCAGTAAATACACAATATCTTATACATTAGCATATCTTTTTCATTACAGTCCATCTTTAGTTTGTAGTGAAATCCATTCTTGACAAGAAATAGTTTGGGTTTTACCTTATGGTACAGCTCGCAACTGCGAAGCGCCTCGGGGATCAACGCTTATTGTGTGCTGTCATACAATTGGAACTTTGAAGGCTTTTAGGCTTTTCAGGCTGTAGTTGGATCCACCAACAAATGACGCCCACACAGAATGTTCTGGATTAAACATGTTGCTCTAATTACAGCACGACATTTCCAGCATTTGCATCCTGTTTTAATTCAGACTGTCTTTGTGGCACATTCTGAGACAAATACACAGAAAACAAAGCTGTCCAGATGCAAAATATTAATGCCTATTGTATAAAGTCGATTGTAAGGATATTTTACCATTGTTTGATCGTAACTAAAATACAACATCAAAGTTTTCCAGAGTGACATTGTTTTCCAGGAAACTTTTTAATTTCCCCCACTAATAACTGCTACTCTGGATACTTTTATGAAGAAGGATTTCCATTTATAATTTATGTTATCACAGTTATAACAGAATGATAGGCGTCGCTTCTTAAACATATGATCATGTAACCTCTCTTTTTAAAAAATAGTGTTTACTGATTGAAACAAGTTTTGGCTAAATAAGTGTTTGGCCAAAGACTGTTGTGCTGTGACTAAAAACCCGCCAAGTCCATTGTGTAAAGGAGACCCATCTGTGTAACCTCAGGTCCCCTTTCCTCTCATGTACTTACTTAATGATTAAGGTCCATTACACCCTGAATGTCGTCCATGTTTAAATCAGCGCGTCATTGTGTACTTCCTCGGAGGGGCTGAGGAAGTAGTCTGGGGGAAAAAAAAAAAACATAATCCCCCTAACTCTGCCTCCAATTTTCCTGCTCCAGTGGAGGACATGAATGGTGAGGCCCGTTCATTCAAGACAATCTGCAAGATTATAATAGTGCCTTTCTGTCTGCAGGCGCCAGCACAAGCATATGTTAACTTTCTCCGCAGTTTGAACACTGTAATTGACAAAAGTAATGAGTACCTGAAGCAGGCAGGAACAGAGACGGAAAGAAAAACATGCCTGAAGAGCATGGTTGTGGACAGATAACAGGGGGTGTCATACTTTGTACATGTTGAAACATACAGTGAATAATAGACAAAAGCATGCTGCAACTCAAGAGTTGGATTTTTGACTAAGCAGCAATCTGTTATATAAGAAGAAACACACCCCTAATTAAAGTGTCTACCCCAGTTCGTTAAATTTTCTATACCATAACACACCACCCTCTCCATACCCTCCATGCTGTACAATAAACAGCAAGCCAGACTTCAAGTGGCTCTCCTAATGATAAGGCACAGCACAGTAAAGGAAAATAAGGTTGTTAAAAAGCAGATGTCTGCACTAGGTTCACAGATGGGATTGATATTGACCAGGCTGGAGGTGATACGTTGTGGTGTAGGTTTTACATGCAAGCTAAAAAAAATGTATGTCCCCTAATAAGAGTGGATGTCTGGTGATGGGGCTGCAGCTACGTAGAGGGGGGGGATATTTACCCTATACCAACAACATATTCCACTCAGTCTGAGGAAGTCACAAGCAACATGAGCAAGGGAGGAAGCATCGTCTGTGATCAACCAGCTGGTAGGTATACTGTACCGACTGTACATTTAAAAGGTGGAGCGGAGAGTCAGTATTACTTGCAAAACATTTCCTGTCATCAATGTGTTACAGATTTGGGTTGGGTTACAGGTATTATCCTAAATTTGATTTAATATCCACTTTGAATATCTTTTTTTCCCCCTGGTTTTCCATCAGTGATCATGCGGACAGTGGTGCTCCTCCTCATTATGGGAATAGTGGATCTGAGCATCAGCCAGTATAACAGTCATTTCCAGTGGCTGTCCCATCTGCGAGGGCGGCGGCGGCATGCCGGCTGGTGGGCCGAGGATGTGGACTGCCCCCTGGAGTGCGACTGCCCCTCATCCTTTCCCACAGCTATGTACTGTCACGGTCGCAACCTTCAGCACGTTCCATACGTTCCCTCACATATTAAGTACGTCTACCTGCAGCGTAACCAGATCACAGGCATCCAGGATGGGGTGTTTGACAACGCTACCAACTTGGTCTGGGTCGTGCTGTTTCACAACCAGATCAACTCGGACAAGATCGGCAAGAATGTTTTCAGCAAGCTCAAGCACCTGGACCGGCTCCTCTTGGATCACAATGAGCTCACACGTGTGCCTCCCAACCTGCCCAAGTCAGTCACGGACCTGAGACTTGGTCACAACAAGATCGCAAAAATTCCTTCCAGCTCTTTTGAGGGGATGGCCAACCTCACCACACTTCAGCTGCAAGCAAATGTTATAGAGGATGTTGGAGGTGTGTTCAAGGGACTGAAGTCTCTGACCATGCTGGATATGAGGAAAAACAGGCTGAAGAAAATCCCTGACAACCTCCCTGAGAGGCTGCAGCAGCTCTACCTGGAGTTTAATAACATAGAGAGTGTGCCGGCGGGCTTCCTCACCATGAATCCTAAACTGCAGTTTGTCCGCTTGGCTCATAACAAGCTGACAGATAAAGGACTTCCATCCAGTGTCTTTAATATCAGCACGCTGGTTGAGCTTGACCTTTCTTTCAATAAACTGGAGAAGATCCCTGTTGTCAGTAGGAACCTGGAGAACCTTTATTTACACGCCAATAAGATCAAAGGTAGAGACACCTCTCTGTTACTATGACATGTAATGTAAAAGTAAACATATTAAATGATTTAAAAGTCCCATTTGAGATATTAGAGTGATGCACCATAAAGAACTATAATGTAATGTAATTATCTACATGTTTTACTCTTATTTTCAACAATCAAAAATAATGTATTTAACATTTTTATACTTAAACAAGTCTTAAATTGTGTCAAAGTTGGTTTAAATTATAATTTACAGTGCTGAGCTAGCGTACTGTATATTACCAGTTATCCCTTTTTTCCCTAACTGTTTCCCCTCATTTCAAATCAAACACATGAGGGGTTACTTAACTCAGATTTTGTTATTGGTTTAGTTGGCAGAGCGGGACACACTCTCTGCCGCTTATTTGGCGATGAACTCAGCGCTTAACAACGCACAAGTCTCACAAAATTTTAACCACACAAATTTGGCCAAAAAGTTTAAGACTGTTGACTCTCCCAGTGCAACCTGATTAGGCTAATGAGTTTGTGGAATAAATTTAATGAGAGAATGAACTGTTATAGAAAATGATTTGATTTAAATGAGCTGATTTCATTGACGTCTTTGCATCCTTTATAGAAAGTCGCACTTTAGCGAGCACTCCGGCCACTTAATGCACTCCAGTTGCTTGTGTGATTTTAAGCCAAAGTGAAGTTCAGGCATGCACCGGTTCACCCGTATTGTTCCTAGCTGTCTTGTTTTCACTCTACCATGTAACTGTTTTGGGCAGTTCAGCTTCAAATATTTTTTATGTCTTCTTTGAGCTCGAGTTGTTGCACATTTGGCCACGCCCAGCGATGATGTAATACTGTATAGTACATTTGGGGTGGGGACTGAGCATGCAGCAAAATGTAATTTCCAACCATTAGATGACAGCAGAACCCTCTCTGAATTGATGCCCGTCCTCCAGCAGCAGGGGTTTTCCATAAACACTTTCGTCAGTGGAAGCTCGCACACAAAACAAGTTTAACAAAATACCAAAGTCCCCAATAGAAAAAAAGACCAATAAATCATGAAAACTGCGGGGGGAAAAAGAAAGTCTTGACTGAGTTGGATCAAACAAGAGTAGCTTTAATATAGAAATATGAGAACCATCTCCAGCCTTGTAGCGCAAATATACACAGGAGGAACACAGCAGCACTCGTTTTTATTAAGTTTGACTTGGTTTGATAGCTCTCTGTTATATAAATACAGTGGTTCCAGTTTACAACCACTCACAGGACAACCAGAACTTTTGGCCTCCCCTCATATTTTTCCTTTCTTGTGTGTTTCAGAGTTCTCCCTGAGCAGTTTCTGTGGTACAGTCGACATGACAAACTTCTCCAGGCTGAGAATGCTGCGTTTGGATGCCAATGAGATCAGCGCCAAAGACATTCCTGCTGAGGCTGCCTACTGTTTGCGGCATGTTGCCTTTATTGATGTGTAGCACTTCCTTCTTGCTCTCTTTCAACTATGTTGACCCCGTATTGTTCACAGTCCACTCAATCAAAACAATTTTGAGACCTGTTGTTAAACTGTGATTAGAGCTACTATTATTCCAAATGATTAAACAGTTCCAGTGTTCGTCAACGGGAAATGCCACAGCTGTATAATCACGTATCCAGATGAATGGCACATGGATGACAAACACCAATGAGAAAAGTCCAGATGACTTTCCACAAACTAATTAGATGAGCAGTTCCAGCATTCTGGCAAAAGTTGCATGGACAGGATTTAGCTGATGACAACTTCTGCCTGTGTCCTGTCTGGTAACAGATAGCCAGTCTAAAGCCCCCTATCATCAGAGTGAGATGCAGTTTGGATCTTTGCCTCCACCATGTGGCACATGGTGATAAAACAGCAGGTTGATCAGCCATGATACTTATTATTTGGCCAGATCTTTCTAACATATTATCAGTGACAGCACTACTTTTACTTTAAGTACTTAGTAACTTTTCCACTGTGTGATCAAGTGTTGGTGTCTGTAACAGGTGAAAAATGTATCTCTACTGAAAGGAGCCTCTTAAAGGAATACTTCACCCACAAAATTACCTTTTGTATATCAGTTAGTCATGCCATGTTACCTTGCACTCATGAAGAAAACTTTGTTTCATAAGTTAATGAGCTGATAAGTTTAATTTTCATTTCGGATTTAAATCGTAAGCTTTTAGCAAAAACCATGTGTTTGGGGAAATACTGAACACATGACTGGATAACTGAGACTTGGATTATAAAACACGTGCTGTGCCAGAGTTTGTTAACAGATGTCTTGATAGAGTTTTACTGTTGTTAAATGTGGTTCTCAAAAAGAAAGAGACATGCACATCCCTATGTCTAGTGGAGTGGGTGCTGGACCAAAGAAACGTCTGGCAAAGTAGAAGACAAATATGTTTGCACATCAAGCAGCTCCTGTTTGGAAGGATTTCATGCAGAGTTAATGTGGTTCTCGATCAATCAATGAATATTTCACCATTTTCCATGGAGGCATGCAAGAAAAACAAAGTTTTTGTTTTTCTTGCATGCCTTGGTAACACGCCATGACTGATTGATATTAAAATGGTTATTTTGTGGGAGAAGACTTATCCTAATTATCCAAAGATGATCATATATTGGTTTCAAGGCTGTAGAAACCTTTATTTTGCAACTTTTGTAAAACATTTACTTTTTAAAAGACTTTTCGGGGTTTATCTTCTGAGCCAATGTGTATTGAATTGTATTTTACATAAGCTTGACTGTCAGTGAGCCAGTGATTTATCATATGATCGATGCAATTTTGTTCGTATTTGCAGGAAAACTACGAATTATCCATCTTTGTGTAAAGGGATTCTTGTTTTTTGTACCCATTATTACATCTGAGATAAAGAAATCTGTTTCCTGAGTTTTATGTTCCCCTAACTGTTGACAGTGATATATTATTTTAGCAACAGTATGTTGTGTTTCCTCTAATTTGAAGGTAGAAAAAGGCAAAGAGATTGGGAGGGAGAAAAAGGGCGGCAGCTTTCTTAACAACTAACTGGTCTTAGGCAGTTCCCACATATTTATTGTTGAAGACAACTCGCCTTTTCATCTTGCACAGCTGCCTTTAATCCTCTGTAGAAAGGCACTCAATTGAATTACAGAAATACTTTCCTTGTTTTGTAATGCAGCTAAGTCTCGAGATGAGGAATGGATTACTGCCAGTTTGACGGTAGTTTGCACTGATAAGTGGTAGCCTGTGAAATTAGTGTGTTATAGATCATGATATATTGCAGGCTGCACACAGTTCTGCAGCGGCTGTGGGGTAGGACCGTGTTGTTTTTTTTAAAGCCTCCGCTTCCTACACAGATTCTTCAAAAACAAAATAGAGGCCAGAACACATGCGCACAATCATGTGGGAATCTTTTTGACAGAATTTACTGATGTGGTCTTCTCCTCGAGACACATACATATTAAATGTGCGGGGGAAAGTCAGATTCTTCTCAAACTCAGATGTTATGCAATTGATTATTATAAAACAAGAGGCTGGACCATCACTGAGTAAACAGGAGTGAAAGTCATGACAACATGAGGGAATGCACTGCCCTCTCTGTCTCTTTCAGTATCGGCCTGTTATTTACCACCATGCAGTTGTGATAAAATTTCATGCATGCATGTGAGTAAACTAAAGCAGCACGGTATTCCCACAAACTCCTTTTATGCCCTGCACAGTGAAGACATTCCTTGTGTAGCTGCAGCAGTGACTGGGGTGTTCCTATCGGGATCGTATCTCAGCCTCTCTGCCACTAACAACAGCTCAGTGTGTTTTATCATTAAAAGAATATCCTCCAGAGTTTGTGTTGAAACCATAATGATTTGTTAAGAAACTGGATATAGAAATTTTTGACCACATTGTTTAGAAGTTGGCTGTGTGTGGACTGTGCACCCACCAACAGTGTAAGCTGATAATGAGTGGAACTAAACTGCTTTTCAAAGGCTGTTTTAACAAGCATAAAAGCATTAAGTCAGACAGGATGTCGGCTTTAAGTGGCCCAAATCCTTTAATGAGGTCAATGGCGGCTCTTTACATGTGATTTCGCTGTGCTCGTATATAAATGCACTGCTAGCTGGACAGCTGAAGAGCGATATATTTTGGATTCGGTACTGATGGAACCTTTATTATCAGTTCGGTGTTTGAATAGAGTCAGACTAATAAATAACTTGTGGAAATGTTACAAACAGTTGGTTAAGTGGTAGCAAATGGACACACATTATTCAACATACATAACTAGTGTAAAAATAAAACTTTTAGTGAAAAGATATCTGCAATACATAACGCATAAACATAATATACATTATTATTCCAAATAAGGCCCATATTTGCTCTCAGTCAAAGCCAAGCTTCTGATTAAATAAGTGAGCATGACACATGACACACACAATACTGATTTGAAGACTTGTTCATGATGGATAAAATGTGCAGCTTCACAAGTGCTCCATCTGCTGCCGCAGCGATGTGCCCTTTAATACCTGCGAGGAGAAAAAAAATACTGTGAGAACAAAAAATATAAAGATGGATGTGCACTGTAGTCATACTTTACATTAAGGCTGACACCGTTAATTAGGCATTTAATCATGTGCCAGCTCCGACTGTTTGACTGTCAGTGACGTAGGTGAGAGGGATACTCACATTATTATGGCTCCATCTCAAACTCCTGCAGCTCTCTGCTTTAATTCAGATGAGAAATGAATGCATTAGAATGCGTTCAATAAACATGGAAAGACTGATCACTTTTAATATATTAAAGGGGAACTCCTGTGTTTTTTAACCTGGACCCTATTTTCTCATGTTTTTGTGCCTGACTAACTGATGAAAACAACCATTTCTGAAACTGATTCAGTACTGAGTGAGAGCACCACAGCTGCGGTGGCAAAACAAGCTGCACCATCATTCCATGTCCACTAAGAATATTTATTTTGTCACAGACAGGCTCATATTGTTATTTTAAGTGTTTGACAACATTATGGAAAGGACCCTACAGTAAAATTAACAGTTCAAGGAGAAGTCACATTCTGAAATCTGGCGAGAGGTGATTTGTTGCAGGAAAAAGAAAAACAGTTGAAATGTTTGTGATAGTTTAAGAGAAATGTGGCAGGAAGAGTTTGTAATATTGGAGTTCGGAAAGCATAGCTTAGTGCTATCCAAAAGATTTTTACCTGGTTTCGACAGAGTGAAAAAGATAACATTTCCACGTGTTATTTAAAATCTCACAGGCTTTTTCACTTTGTTAGAATCGACTTGATATTCAGCCATGATACTGAAAAT
>JAPZEB010000002.1:21792473-21803799 GCA_029783705.1 Chaetodon striatus
CACTCTGCTCAGGGCTGAGTTGTGTCTGGTTTTGAGGCTCATGTAACCACTGTTCATACTGTGGAGAGTTTTATTAGGAAACTGGAACTATAAAATGAAAGGATGCCGGCAACTTTTAAGGTGGAACGTTACCTTGTAATGTTACTCAATGCACGAGGTGATGACATAAATCCATCAACACACCTTAAATTTCACTGTGACAACTATGACCATTACTTTAGTTTTTATATGACAGACACTTTTAGCAATGAGTGGATCTTTGAGTGTTTATATGTATACATTTCTACTGCATATATTCTAATCCTCATGCAGAGAAAAAACAAGCGTTGTGTAGCGTTGTTCCTGTGGGCTCCAGCAACACTAATCCCCTGAGCTTGCCTGAGAAGGACTAAATGCACAAACCCGCATTTTTAAATATCCCATGGAGAGAGACTCTCACTGCGGCCTAATCTATTTTGTTTTGAAAATGTCAGCGTGCAGCCCCAATCTGTGGACGATAAACAAGGTGCAGATGTTCCATCTATGAGTGCTGAATGGACTCACTGTAGTGACAACAACTTTGCCCGCATTTAAGAGTACTGTTTGCAGTGGAAACGCTTAACGGACCTGGGGTCTAGGTACCATGTCTGAGGGATTACTTATGGTTCCAAAGATACCATACTGAAAGTTTTTGATGGAAACCAGATTCCTGGTGAGATCATGTCCCATCCTGCTTCTTGTGGACTTGTGGAAAACCTTACGCCAAACTCCTCTTAAGCAGTATGATATATTAACAGCTCTTTAAATGTCCTCAGAAACACAGAGAAGATTAAAGACATTGTATGTTAACGGCATTCTTGTCAATTTTGCATTAATATAATCTATAAAAATGAACTGTGAATAGATTTAATAGTCTGGATCTGGATCATCTCAGCGTGCTGCCACCCTCCATTGGTTAGCTGCACTAATTTAGTGGGAGGAGACAATAAGTGAACTATTTCACACTTTTTTTTAACTCCACTACTCCACCAGTGGCTCCTCCTTTTTCACAGTCCAAGATAATTTTTTATTTCACTTCATAGAGTCCTCTTCATGTTGACTGTTTACCTGGTTTGCTGCTTCCTGTTTGGTGCTGGAGAGAATACAGCTATTGGTTGTTGACAATGTTCACGTCATTGAGCTTCACTGTTTTCATGAGCAAAGACTAAAAAGTAATAATAATATTTAACATGTTTGATTTTATCAGAATGAGATGAGAGAGAGACAGACTTAATACAGCTCAAGTTAGTTTCATGAGCACCTTACACCAAACAATTGAGATCACAGGAGTGCGCCTCAACTCTAGCAACACTCTAATGATTTTATTCCAACATTGAAAATTAGTCTGCAACAGTGAAATTACTTGGAAAGTTGTTTGGCTTAAGGCTGGTATGAGAGGTGCTGGTAGGTGGATAGAGCCAGGCAAGCTGTTTCCCCTTGTTTCCAGCTGTTGAGGGAGGTGTGGGTGGAGGTTAAACAGTCTTCTGTAGCATTATATCATGACATATGTGCAAAGCCACGCCTCCTTTTTAGTGATGAAATGTTACAAAAATGTAAACTTTACCCAGTTCAGGTATTTATTTTCACACTGAAATCTGTGACATTACAGAAGCTTCAAGTGCTTTTACTGCCAGTTCACTGCAACTTTAATTCTCATTAGTTCCAAAGTAAACTCTACCTACCCAGTCGGCACACTGACCCTGCCATCTGAAAGCATCGAGCCAAGAGAAACTCCTCCGCTGTGATCGGAGGCCGACAGGAGGCCATGGCACCTCCCCCAAGAACTGCTTGCCAGCTCTCCCAGACATGGATGATATATTTGGAGATCATTAAATGGTCCTAAATGAGACCCTGGCGTGAGAGCGAGCTCTGACCATCTGGCCCCATTGTGAGCGCCGGGGCTCTGTTCAAACTGAGCCAGCAGCATCAGCACCTCTGATTGGATGGATGCTGAGTGAGCCTGGGTATTCCAGCCAATCAGAGGCTCTGTTAATCAATTACCGAAACCCGCCTCAATCTCTGTGTTTCTCTCTAAATTAACCATCCTGTGACATACTGTGTGTCTTTTTTTGTTCTGCTCATACTGCCTTCGGTTTATTTCTGCGATTTGTCCAGTTACCATCGAAGAAATGGATAAAAGTTGGAATAAATGAAATCCAATAGGTGGAGACTCTAAGGATGATTGTGTCATTCGGTCAGTCTGTCACTCATTTTAGTCCATATTTTATGGATTACCAAAGCATTTTGTACTAGATAATAAAACCTGATTACTTTGGTCATCCCTTGACTTCACCAATAGTGAACCAGACAAGTTGTTTTTGGATTATACTTAAACATCTCAGAGATTCTATACGATGAAATCTGGAGCAGACATTCATGGCGCTCAGAGGATGAATCCTAAAGACTTTGGGGATGCACTGAATTTTTTTTCTCTAGCATCAACATGAGTTTCACATTTTGAGTAAAATGTCACAACACGTATTGAATTGATTGCATCATGTTCTCCTCAGGATGAATTCTACTTACTTTGTGAAACACTTCACTTTACATCCAGAGTTATCAGGTCAAAATTTCACTTAACTTTCACTTTACTTAATACCCAATGGCTAATGGCAATCTAATGCATTCCCATCAGGACTCCCAAAATGTGGTAACGGCGCCTTATGTCCTGCATCACACAGAGTCTTGTGTGCCTGACGTACAATCTTGTCGGCTCACATTGGGTCATCTCGTCACTTTTATGATAAGCCAGAAAAGTTGTAACCTAAAATGTTTATCAACCTAATCTTTGCCTGAACCCCAAGATTAAACCTACAGTAGACCTCACAATAGGGCTACCCCCGTGTAAGAATTAAGAATTGAACAATAGTTGTTATTTAGGGCCATCAGTTGACTAGTCGCCTGCATGTTTACGCCTGTTAATTTAGTTATTAGACCATATATTTTGGGCAGGGCAATACTTGTTGCACACTTGTTACTTATACTGTTATTTCTCAGACTCAGTTCAAGGTCTGAGAATGAACAGTATAAGTAACATTGTTAACACTGTGCTACATTACTAATATGGCTCCTGTCTGGCTGCTGAGTGTGGCCACTTCCTGTGTCTGTGCTTTCAAATTAAATTCCCACATGGTCCAGTCATACAGGTTTTGATTTACTTTGACAAGGCACACCTCCTAATAGAGTTTCACATTTGTCTCTGTTTTTTTTTTTTCTTTGACTAAGCGACCAATGAATTCTTGCCAACTGAGGACCTTTCTGGTTGACTAAGCTTTGGTTGACTATTCGGGGGCAGCCCTAGCTCACACCTAACTGTGACTTCAAAAATGAATTACTTGTTCAAATTAGACTAGACTTCTCTGCAGATTTTCAAGTGACTTTTCTGTGTCTGCTGCTAAATTCTTAAATTTATCCTCAAACGTAATAATTGAAAATATGTATAAGTAAGTAGTGAGAAAAAATATTGACACTGAGATGGACTAAATTATGTCTAACAACATAAATCTACTCAGATGGTGGGGTCTGTATTCTGTTATCAATATAGCATCTGTAGTTGTAGACCATGAATTTCCATGTATATAGTAAATTGTGAGACCAAATATACAAATTATAGGAAAATGTGATTAGTGTTTTGTATGCTTTTGGACTTGTGTATGAAATAAAACTAGCCCATACTTTGCCACTTAGTCCAACTTCTCATTTTCATTAAACTGAGATAATAAAGGATTTTTGTTCTGCATTTTGGCAAAGCTGCACACATCATATAAAGAATGAATGTGCTCTCAAAGCATGGGCTGAGACGGCACGTTTAGGAGGCACGCTGCAGCATGGACAGCTACGTCATGCAAAATTGAGTGAAATCAGTTTTTTAGGAGTCTCCATTCCCATCAACACCCATTTATTGCTGATTAGCCACTCACTATTAGCATGCTAGCAAGCTGCACTAGCATGGTAAACATTGTACTGGCTTAATATCAGTGTATTTGCATTGTCACTGTGAGCATGTTAGCATGCTGATGTTAGTCTTGTTGCATCACATCAACTTAATCTGATTGCATTCTTTAACTACATTAAACACAATTTTAAACAAATGTATTTATTTACTGGAGGACTTCTGTTCTCCAAGATAAGCTCAGGAGGGTAAACAAGGCCTGTCTTGAACTCTTTTAGTATCCAGGAGCATTTCAACAACAGAAATGTCACGGCCTTTCACGACTTTACTTTTGGTCAAATGACAGCATGTAAACAGTGAAGACACGAGCGGGTTTCTTGATGTGGAGGCTTGTTGACTTGAGCTGTTTCTGTCTGTCTGCTCTTTCCAGGTCACAAGCTCAACAAGGACCTGAAGCACTACCTGAGCCTGAGGTTTCAGAAGTCTTCCCCCGACCACGAGCTGCAGAAGATCATCCGAGCCAATCTGTATCGCCATGCTGTGCCTTGTGAGTAGAAAATATCAGTAATGATAACAGTGGGATGGTGGATGCTTAAACCAGGACATCTGGCTGAAGAATTTAACCAGTCTTAAGCATAATTTCTTCATCTTTACCCCAGTGACCCACTTCTCCTGGCTTCTTTCGTGTTTGTTTCATCTCCTCTTAATCGCATTCTTCCCTTTCACTCACCCATAAATTATTCTGTTACAATTTTACTTCCCTTTCATCATTTGAAATCCTCACCAGCTCTGACAGGAGAAACAAACATTTTCCAAACAGCATCACTGTAGTTTTTGTTGAGTATTACTGTCCATTAAAGCCACTCGTGTCCTGACTGCGCCAGAGCACCATTTTTGCAGCTGTCTCACATAACTGAGAAATATACAAAAAATGTGGCTCGAGCCAAACACCCAGCGCCATGCCAGAGTCCACAGCTGGGCTCGGTTACGTCACAAACAGTTGGATCTGTGGTTTGGTGACACAGTCCAGCGCCGCTCAGTTCATATTCCTACTGTACTCAGGGTGAAAAAAAGCTTTTGCTTGAGTTGTGATGACCACAAAGCTTGAGGCTTAAAGAGTTTCAGTAAAATGGCACAGTGGATCTATTGGGAATGTGATTAGAGAGAGAAAGTGTGTTTGTTTGTGAGTGTGCGTGTGTGTGTGTGTGCGCGTGTGTTTCCCCCCTGAGGAATTGTTTTGATTATCACACATATGCATAGACATGATTTAATCAAGAAAGGGATCATGATTCCACTTCCTCCTGTTTCCATGGACTGGGGCTCGGCTGTGTGTGTGTTCATTTGCATCGCAGTGCTCCATAATAAAATGTGGCTTATAGACTAGATTAATGTTTTTTTTTCCTCTTTCTGACTCTCTTGTTCTTTGCTTATTCACTCTCTGCCTCTCTGCCCTATCTCTGGCTGTCTGTCCTCTTGTGCTCTGCCATGTGACCGGTAAATCCGCCTCTCTGAGCCTCCCCCGGTGCCCTGCCTGGGATTATGATGTTCTGATATATTGAAAATAGATTCGTGCCTGATTATGTGATGAACATGTTGGGCTCTTGAAAAAGATCACAGGGCGATGGAAAGGCCTCTGCATATGGAAGACAGGCAATGTTTACCTTGAAATTTAACATACACGCAATAGAAATATGTTTAAAGCATTCTGTAAGTCAGTCTGGCAGCTCACCGAAAGACTAAAAAGTATAAAAAAAATTTCTTATCTCTTTCAATTTTTCTCTTTAATTTTGTGTAAATTTACCTCCCAGTGCCTCTAAAATTCCCTAACGTGTTCACACTAAAAGTTAGATATGAGATACTCTCAGCTCTAAAATCCTTAAAGTCAAAACAGACAACTTTTCAACACCCCTGTCCAGCCTTGAAGACGATTTAATGCAATAGTTTTGTTGAGTTTCCTCTTAGTGAGGTGCTCTGAGAAAATTTCAGTTTGGCTTTTATTGTGAAAGGTAAGAAGCAGTGAAGCTGTGATCCGCTAATGGGGAAAATAATTGCGTGTTTTGCCATCTTGGTTTACGCTGGCTCAGACTACAGAGTCTTGGCTACAGTCCTAATTCACAGGAAGAAATAGCTGATCAGTCATGTGAGTTAAAGTTCGCTATGTCGGAATTTGTTCGGCAATGGTGTTTTCATTAGCCACTGATAGCAAAAACCTCCTAAAGAGAGCGTAAAATTGGATTTTGCCATCTTCATAAAACTTTTTTTAATGTGACACTCCATGTTAATATGTTTATGCAAACATGGCTATTGATACTCTTCGGTAACTGGGGATAGCTATGGAGAGCTATGCGCAATAGTTAATGCACTTCCTTTGTGCCGTAATTCGAGCCTTTATTTTCCCAAGAGATCGTACCTGGTGGCAGACACAATTTCATAGTGAAAGCGAGGCTTAGAAGAAGCCAGTGTCAATGCTGATACTGTATTTATTCTATAGCCATCACATTGTGCAATCAGCTTTTACTTCAGAATGATAAGTTAAAGCAAAAAAAGTTGTTTATTTCCACTTTAAAATGGGTGAAATATGGAAAGCTTCACCTCTTCGCATCTTAAAGATCTCTAAAATAAGTTAAATACCTGACACATTCACCTTGTCATTACTCAAAAGCTCTTCACGATACAAATCCAAGACGAAAGAAATAGGCCATAACCTGTGATGAGGATTCATATCATTGCTTCATTTTAAGGGGTCAGAAGCCAAAATGTAGAGAACCTCATAAGGAAGGCTGATTTATTTGTTGTAGATTTGTTGTTTGTACTTATGTACTTTTTCATATTTTTGAATGAAGTACTTCCATTTGTGTAGAGGCATTTTTAAAGTGTGCTATTTCTTTTTACTTTTACTCAACTGCTAGATCTGAATACATCTTCCACCACTGATGCTTCCTAGCCAACAAATGCAAACAAAGGTTAAAGGGGCAGTTTACCCTATATTCAAAAATGCACATTTTTCGTCTGACTTGTAGTGCTGTTTATCAGTCTAGATTGTTTTTTTGTGAGTTGCAGAGTGTTGGAGACATCGACCATAGAGATGTCCACCTTCACCCAAATATAACGGAACTAGACAGCACTCAGCTTGTGGTGCTCAAAGGGCCAAAAAATACATTTGAAAAACTCAGCAGCAATGTCTCTTTCTAGAGATCATGACCTGGTTAAATAAGGATAATCCACAGACCTTGTTGTGAGCAGTTTCATGTGGGAACTATTTTCTTTCTCCTGAACTATACTCACTTACCGAATAACTGTGCAGAAAGAGGTGTGCATCTACTGTTCGCTCACCTCTGAGCGAGCTAACATTACAGCTCAGCTGAGGAGGACGCCAGTAATGTTTACATCTCGCTCTGTCAGAGGCTTTTCGTCCATGAGTAGATGCATGCCTCCTTCTGTGTGGTAATGTGGTCGGCGGTTGTAGTTTGAGTGCCATCTTGTTCCATTATATTCAAGAGAAGGTAGACATCTCTACTGTCAGTATCTCCAACACTATGCAACTCACACCAAAACAATCTAGACTCATTAACAGCATTAGAAGTCAGAGGAAAAATATGCATCCACTTTTTCCAAATTGTTTGTCAAAATAAAAAAAGGGTCAAGTGATAAATCATTAGAAGATAAGGCTGGTGTTATATATCTCTGATTGTCAAGTTACACTAAAAGGACCAGAACAAACAATGTCTTAGTCCATCTCTCAATATTTTCCAACCTCTCTAAGTCCTAACCCATTTGTTCCTGCTGATGCATCTGAACAGGACACACATGTCCAGTTACTCAGAGACCGTGACTCAAACAGGAGTTAATAGTGTTTGTTGGGGACTATTTTCAGACATGAATTTGGTGCTTTAGTGAGTATTTACAGCAGCAGGATGGTGGATGTGGGCTTGACTTAAAATAAACTGCAGTGCCCACGTTCATGGTGATAAAGGAACATGTCATCCAGTGAAACAGCGTGGCTCACTGATGTGTTTTTAATGTGTCTTTAAACAATGTGGATCTGTGCTACAGAGGAATAAAGCACTTCAGGCTTTGGCTACACAGAGAATATTTATAAGTATGATCAGTTCTTTGTTGGTTTTTGTCTTTTTATGGACTTTGATGATAAATAAGGAAATAATGTAAGAGGCTATCACAAGACTCCTGTGTGCTGGTTATTATTAACTTTCAAAGGGGACCTATTATGCAATTTGTCCTGGGTTCATATTTGTATTTGGGGTTTCTACAAGAACATGTTTCAGTGCTTTAATGTTCAAAAAACACTTTATTTTCCTCATGCCGTTTGTGCTTGAACACCTGTATTCACCCTGCGTGTGAAACGCTCAGTTTTAGCATCTGTCAAGTTAAGCCCCTCCTCCCAAAAAGGCCAAGTCTGCTTTGATTGGTCAGCATTTTAGAGTCTGTATTTCAGCGTCTCTGCATCGCCATAGCAGCCATTGACTGTAACAGGGTTTAGCAGCCTTTTCTTTCATTGAAAAAATGACCAATTAAAGCTTTTAGACCAAAATCTTCCCAATCTCACATGTTCCAGCAGGAATATGATTTGAAATCAAGGAGATATTTACAACATCAGCAACCAAGATTACATGATTTCCCTGTTAGCATCCAGCATGTAGCAGGAATGCAGCCAGGGAATGACTGTAACGCAGTGTAGCTGCACTTTTTACTGTCAAAAAAATCACCAATTAAAGCTTCTCAATCAAAATCTTCGAATGTGATCCGCAGTCAAGGATAAATTAACAATATTGGCAGCCACAACTACATGTTACCCTGTCATGTAGCTACATGTAGCAATGTATATTATGTGATGTAAATAAGTGCAGTAATGTGCCTGGAGCTGATGACCATATGAAGTTAACTTATAAATCCATTAAGATCTGACATCATCTTGTAAGAAAAGGGAAAAAAACAGCACTGGAAACAGCATTCTGAACAGTGTGAAGCCTGTTGCCAGAAACACACCAAGCAGTGGTGAAGTGAGGGCTATGAAAAGCTGAGGCAGCCGCTCCGAGCCTAGGCTGTTAGATTCTGCTGTGAAGTTTGGCCAAACTAAAACTTGGGGATAGTCTATCTTTTAGTGGGGAATTGCAGCCAGAGAATACCTGCAGCCAGTTAATAGACAGAGCCCTATACTCAGTTTTGGGAGCCGTTTTCCTTCAGAGCTTTCTACCACTAAAGGATTTTTTGGTTAAAGTTAGGAAAAAAGTTGTAGTTTGGATTAGGGGTGTGCCATACCATATCAGTTACGGTAATACTGATATGATTTTTAATATCATACGAAAAATTCATGTCATGATACTCGCAATATTTTGTCTTGTTGACATTGACGTTATACTATTACTCATGGCAACAACAAGCATGGCTGAAAGTGAAATTATTGCAGACCCCGCAGTGGTTCCAAAAAGAGGAGCAGCTTCAGTAGTGTGGAATAAACTGTGGCGTCCTGAATGTTTTCTGAACAGCCCCGGACTTCTCAGACTCTTTTAGTGAATCTCACTCTGAGTTACTGTTGTTGTTAACTAATTCATCATATCGTCAAGAATATTATCGCAAAAATACCCTGATATTTTTTACGGACACATCGCTCCTGGTTTTCGAACTATGAATGTCTGCACCAAATTCTGTGCCTATCCATTGAGCAGATGTTTAGATGTTCCCCTGGGTAAGTCTAAACTTTATATTCGTAAACAGTGTGAAAATACTGTAATTACCTTTTACAAACATGCTGACATCAAAACACACACACAAAAAGTGACAGAAGACTAAACATAAACATGACTCATTATTTTCATACTTTCCTTCTATTTGATCTTTATACATTTTATTAAATTGAAAAAACAAACAATATTTTATATAATTTGCCAGAGGACGCCACTGAGGTTTGTGTCTGTTGAATGTTTATTTCCTACCTCAGCCAGCAGGTAATTAACGGGGACTAATTGCTTTTAATGTGAACAGACGTGAGGACACATTGGTAGCATCACGAGCCAGTCACAGCAGCTTAGGTGGTCAGATGAGTGTCTAAGGTCATGTTCACTGGGGGGGGGAAACAGCCGGAGTAAAATGTGTAGTTCAGAAGGAGCCAGTATAACAGAGCCAGCCGCGGCATTTGGATCCCATCAAAACCTAACTATGATGACGTTAGAATGTGCTAAGTGCAAGGATTCCCACTTCAAAGTAGGGAACGAGGCTCCAGTACAGTGTGGCGTCTGTTTGAAGCCTAGCGGACCATGTTAAGACACAACGCAGACTGGGGCCCTTGGGCCTGATGGACTGAGGGGAAGCTGGCATCGGCTACTTTGGACAAATAAGACACTCTGATCAGTGCCCAAAAACTTGCATCTGAAAAGGCCAAGTGGAAAGGAGGCTGGACTTGAGATTAAACAGGGATGACACATGTGCACATGGACACATACACACTGACGGCCTCTGAGGGAGAGGAAGGATGGATGTTGAATGGGCCCGGTGCTCCAAGACCCAGTTCAAGCTCCTCCTGTAGCCCCGGGACCGCAGGAGGAGCGGCAGCACATTCATTTTAATAACTGCTCTTATTTTCTCTCCTGCCAGCAGCTATTACCATAATTCACGCTCTGCCGCGTACCTCGAGAGCAGAGCTGCTGTTAATAGTGCGAGACACATCAGCTCAGGAGAGGGGACAGGAAGGATAATCAGTGGTGGAAGAAGTACCTAGATCCTTTACTCATTTAAAACTATCATAATGTAAAAGTACTCTGTTACAAGTCCTGCAGTATGTGCATGCCATTCCAACGTAAAGGCACCTGGACTCATGTTTTTGTGTCTAAGTGATTAATGGAGGCAGAAATTTTTGAAATTGGTCCAAAACTGAAAGAAACCACCGCAGCAGCAAAACAAGCTGCGATGAAATCCCCGTGGGCAACTGTGCACCCTCAATTTACGTCCACTTAAAGTGCTTCTTTGCCACTGACAGGCTTCATATTGTTCTTAAAAGTGTCTGACAACATTATGTAAAGATCCCTACAAAGAAATGAATCGCTTTTCCTAACCTTCAGCTGATGTGATCTGTTTGTTAGCGTGTGTAACCAAGTCTTGCTCAAGGAGAAGGCTCATTTTGTTATCTTGCAGACTTTTGCATACTGTCAAAATCAGCTCAATATTCAGGCATGACACTGAAATATTTTAGATAACAATATGCTATGCTTTCTGTCCTCCAACACAATTCCTCTCTCTCTAACTCTCACTAACATTTCCAATATTGTAATTTTGCGACAAGTCACCTTTTGCGAGATTTCAGAACAAGACTCGGCCACAATACAGCTGCTTTCAGACCTAGAGTTGTCTCCTTTGGTCTGAATCAGGGACTAATTTTGTCACAAAGTTGTATAATTGCCTAGA
>JAPZEB010000002.1:21819064-21845318 GCA_029783705.1 Chaetodon striatus
TAGTCATTCCTACCAACACTATGCACATTTGGTATTTATTGTTCCTCTGAGCGCGTAATTATGCAGTTTTGGATGTTTGTTGTCTCAGTGGCAACGCATCAGTGAGGAAGACTTTGGCATAATTCATATTCATCTGACATCTGATTGGCTGCATGATGAGGGATAAGCTTGTCGGATGTTTGATAGTAAAGAAGTGAAAGTTCGGGTTCGGAGGTGCCCTGCTCATCAGAGAGCACATTAACATGCCCGTCCTGAGTGGCTGTGGAGCTGATGATGACAAATGGGTGAGACAAACAGCCACATGGGTAACGGCACTGTTTTTCACTGAGGCCTGATTGCACAACAACTTGGCCATTCAGAAGAATGATTGTCTGCTGAACTGCATATGCATTTATGTGCTTTAATGTGTTCTGGTAATGCATGTATGAATACCAGTTGTAGTCTCGCTGTTAATGCCTGCAGTTACCCTGCATGCTAGATGCCTACTATCCTTCATGGACATGCAGTAATAAACCAACACAGAGGGTTCCCACCTCAGGAAGTTCACCTGACCTCACACTCACTGGGTGTGGGTCAGTGTTACTCCATCGTGGTGGAATTAACGCAACACTGTGTTTGACGGTAAACAACATCACAGTCATGGCTGATCCCTCTGCACCACTTAGCTCTACTGCTTCAGCTGCAGCTGCCCTGTGGCTGCAACACAACCCCCAAAATGTGTCTGCAAACCAAGAATATATGACATTTGTATGTTTCGTATGTGGCAGATATGTTAAAATCTTATGTTTCTTTACATTTCAGTATTTAATGTTATGCTGTGACAACACTGATTAATGTGTGGTTATGCTCAGGCCAAAATGCTGGCTTTTGTTGCTATGAACACAGCTGGACATGTCCCAAACTCTTTTTAAAGAAACACCTGCTTTTTATTGTTGGCTGGACCAGCCTGTTCTCATTGCCAACGTATCAAATACAGCCGCTTTAAGTGATTTCAGTGCAGATTCCAACACACAGAGGCACCATTCACTGTGGTGTGATATGCACTGAGCAGCAGGTATTTCTGACACCTCCAGCAACTACAGTAGTATAAACACTGAGAAAGTTCACATGGGGAGGGAGGGGAGGTGGATGGGTCAAACAAACACTGGACTCTCACCCAGGAGCCTGCCGTTTGTTTACTGTGTGAAATCAAAAGCCAGTGGAGTTATTTTAACAAGAATGTAGTGTGCTAGTATGTGTAGCATGCTACACTAGTGACACATGTCATGTGACAGGACATTACATGAGCAGTAATCTTATTTATTTAAAGCCAAAACAAGTGTTTTTCCTACGGAGTAAGTTTATTTTGAAAAAGTCTGTATGCATGTAACAAGCAGAAACCGTTCATTTCTTGTGAGAGCAGAGATGTATTTTGAAAAGACACATCATATGTAACAAGCATCAGTTGAGATGCTGTCAGTGAACATCCAAACATGCCTGTCTAGCGTGCCATATTTTGATGTTGACGTTCACTGAAAAACCTGCAGTATTTGACGAATTGGCATGAGGATGGGTGAGCTGGACATGTCCCAAACTCATTAAAACCAGCAGCTTTTGTGGCTATGAACACAGTTGGACATGTCTTGAAATCTCTATAAGAACACCTTCTTTTGTTGGTCCCAAGCAGTGGTCTGCTGCTGTCTGCTGCTTGGCAGCCATCTCACCGAGGTGTTACACCATCCATCATCCTCTCCTTCTCCATGTGAGGAACTCTATTCTGTATGTCATACGTATGAAACGTACATGTCACATGTCCGCGGTTTGCTGAAAAACACAATGTCAACATCTTATTCTGGCGACTGGGCTGCTGTATCATCCAGTGTCAAGGTAATTATCGAGCAAGAAGGTCGTTTCTAGCTTCCTGTTTTCAGATATTTTCGTTGACTAGACTGCTGCTCAGGTTGAATGTGGGCGAAATTATGCTGGGATGTACATGAGGTCACCAGATTCATTGAACTTTTTAGAATGATAAAGGTGTAATTTGTCTCATCATAACAGGTGCAACAAGGCTATCAGAATCAATATATTAGAAAGATAAACTAATAATTGCATGTTGTCTGTTCTTTATAAACTCTCATCTTTTTCTGCTCTCTCCTGACTGTATCAGGTGAAGTTAATTTGCCCAGTGGGTCATCTCTTTGGTTTGCGTGCTGTTGGTTGATCAGCTATCAGAATGAGGCAGAGAGCGATTCAACCATGACTGCACGCTGGAGGTAACTCAGGGCACGCGAACATCAGTGAGGGGCTCACAAGGCAGGTGCTGTCCAGCCACACACACACACACACACAAACACACACACACACGCACACACACACTGGAGATGGTTGTAAGGTTGTGAATGTTTAAGACATTCATTTTGTGAGATATAATTTCTCACTTTGTGAAATGCATCATCAGTGTTTCCTGCTGTGCTCATATTAATCAGCAGCTGACTTTTTTATCACCGTGGTTAAGCAGAGGTGAGCAGAAGGTTACATTTCTGCAAGGAAGGCAGCGGTATTATTTAGAGGACACTAATGTTTAATGATATGTTTTGGCCTCCACATTTTTCAAACGTCTTATCATATAAACCTCACAACGCAACAAACAATATGAAACTTAACCTTTGGCAATGGCTTGCCTCACTCTGGCTTCTCAAAAGGTTAAAATCTGTGTTGAGTTCTTTAAAAAAAAAGTTACTTCTTTAGGATTAATGTCAGTGTCTGTGAGAAAAGGAAAAGGAGGCTCACCCTCGGAGGCTTTATGACAAAACAGCTTTAGTTTTCAGAGACACTGAAAACACAAAGTCATTACAAAATGGATGCAAGAATGTGCAGCTATAAGCTTAATATGCACACACCAAAAAATCCAATTATATTAAGTATTTACGCTTTGATTGTACTTCGTTTTACTTAATGGAAGATGTCGAGAGAGTGTAGGTGAAATGGCTTTCATTGATTGAGGCAGGACAGATGTGGTGAAACAGCAGCAGACACTGGAGGTTATAATCATCCATAACAAAAACCATTAACCCGCAGCTTCAACCTGCAGTAACTAACTTGTCCATCTTTTTTTAATGAGAAGAAAGTCAGTGTTCATTTGGTGTAATTTGCCACAAGAACAAGCATCACTAAGTCTGCACTCTGACAATAGGTTATAATTGTATTCTTTTTTAAATTATCTGTTCCTTTTATGCGTGAACCCAAACAGGATTTGTGTCGCTTGATCCTGCATAATGCTGCATAACACCAAAGATGCTACGGTGTCGTTGCATTTCAGAAAATTAAATCAAAGTGAACTGAAAAGCCTCTTAAGCACCTGCTGCCTGCGACATTTCCTCATCCTGCTTTCTCTTTCCATGTTAATTATCAACATTAAGCCAGTTTGAGCTAATCTAAATTTCATATAATATTTTTAATACAGCTCTAACAGGATTGTATAATTATTCATAATCTGCAATCCACAAAATGTACCATTGGCGTGCAAAGCCAACACCCCATCAGCTGCCTGCTCTAAATTCTATGTGGATACGTGCACATATGTAAGTTAATGAGAGTGCATGTTCATATCCACATGACGCTTTTCCATTTGAAAGGTGATCAGAGATCCATTAACATTTTTGCCCCTTATCCATCATTGTCGCTCTCATATCCCTCGCACCTCTCCATTATTCAGCCCATCACTTCACCTCCAACACTTTCAACAGAGAGCGCTCAGAGCTCTGCAAACAAACCCTATAAATGATCTAATTATTATTCATACAGTTTAGGCTTTACGATGGGAGTTCCTATAAATATCTTCCCCCTCCCCCTTCTGTTGTTTCCACACACACATACGGTAGTTGCACATATGCACTTATCCTATACACACACACACATACACACACTTATTATCTACGCTCTCCAACTCTCTCTGTGTTTGTTTTCTCTTGTTTCTCTCTGATCAGCAGCACACAGCTCTGCAGGGAGGAGATAAAGTGTCTTCTTCTTCTTCTGCATCCGCTCCATCGGAGCCCCCTCCCCTCACCCCACCACAGAACCCATCCTTCAAACCAGCTTGTGGGGACCAAACGGGAGAGGAGAGATGCACCACAGTAGGAGGGGAAGATGAGAAAAAGATAGGAGGAGTGTATGGCTCATCCTGCAGAAGGAGCATAAGGCGTGCTGGTGATTTAGTAGCCATACAACAGTCACTGCTGCTGCTGCTGCTGCTGCTGGGATTTACGCCAAGTATGGGTTCGATTGGCCAAGGAGACTGAGTGCCCCTCCGACCTCCACAGGCCAGGAAGAATGATGGGCGGTGTGAAAGGTTGAGAGTAAAAGCTGAGAATGGAGGGAGGGTGTAGTTTCATCTGTGACATCTGATAGGTAAAATCAAAACTCAGCAGACAGTAATAGAAGAAACATGGCCCTCACTGAAGCATGAGATGCACACCACTGCACATTCGTATTGTTTTGCGTTCTCCTGAGGTGTTGTGGCCCCTGGGATGGGATATTTAATCCATTCAAGCTTCACTTGATGAGAGCTATTGTATTATTGGAAGAGACAGGGATGACATTGAGCCTACAAGAGCCGTTGGAGCCAGCAGGGCGCCCCGCTGTGGGATAAATTGCTTGCTGTGATTCGGTCCTCATGAGAGCAGCAGGATTGGATGATGTATAATGATGCTGCTATCAAACCAGCAGCATGGACAGCAGTTAATGGTAACTCATATGCAAAGCCCAGGAGAGCCTTCCTCCTCCTCCTCTTCCTCCTCCTCCTGCTCCTGCTCCTGCTCCTGTAATTGGTCTCCTGCCTGCAGGCTCACTTCACGCTGAACGCGCCCCCGTGTGGCGGGCAGGAGAAGTGCGGACGCCACGGGGGGTTTAAAAGCCTCAGCTGAGGAGGAGCTGCCCACAGTGCCGAGGAGCTCCACGCCGGGAAAAGTTTACCATTAACTACAACACTCGACCAAAAGGAGGGAGAAACTGCAGAGATGGCAACTCAAGCACAGAAGCCGCCCCAGCTGCACCTGGCTGAGATCACCGCGACGCAGTTCATCGACATCTGGAAACACTTTGACGCAGACGGTCAGTGCGCGCAGGTCTCCGCGGGTCTGATGACTGTGCCGTTAATTGAGTGATCAATTAGTATTTAATGGAAGCTAAATATATAATTATCAGAGGAATGTGTTGTTAGAAATTTAAGTTTTTATTAACTGTGTTACAATAATTTTGTTTTAAGTGAGAGTTAAATAAGTCTTCAGTGATATTTTAATTAATAATCCAGTGAAGCGGTTTTTAAAAACAATAAACTTATGTGAAGAAAGAATATATTCTCTTCAGCTAACTGGAAATGAATACAACCTAAATAGGACTTTTTCAGTTTCAATCTTTCAAATTTGCTTATTTTTTCTAGATGTTTTTCATACTTGTGATGCTTGGTGCATAATGCTGCTCAGGACTGACTGTTTAATGCTGTGATGGCATTACTGTAACATCCTGTAATATTATTTATGTTGTGAGTTACTTTATTTCCCCTGATTGAAATGAGTCATCTCTATGGTGGTTTAAGACTCTGATGAGAGAAATGAAATCAGACTCTGTCAGAGTGAAGTTACAGAGAGGAGGATGGAGGAGAGGGGGGGAGGAGGAGAGAGCTGCAAGAGCAAGAGAATAAGAGGGTGAAGGAGAGGTGGGGGAGGGAAGGATAAAAGGATGCAAGGGAGGGAGGACAAGAGAGGGAGGGAGAGGGGAGGGAGGGGGAGTGAACAGGTGAGGAGAGGAGAGGATGCAGGGTGTTTTACTGGAGTTTGTTGGGAGGAGCTTCTGAATCTTGGAGCTCACTGGGAATGAAGTGGAGGTGTGTGTGTGTGTATGTGTGTGTGTGTGTGTGTGTGTGTGTGTGTGTGTGTGTGTGTGTGTGTGTGGATGGAGCAGCACTGATGGGATTCTATTTAAAATATAAATTTAAAATGCAATGAAGATTATAAAACATTCTGTGAAATTATGTGTGAATTTATGGTTTAGGTCAATATCTTTGTAATTTACAACTGTTTACAAAATGTTTTAAGACTTGTGCGTGCACATGTGTGTTTTTGTGTGTGTGTGCGTGTGTGACAGAGAGAGAGAGAGAGAGAGAGAGAGAGAGAGAGAGAGAGAGAGAGAGAACCATTTTTAAGGAAGTGATATACTTTATTCTGAAGTTTGTACCTTGTCGAAAGGAACAACCTACCACTGAACAGCAAGGTCCTATAACTAATTTAGCCATCACCCACTGTGTATATCAGTTGAGGAGGACTAAAGAGCAGAGTTTTATGTGCTGTTTTTCGTGGCTAGACCGAAAGTCTAAGCAGAACATAAATGTAATTTCCTAGCAACCGATACACCTTGAAACAGTCTATACAATAATAAATATACATAACAGTTTGTTTTACCCCAGTACTCCTGGTCAAATGCAGACAGACCTCACAGTCACACAAATAATATTATCAAACTCACATTTGTATTTTGTGCAAAACTTTGCTGACATAATTTTTAATGTCTCTTGTCAAAAACTGCTTTTTTGATTAAAAAAAAAGAAAGAAAAAAGCTGTTCTTGTGAGATAGGTCTCGAGAGTAGATTCCATTCATATTAAGCTTGGTATATGACCATGTTGACCATGTCTATCATCTTAGGTGTGTTTGCATGCTGACATTTGCTGTCTTGTAGTCTTTGAGACGTTTTACTTAAACCACAAATGTTAACCTCATCGACTACGTGACTTCGCACTAAATATTCCGCATTTTGACCTTATTCGAAAAAAATAAAAAAATATTATGTTTACATGGTTGATGAAAAAGAATATACCACTAATATTGCCGTTTACATTCAGCAGTGCATACTCTGATTAACGCACATAACATGTGAGCGTGGTCGTACCCTGAAGTTGTCGAAATCCAGCATCTTGGGCAGTGAGTTGTGGCGTTAGTAACCAACGAATAAAGGTGTCTTTAAACATCGGCATGATACGCGGTCGGTTGCCATTAAAGTTTAACAGTGCCTAGTGGTGTCAGGCGGGACAAGGACGAAAGTTAAGGTGGCGAAAGTCTGACTGAGCAGGCTGGGAGGAGTAATGGACGGGTACAACAAACAACGACTTTCACCCGAGACAGCGGTGCTCGTGTCTCTTAAGATTGTATGCAAACAGCGTGAAAATGGAAGTGTATCTTGAGAGAAGACAATGCATGTAACAGGCAGAACTTGACACGGTGTCCCAATACATCAACAACCAATGCACCCAGGCACCTTGCATGTCGTATGTGGACGTGAAAAGTTGTTTGTGACGAGGTCAGAGTGAGAATGTGTTGAACATGTCGTTCATCACTTCACAATATGGAAAAGCAGAACAGCTGGAGCAGCTTGTGCCATTTTGCTACTTTGCATCAAAATAAGTTTCCACTGGTTTGGTTTGACCGTGTGAACACAGCCTCCCTTTTTCATTCCCTCAACCACCTGCTTGAAAAGGCTGGCATTGCAATACTGTTGATATCCATGTCTTTCATAATGTATAAAAGTCGGTGTCTTTCTTCCTCCGACCAGAAATGTGGGCTTTTCTTTTGGGCTTGCATCTCCATCCCACAGTCTTGCCAACTGTTGGCTTGTTGTTTTGTGTACAATGTACCTGTTGAGACGCATATTCTGAATGCATTGTAACCATGTCCAGAGAAAGCTCCTAAAACCTCAATAATATCGGCATATCCCACATGTAGTAATCAGGAAATGCTCCATTCAGAAATAAAAGGCCTAATTCGGAATGTCCAAACATAATATGCTGTTAACATGATCCGTATCAAATTCAGAATTTGGTGATATTTGGAATTATAGTATCAGTGTGCACTTAAACGTAGTCATTGTGGCACAAGAGGACAACTTATTAGGAAACATTGTTGGTACCACATCACATTGTTTTAATCCTTCAGCCTCCCACTCATGTACAGTACATAATGTTACATGCGGATATCCCTGGCAGGCTCAGGCCACTTTTAGACGATACAAACATTCACTCAGCTACATGAATGAAATATTTAGTCAGCCTCCACAGATAACAGCTTCCCTCTCAGTATAAACTCACACGCCTTGCGTCAGCCCACCAGTAAGGGCTGCAGTGCAACTTCGTTTCATGCAAAAATGTGATGTTTTTTTTTTTTACAGTGTACAATAAAAGACGGTGTTTGGCATTTTCAACTACGTAAAAGCCCATTTGTGTTTGACCTTTGTGCAAATACTGAGGGTAATAGCGTTTCAGTGGATCTATTTTAGCTTAGTATTTGTGATGGCAAAATGCCAAATGATATGAAGCAATATATGAAGGAAAATATGAATTTCTGGCTGCTAAAACAGAGAAAGATGAGCCCTGTGCATTGTAAAAGATTCAGTAGCCAGATGGCCTCAGAATCTGTTTTTTTCTCTGAAGCTAGATAAAATGGCCTCTAAATGTTGCCACTAATTCTCACTCATTTACAGGAGCAGAGGCTTTCAAAGACATTTGGAAAATGCAAACTCCTCTAGATTTTGTTCGAGTCCATTTGAATGAGATCAAGGCTTGGGAAGGAGGTTTCTATTTACTGTACATGCTTTAGTGCAGGTGGAAGTGAGGTTTTACTTAAATGCATGAGCGGATCATAAGACAATGGGCGCCTGGGCACATTTATACAAAAGGCCCCCTCCCCACCACTCCTACACAACAGCAAGACACAGAGACTTTGTAGTTTTGTACTTACTGTGCATATCTTTGTGGTCACTTTGAGTCTTTTCCTGGTTGGTATGTGTTACTGTAATTCAAATGACAATTTGCGGGTGAAGTCGAGGGGGGGCCCGGACGCTTTGGGCCCCTGAGACTGTGCCCAATAAGCCCCTTCAGTAAACCATCCATGCTTAAATGTGAAATTAATGTGAGACCAACCTACATTGTTTCATGACAAAACTGATCTTTTTCACAGAGAAACAACTGTTTTTTATGCAATCTTTTTAAATTTTTAATTTATAAGTCATTGTCTTTGTATCGTGACTTCAGTGTTGGGACATTGTTGTCATCGTGTAGCTGAAGTAGGCCAGCCGGTAGTAAGGCCATCTAAGTCTTAGAAGTTGGTTTTGCTGCTTTCTCTGGTTCCTTACTGAGAGATGTTCGCTCTCTCTGGTAGATGTTGATTTTCTTCTCATACAGTCTCTTAGTATTCTGCACTTAAATGACATTTATGTGGATGAATAGTCACCTTTTGCCATGACACAGTTGAAAATGATTGTTTTGTAAAGACTGCAGATTAAGTTCGTATGAAAATGTTCAAAGTGTTTAAGAGTACCGACTGTAAGGTGTTAACATTTCTTCAAGGTCTGTAATTAATGACTTAGGACAGCTCGGATGCTCCTGCAGTTTATGGTGCGTGTTCAGTAGCAGTGAGTGAGTGGCCCAGTATTAGGAGACAGGATGTGGGTCATAGCAGGCACTCAAACAGGCCACTTCAGGGACACATGTCCCCTGCTCCGGAGCTTTTTATGAACTGCCAGTGAGGACAGAAACTGGCTTCCACGACCTGCTATTTATAGTCCACACTCTGGATACACGATATATGTGTTTACACACTTTTTCTCTCTTCCATATCTGTGTCTCTATCTGTCTGATTGTGTGTCTGTGTGGTTGTGTCACTGCGGACGCTCATACCTGCATTTCTGTGTGTTTACTGTAAATTTAATACCATATACAGACTGCTTACTTTACACCCCCTACTGTACTCTGCTCTAGATTTAGCTGCAGACTGCAACACTACTTTTAGGTTTGTACTCTAACATTTGGCTCATAACATAGCTCTTTGTGCCCCTCCACTTCTGATACAGTGGGGCATAATAAACACCTCACAGTACAGTGCAATCCAGTACAACAATCCAATACAATGTGACTTACAGAATGTCCAGCTTAAATGAAAATCTCTGTGATATTTCAAACTCCTATTGATATTGTGTCCACCTCCTTAATGTTCTAGTGCTGCCACTAATTATTATTTCTTACTATCAATTAATCTCTGGATTACTTACATAATTACACTACTCATTGATTAGTTCATTAAGTGTCTGAAATAGTGAGAAATGGCCATTACAATTCACGAGAATCGAAGTTAGCGTCTTCACATTGCTTGTTTTGTTTCACCAATAGTCCAATATCCAGAGATATTCAGTTAAATGAGCTCTATATTTAAAGCTGATTTAAAGGTTGTCTTCACACAATTTTCAGCATGGAGATGGCTAAGTCGGTGGATTGCAGCTAACGGTGCTCACCCATTAACAGTGCTAACAATGGCAACAGTGCTGACAGAACTACAGTGTTAACAAGGGGGGAACCAGAGGGTGTGATGACACTGTCCTATTATTCATGTTAAATGCTGTATGAGTAAAGTGCAGAGTGGTGGCGTTTAGCTAGCCAGTAGGATACACTCACAGGGACTCAGATGCACTGACATGCACACATGACCAGAGAATCTTGGATTACAACCAAGCTGCAAACTGAAAAATGAAGCCAAAAACTACAGTTCTTTGAACAACCACTTGTTAACATGTTAACATGCCCAGCGTAACAGCAGAAATTAACATGTTTACAACCCTGTTTCTATAGCTAATATCCCCCAGTGAATTTTTATATGACTCAACCATTTACATTTTATTAAGGCTTAAAGTTACCCATAATTAAAGGTGGGCTGCTTTGAGTGACAGGCTGTCTGCCGATAGTGTCAGATCCACCCCTTGCTCCTCCTTAGCTCCACCCTCTTGCCCAAATTTGGTAACTTCTGTCTCCCAAAAAAAACAAGATGGTGATGGCTGAAATGCCCAACTCGTGGCTTCAAAACCAGAGTCATCATGGGTGACATCATGATAGCTACGTCTAATATTTTTACAGTGTACGACTACAACACATACAGGAGGAGCGTGACTTGTACACCATCACACAGTAACACAGTATCTTTACATAGCAAATAGCTGTTTGCAAATGAATAATGCTCTGAATGTCATATGGAGCTCTTTTAATGATATAAAGTAGATTAGAGCTGCAATGATAAGTTGATCGACAGAAAATAAATCTGCAATGATTCTGATCGCTGATGCCCCAAAAATGTCAGATTTCAGCTTTTCAAATGTGACAATTTGTTGCTTTTCCTCTGCTATATGGTTGTAAAAAAAATATTTTGGGTTTGAGACTGTTGGTCGCCATTTGAAATGTCATCATGAGCTTTGAGACACTGTGACAGGCATGTTTTATATGCACTTTAGACTAAACAATTTACTTATTAATGGAAAAAATAACTTACAGTTTAATCAAAAATTACATTTATTAGCTGCATCCCGAAAAATAGAAGGTTGATTAATTTTGTGTTCATTAACTTATCGGTTAATCGACTACTCATCACAGCGTTGGTATGTTCTGCCCTGAACAGAGAGCTTTCGGTATACTAGTGCAGCAACATAGAGACAATGTTGATGACGTGACAGAAGCGAGGACACGCTTGCCTGGACTCCTTTATCCTTTTAGCAGTGCTTGGATCAATACCTCTCTCTCACATACACACACACACACACACACACACACACACACGCATGCATGCACACACCCAGCTTCATCCTTGTGAGAAAGATGCTCCTCACTCAATAACACGATGCCCAGACAAGATGAAAGTAGAGATGTGAGAAGAAGCAGAGCAGAGAGCGTGCTGCACAACAGGCCAGAGGTGCAGGGTGTGTTTGTGCTTGGCTTCTCGGTGGTGAGGCGGTTGTGCGTCAGACAGCAAGAGGTGAGAATGAGGGAGAAAGTGCAAGTTGTTTTGTTGTGCGAGGGATTTCACGTGCCCATTAGGTGATTGTTTTTTCAGTTGTGTGTGTCATGTGTCTGCACCGCCCTCGCCCTCCTCCACCTACTCCATCTTTCTGCTGCTCCACCATTTGGCAGATGCCCCCTATCTCAACAACCCTGTACTTTCTCCCCTGTTCTCCCTGTGGGAATGAACACAGCTTGAGACTTGTTGTTATTAGAGAGTGATACTGGTTTCTAAACTTGCCGAAGTAGCAGGGACACCTCATGAAACCACTGCTGTATCTGCCCACTAAATCCTATTAACATTTTTGAAAGCCAGACAGTAATAGTGAAATTAAACTTCCTTGTAGTGAGAAATGAAGATGAAAAAGGAGGAGGAATTAGTGGTGAGGAATCGAGCTTGTACAGGAGGAAAAAGAGGGCGATTCAAAGGAAGAATCAGGAGAGATAGTAGGAGGGACACAAGATGCTTATAAGCTGAGCAGACAGTAAGAATTATATTTATTCATTACACAATAAAAAGTAAAGGGTAACAAAGGGGAGCTGTGGGTACAATGCTGGTGATTTTTTATTTTCTTTTGAAAGCCATATTATGGATGCAATCCAGCTGACTGACTTGCAACATTGCCTGCAACGACAGCCTAATACAGCCAGAGAGATTAAAAGGATTGGTATAAACAGTACAGCTAAATCTCTGACGGTAGACACATTTCTATGGTCTCACAGTATTCAATACATCAGTGTTTATACACACTGTAGTGCTGCACTATGAAAGCTGATAGATGCAGAAATGTTTGACAAGAGCATGACTGACTTTGTTGTAAAGGGACAATTGTTTGTAATTTGGGGACAAAGAGTATTAGAAAAATCACTGATATCACTCCAAAACACATCACATGCTGGGCAATACGGCTTAAAACTAATATTGTGATAGATTTAGGCTTTATCACAAAACAGAATATATACCTTGATATTTTGAAATTTCCTCTATAATATTAAAAACTACTAAATACTAAATTATTAATGAACTACAGTTAAATAAAGCAGCTACTGTCATAATAATGTTAAATAAAGTGCTTTTAGAAAAAGTAAAATGAAATACTGTTATAATAAAGTTACATAATGTATTGTTATAAACGTGAGGATTTATTTACTGAAAGCTTGAAACAAACTATAAGCTCTCCAGTTCATATATTAATAGTATTTGCAAGTCACACTGGTGCTCCATGGTCACAAAAAGAGACTAAATAGTCGCAGTCTGGAGCCCTGCAGGTACAGAAACACACTTCATCTGTGCACACCATCAATCTCGTTGAGTTAAACTGTTACCATGGCACCATTTATCTAGAAGTTTTATTCACTCTATGCTGTAAACAAATGAACAGCTCTCCACTCTAGATATTAATGATATGTGCTGGTCACCATGGTGCTCCATGGTCGTAAAATACGACTAAATAGTACCAGACTGGAGCCCTGCAGAGGAGTACATGCTTCGCATCGCCACATAGTGTCACTCAAGAGAAAGTGAACTGGATGGGCAGAGGAGTGTGTGCGATGTACCATGTTTATGAGTCTGTCTTTGTGTGTGTGTGTGTGTGTGTGAGGGTGTGTGTGTGTGTGTCTGTAAAAGGGAGAAAGCCAAAACTCCAAAGCGAGTCTGTCAAAAAAACAACATGACAATATATACTCAGTGTTCTCAATATTGCCATTTCATACATCCCACGAGGAACAAGCTGCGATATGTCAAGTATATTTGGTATATCACCCACCCCTGTGCCTACCACACAAGAGAGGACTTAAAAAAGACTGGAGTCTGACTCTCTCAGATCTCTCATATTAGATTTTGTAAAGACCGGGGAACCTTGCAGAGTCACTATTTGCAAAACAACAATTAAATTCCTTTTGAGGTTATTTCCAGTCCTGCTTGTGCTGGAAATAATACACCAAACCCACTTTAAGAAATATGACATATTAGCAATTCTTCATGTGCCCTCAAAAACACACACCTCCAAAAACACTAAATATTCTTGTTGATTTAGCATCAACATAATCCCTAAAGATAAACTGTATTTTGCATGCAAACTTTACTTGTAGGATTTTTTTGTCTCAACTTTTGTCTGCCACCAGCCTCTGTTGGTTAGCTGTTGTTAGCTATTTTAGCAGAGGAAGACCGTGAGGATGAGAGGCAAATCATTTCAAAAATGAAGATTTCTTACTAAAATAAGTGCTGGTCGATGGATCAGACACACACCCAATTAAACACCAACTTTCCCACCATTCAAGAGAACTGAGACTTGTTCACGTACTCATGCCTCCGTGATGTCTCCTCATGTTTACTGTCAACCCAGTTTGATGCTTTCTGTTGCTTTAGATAATGCCACTATTGGTTCTTGACAGTGTTCACGTCATTTAACTTCACTACTGTTTTGACCCACGACTAAAAACTTGTGATAATATTAAACGTTTGATTTTGCTAGAATGTCAAGATGAGAAAAAAGGCTGACTTGAGACCTGAGCTTTGTGACCTTACACCACACAATAGTGATCACAGGAGCACTAACAACTCTAGCAAAACTCCCATTGAAAGGTTGGCTGGTGTAAGGCTGGCTTAAATATACAAGTAGATTTATTTGCAGTGTTTTTGTGCAAATCTGACTAGCGCTTGGGATGTCGATGTTGGTTAGTCTGTTGATACACCACTTTGCCCTGGCTGAAATATCTCAACAACTTTTTCATTAATTCCCTTTGAACTTGTTGCAAACATTATTTTTTCCCCCTCAGGATGAATTTCAGTTTGTCCAATACTTTGGTTTATGACCACACACTTTTAAAACTAATGATATTCCCATTAGCCCCAGCTGGACTTTATGTTCAGTGCTAATTAGCAAATGTTAGCATGCTAACATGCTAACCTAAGAGGCTAACATTGTAAACATACCTACTAAACACTGACATGGTTGCATTAAGCAGAAATCTGTGGCTGTAGACTCTAAGTCTTGTTAATGTTTTGGAAGAAGAGGGTTTTTTTGTACTCATGTTGGAAGCTGTTGCATGCAAGTAGAATTCACACACACTCATGTGCTGCTCCTGAGGCAAATTATTTTGAAACCCCACACCTCGGGAGCAGCACACAGTGTCTCAAATATTTTGTTCTTACAGTTTCTAATCTTCTGTCAACCACCGACACGTTGAGATTTGGATTTGCATGTTTTAACTTGTCTCCTTGTTTTAAAGCCAAAATATCCTTGAAGAAGTCATCTGTTGTGATCATTTTCTTCTGTAAGTGACAGTGACACTTAAAAAGTTTTGATCAAACTCACAGATGAAACTACTCCACTGGTGTTGAGTTCTCTGAATATATACTGACTTTTTTTTACAGCAGACATTTTGACATGTAATGATAGTAAAGCACAGGTCTATTTAATAACATTAATGATAGCTGTATTCCACTTTGGGGAGGCCCTGGTATTGTACATGTGGGCTCACTGGAATAGCTTCACTGGGACACTTAATGGAACTGAGCCATCATTAATGTGAACAGTGACATTCCTACTATAACAGGTCAAAATGTCTCCTGTGAAAAAAGGTCTATTGATGAACGTCCTGGTTCTGCCTATCAACCTTCATTATTGTTATTTATATTGTATATTGTACTGTTAAGTTATCTCCTTCCTTACAAATCTAAAGTTCTGGCAGTGCCTTAGCAATAGTGTTCCATCAACTTTGTTTTAAGATAAAAGTCTGATACAGATTCTTTTGTACTGAAGCAGCTGATTGACAATAATATGCAAAATGGTCAGTGTCTTAAATGTAAACAGAAGTATTCCTTGTTGTCTTTTACAGAGAACTGTATTCTGTACAGGGTGGAAAAGCCTCTGAGGCAGCACTTTGGTTTAGCTTGCTGCTGAAATCTGACACCTCTTAGCCTTTACAAATGCATCAATATTAGGTGTGCGAAGTCATCCAGTGGGCCAGATTGGACCCTCAAGCAGGCAGGTTCTGGCCCACAGGCCGTATGTTTGACACCCCTGGTATATACCTTGTTTGTTTAACCCAGACAAAAACAACGTGTGAGAATGACCTGTTGTGGTTTTACATTAAGTTACTGTATGTCAGGGTTTCCACGCCATCTTAAACATCAAATTCAGGGACTTAAAAGGAATTTCCAGGCCCAATTCCCTCAAATTCAAGGACCCAACATGGCATAATTTGAGACACAATTCAAGGCGAATTTCTGTTGCAACACTGAGACATTTTGTAATGAGAAGTAGCAGGCTTTTACAGAAGCTCACAGATGACAGTTTAAAAAAAGAGACAGGCTTGAATGTGTGAACACTTCTCAGTGTGTTACAGTGATGGCAGACAATATCAAAAAACTTCAATTTCTATCAGTGCACTACATGTATAAATTCAAGCACTTTCAGTGACCCATGTCTGTTTATATCTATTTCAAAAACTTTGAAGGCCTTTACTCAGGGTCCATCAGAACCCTGTTAAATTTACATGAACAAAAAAAACCCAGAACATAACATCCTGAAATGCACTTTGCACTTTGTGTTTTGTACAGATTAAACAAACATGATATACACATGATGTAACATGAGTTGCTGGGAGTTGGATTTTGTGACTTTCAGGCATGTAATAGAATCTGTTTCCATCTTAATGCTAAGCTAAGCTAACAGGCTCCTGGCTTCAGCTTCATATTTACAGACATGAGAGTGTTGTCAGTCATCTTACCAAACTCAGCAAGAAAACAAATGAGCAAATTGTTGAACTGTTCCTTTAAGTCCAAATGTAAATGTAGAGTCAACAAGGCTGTCAGTGAGTGAGGTGACTGCTGAACAGAGAAGCTGAGTACATTAAATATTCTCTGAGACTGTAAAACTCCTTTCATCAGGCTCTGGTGTTAACATTTGGCGGATTTAAGACAAATACTTAAACCAGCGGCGAACACACTCTCAGCCTGGGCAAGATTAGTATGTTTGGGTTACTGAGGAAGGAGCTCCTGTGTAGACTCGCTATCTGTAACAAGCTGTCACAAAAACAGTCTGAGCCAATCACTGTTATATAAAACTACCTATCTCTCTCTGTTTATTGTTGTTATTTATGTGTGACACCCACTGAATTGGTGGATCTATGTTATTCTCTTGAATTACAGCATTAATACATTGAAATGGCTCAAAAACATGCAAAATTCATACCTTGTAACTCTACTGTAAACACTGAAACTGCTCTTTTTTTAATGAAAGTCTTGAACGTTCCTAGCTTTAGCAAGTGTGCGGCATCTTTTCAGCAGGGTACATTTAAGCCACTGTTAGTGCCGAATTAAAATTCCATCAGCAAGACCGATGAGACTTGTCTACTTTCCTTTAGTGAGCGATCATACACACTGACACCATTAAACTTGAAATGCAGTGTGCAAAAGTGGCTTTTTCAAGAGCATATTTGATGCCTGCAGAAGTAGGCCCGGGCCTGTCACTTTTGATTTACTGAAAGCAAAACAAAGCAGACAGCACAACTCGGAGATCTTAATTTCCCCACAGTTCAAAGAAGTATCAGTCAAAAGATCTTTCAGTTGTGATTAATTAGTGTAATTATTTTTAGAAACGTATGATGTTAGATTAATAAAGTTTTAATGTTTGTTTCTGGGATTTGGCTCAAAGAATAAGAAACACAGCGAGTGGAAACAAATAATGTAACCCAATGCAATAGCCCTGCAATAAATGAAGCTCATAATGTTTTAGAGTTGACAGAGACATGTTGCTTCAGCAGTGGTTTGTGTTGTATAGAATAGCATGTGTACAGGTGTTATTGTGCCTAGCCTTTATAAAAGCTCTCCACTGGTTTTCCCTCCCAGTACAACAAAGTTGGAACAAAAAATGAACACTAATGCATTTTGTATGCTCTCTGGATGAATAAGCGTCCCTGTCTGCTTGGTTTGGTGGTATTTCAAAACTGAAGACATTTCCAAATGTGCGACTGCTTCATTTTTCCATTCATGCATACACTGGCTGGTTTCTCACAGGGAAAGAATGGAGCCCATTGATGACAGACAGTGGAAGTTAGTTCATCAGAGCCATGGTCAGGACTGAGTACGGTCCAGTCATTGTTTCTCTGGCCAGAGAAAACAGAGACTGTACACAGTGATAGTAAGGAGACGAGCCCGACCTCACTGCTGCTGTCGCACATTGAGGGCATTCAGAGTCTCTCTCCTGTGAGTGTGACTGAAGACAAGCTGCTGTATTCAACAGGAATTATCTCCTAAACTTAACAGAGTGTCCATAGTTTATGATTCTGGCAACACAGCCTTTTCTATGGAGACGTGTTGTTTGTTTAGCAACAGTAAATTTCATCATCAAATGGGCTTCAGCTGTCAATTACTGACAAATATATTTTATCATTTTATGAATGTTTACCATCTGTTATAGACGATTTTCTGTGTAATAGTGCTGGTTGATATATATATACATATATATATGTGTGTGTACATACCATGAGACAACACAGATTAGTCTACTGTCAGAGAAGTGCCTTATGGTTTATACCATGATAGCTATCCCTTTAATATCTGTATATCAGGCTGTTGTGGACACTGTTGCAGTCAGTGATTACTATATAACAAAACTGGATTTAAGGGCTGCAACCAGCAATTATTTTAAATATTAATCAATTTGACAATTATTTTCTCATTTAACTGAATAATCGTTTTGTTTAAAACGTTAGAAAAACATGAAGAGTTTTACAAAGCCCAAGATGACATCATCATCATCAAATATACCAGCTTACCAGCACAATACCATCAAATGTTTGGCTTTTCTGCGTTAAAAGTGATTGGGAACAATTATGAAAATAGATTTTGTCAATCAACTAATGTATGTGGATCAATAAGCTTCTTAAACTTGCATGATTAGTGGAAAACAGACATTCCTGTCTGTTTATTATATCCATTAAACATTTTAATGCCACAACTAATGATTAATTATTAATTTATCTTCAGATTTTTTTCTTGATTATTTCAATAATGAATTAATCGATCAATACAACATCAGAAAGCAGTAAAAAATGCTGATCAGAATATACTTGAGCATGAGGTCACTTTATTTCTTACTGTCAATCAAATAACTATTGCAGCTCTAAACAGTCTTTTCTCAAACTAATGTTTTATATCATGATATATATCATGATATATACTGTATATAGATATCGTGATACTTTGATCCATATCAACCATACTTACTGTGGAACCTGTCTTACTGTTTGTCTACATATCTTCACACCAAATGCTCACGCCATTTCTCAGCAGTGCGATGCAAAAATGTGGTGCAGGAATACAGAAAATACACGTTATAAATGCACAATAATATCGGCACATCATCGGTATCAGCCATTATTGGCTTTGAAATGAAATATCGGAATCGGCCAACATGCTGACAATATCTGTATATCTTAATTCACCACAGAAGAGACTTGGTGATCACTGAAATTATGTAGAGAAAAAAGTGGATACACTGATATCAGTCATTTGAGTTGTTAAGTATCGGCATCTCAGATATCGGCAAAAAAATCCAATATTGTGCCTCCCTAATACACACGCCAGTTTTTCGCATGACAGCTATGTACACCATGTCGACAAAAATCATTGAGTTTCCTCCTTAATGGCGCCCACATCCACTCAACAAAACAATAACCTATGCAGAGAGAGAATGTCTAAGGAGCTAACATTACCTACACACTAACTAACTGGACGCTAAATGTGATGCTAACGCTAGCTGTTGTGGCTTAACCTGACCCATGACCAACATATAATGTTAGAAAGTGCATATGAGCTACATTACCATTTTCACTGTATCCCAGCTGCCAAACAGTCTCAAGCCACACACGGTCCTTTATTTGGGTGTTTAGGATGAAGCTTGCAGTGTTTGTTGTACAATATTAGATGTTGAGGCACCACATGAGAAGGCGTTCCCTAATTTTGGCAGTAAGCTAGCTATGACCTGGAGGTCTGACAACAGTTTGAACAAGGATTTTTACAGTTGTACTGCTGTATATTGATGTGACTAATCATCATGTCAAGCTCATTTGTGTTTCTGTGAAAGTTTTTATATGGTCACAGATCTTAGTATCAGGAATTTTGATCTTCAGAAAGCAAAACATTGTTTACTTCAGTAGTGTTTAAACCATATAATAAATAATTAATATTATATTTTTTGGTTTGAGAAACAGTATTGTGATATTGCTGTATCATAGCTAACATGACAATTGTCTTCTTGTGTTTCAGTTCGCTGCAGTCAATAATTTTCCAATAATAACATGAGATTCTGTCAGTGGTCCACAATGCATCAGGACATTCAGCAGTGCATCCTTGGGCATCGAGTGCTGTAACATGAAATATAACACAGTGTGGCGACAGATGATTGATTGCTCCCATGCAACAAGAGTGATGTCCCACTGTACTGAATTTATTGCATTTAAATTGTGCAGTATTTCACAGAGAGGCAGAGTACAAACAGGAGATCATGTTACGTATCCCAGAGGCACATGAGGAAGTTGAATTCTTAAATGGTCGCTGTCATTCTCTGATAAATAAACTACAAATTTGATGCAGTACTGTTAAAGTCGGCATGAGAGTTAAAAGATAAAAAGAAATAGAGAAATTATTGTTTCATGCCAAATATATGATGATGTAACACAGAACAGAAGTTGAAAGAGGCAGCAGCGTTCAGCCTTCAATATTCTGTAATATAGGCACACCAGAATTAGTCATCCTATCAGAGCCCTCCACTGTGGGGAATAGCCTGGAATAACAGCTCCATTCCCTGCTCAGCAGACAGCGTCATTAGAGCACACTGAGCCTCAGAAACATCTCCCACCATGGGACCACCTCGTCCTATGACTCAAACTCCCAGACAACTTCACTTTCATCTCATCCTGATCCACTGAGGCGAATACAAAGCAGCACTTTGCTTGTGTGCTGCCACTGTAAACGGTAAGTTAGATGATATATCGGGTTTTACTCTTTTGTTGAGCACATTCTGAGCACTACGTCTTGATGACTGAATCGCCTCCTCCTTTATCAGTTCATCTTGAGAATCATTTTCAAAATGGCAGGAGAAAAAGCGATAAAGAGAATCAGTATCTGCCTTTGCAGTGCAGTGGAGGTGTAGGACTGAGCAGTAAAGACCTGCTTATTATCAGGTGTTTGTGGGCTGGATGTGCCCTGAGGGACGTAGAGTGTGAGCTTGCATATTGGAGAGGCTCAGGTAAACACTCGAGCAACAAAGAGTCTTGAGTCAAACATGAGCTTTGAGCTCACTCGTCTATAATAGAACATGTGATCATGTTAAAGTGGTTGAAGAGTGATAAAGTGTAATTTCTGCTTTTAAGAAGTGATATCCAGTTTTTAGCCATGCAAGTGGCATGAATCCAGGGATTATAATTTGTGTTAACCACTTTGGTTCAGACTGAAATATCTAAACTTTTCCTGCGGCACCACCAGACGGTCAGATATTACACCTAACCTGTGACTGGCAGAAGAAGTAACCGGTGATTCGCTTTTCCCCGAGCACAGCCAACAGGTTGACATTTGTGATTTTGACTGCAATCTGTCGACAGCTATTGTCAGGATTGTCCAGAAACCTGGTACAGATATTCATGTCCCCTGGGGAGGAATTATAATCCCTTTGATGGTGCTCTTACTTCTCATCTAGTGCCATCATCAGGGCAAAATCCAAATAAAATATCAATATTAACTTTAATTTACTAGGGCTGTACCCGACTTAGAAATATGTTAGCCCGATCAAATTTGGCTGTTTGATATGAATATTCGACTATTTGTTCCTTGTTTCCCCAAATAGAGTTTGAAAGTTTGAATGCGGTTAGCGAGACATTGAAGCTAACAGTGACATTCACGTAATATAGTAAACAAGCCAAGTTAGCGCTTCTAGCTAATGTGTGCCAACTATGCTAACAGTGGATTGGAAATTGGCAAACTGCCAGTTGTGATATTGTGTTGTATAAATAAAACTGAATTGCATTGAACTGAATTGAATTGAATCAAATTGAAACATCAAGCTCCCCACACATTTTCATGGACAAAATTTCAAAACTTTTCCATGTCTTTTGAAGGACCCATAATAAAAAAAATCTTGCCTTATTTAGCAGCATTTTTTTCAGATTCAAACATAATTCCAGTTAGCTGGCATACATGGAGAGAGAATAATGAAGAAACATACGAGATGGTAAACAAAATGTCACACATTGAGGAATATCAGAGCTAGGTAATGTCAGCAGCTTCAGAAAAGAAATTTGTTGTTATGTTAGATTATGTGGAAGGTTATCCCTGGAAGACAACCTACCACTTTTACTGATTCCATGACTTTTCCAGGCCTGAAATAATGTGATTGTGAAATTCCATGACATTCCCAGGTTTTGTTTTGCCAACACTAGATATCAAACAAAAGACGGAGACTTTATTGTATTAAGTTGCTGTGAGCTGTAAAAATTCACCAGTCTTGAGCAGACGTTACCTTGGACCTTCTCTTCCTCTGGACTGCTGCCTCTGACTCTTAGTCAGACCTACCCTTGGTCTGGGTCTGCAGCGACCTGTACCTGTGACTTGCATTAAAGCGAGGTGCACTCACTCTGTAGCTAAATCTGGGGGCCGAAAAGACCCAGGAAGTACACTGCACACTGCCTGATAAAACAACATAAATTGCTTGACAGTCGACTGGGGGGCCTCCGACTGATGATTTGACTCTTCTGGGGGCAGCCCTACAACGTATGATTAAAGACCTGCAAAACTAATTGCATTCCCATCATCCTTAGCTGTAGTTTGTGTGCTAAGATGTGTTAGCATTTAGCTCAAGGCCCATCTGTGCACATTGCACACCTGGCAGAGCTGCTAGCCTGGCTGTACTCTAAGGTAGTTGTTCTTTTGCAGTAGGACGTAAGTGCACTGTATGCATAAGAAGCACTGTATCTGTCCCACAATGCCTCTCTGCTGCATGCATTACAGTGCAGTCTATCCCACTTAAAAGGAATGTGAGAGTGCATTGTACCCGTGTATATATGCATGAAAACACTCCTGTCCTGACCACAGATGGGTTACAACTTCCGTCAACCATCTGGCCTGTCATCTCATCTCCTCTCTGTAAAGACAGAGACACAATAGCCTCTGTCTCCATTGTCTGGTGTCAGCTTCCTCCTACAGAGTCTTCCCACTACAAAGTAAAAACACCGCAGACCACTAATCATTAACTCAAACAGGGGGATCAGTCGCGGGGCAGTAAGACCAGCAAGGAACATTTTAATGCTGGTTCTTTCAGTGTTATGTAGAATATTGTGTTTCACTTCATGTTTTCACACAAAGGAATCAGTCCTGGTTTATATTGCCTTGAAATGAAAAGCTTTTATTGTACTACAGTTAAACCTAACAACACCTAAGAATGCTGTAAGTGTAGCTGTTCAGCATTGCAGTCGTAACAGGGACAATGCAGCTTTAACAATCAATAACAGCTTAAGTAAAGTGACTATAATACTATTATGCCAGTGCATTTTACAGTTCCAGTCTCACCGTGAAGAAATTGATGGATTGATAACAGAGTCAGGACTATTCCTTAAGGTGACCTTTATTTTATCTTCTTACTTAGCAGGCGGCACTTTCCCAAGAGGCAGAGAGATGCAGAGCCTCGATTTAATTTCCTGACATAATATTCGCAGCCACTCACCAGTCTTCCAATCACCGCACTGAATTACAATCACACCCTCTTGATTTCAGAACTCTCTCATTTTCTGCTTCCCTGTAGCCGGTCATCATCTCCAAAAAGCTGAATGAATGATGGGGTGTTGACTGCATCTTAGCTCTAACCATCCATTGAAATATTGAACATGTTGTTGTGCCAGGAGGAAAAAATCTGACTTCACCTCTTGATCAGCTGTAAACAACATTGCCTGAATTTTAACAGCTTATCGGCAGCCACCTTAACTTTGTTTGTTTCTGTCCTTAGGTACGACCCGCCCCCCTCGAGACGGAGAGGTCCCAGGGGTGGATTACAACTTCCTGTCTGTGGAGGACTTCCTAGAACTTGAGGATAGTGGCACACTACTGGAAATAGGAACATATGAAGGTGAGGAGGATGATCACAACTGACACTCACACGCGACTCATGGTAGCGCAGGTGTCCTGGTTCTCCACAGATACAATGAGCGTAGCATTGATTTATTTTTCCCTACATGCAGGCGGGCTGTAAGACTGTGCACTCAGTTGATTCCGATTAGACTGTGCATGATGGGGGGAGATGCATCCAGGAGACAGCAGGTCACTCCACATCTGCCCCTCTCACTCTGATTAGGACAGCGTTGTGCAGCGCTAAGTCTCGTACCGACACAAACCTGTGTGCGCAAACGTGTGTGGGGGTGGATGTGTGTTTGTGCATTGTGTGTTTGTCTTTGAGCCTGTGTGTTAGGCAGGGAGATGTCTCATATATGTGTGTGTGTGTTGGTGTGTGATTGTGTGCACGGGGCTGGGAGAGAATGTTACAACATTAATCTGCTTGGCACCGGTTCTGCTCTGTGTTGGCACGTTTCTCCCTTTCACGCAGACAATGTCAAATACCTGTCCACAGGAGTCTGTGGCCGTCCAGACAACCACAGGACGACAGGATTATTGATTCATAAGTAACTCTGGAGTTTTATGGATAGATGATTTTATAGAAACATCTTTGATTATGATGGACCCTCTTGTAATTTCCATCACAGGTTGGCTGAGTATTTTTGAGAGATTTTTTTATTGGATAGTATCCGGAAGAGTGCTGACAGGATATGAGGGGAGATGACATGCAACATCATCCATGGATGAGTTCAAACTGTTTAAGGAATAGTTTGACGGTTATTTGCTTTCTTGCTCAGAAACAGGCGAGTAGACCTCTTTCATGTCTGTACTGTCAGTATGAAACTACAGCCAGAGGGCACTTAGCTTAGCATAGATTAAAAAGTATGGAAACAGGGGGGGTAACAACTAGCCTGGCTCTGGTAACAAAATCTGCCTACCAGTACCTTAAAGCTCACTGATAAGCACATCATCTGTGCATTCCAACACCCATACTACCATTGTATTTAGTATGCCAGAAAAAGATTTCCCATATCCCAACACATAGTATATCAAATGCAGCGTGCCAGAAATACCAGATGCATTAATGATGTGTACACACAGCTTTTCCCACACATAAACTGGTATTTACAAACAAAGAATGTGCGATAAGAATGCACACATCTCGTGCATTCTTCAGACCAAGCGTACACAGTTTTATCTGCGATAGTTGTAGCTGATATGAAGAGGAGCAGATTAAATGCAAGTTGAAAGATGGAAAACATTGTTTTTACGCTGTTAACCGGTTTCACTTATTGTATTATTTTTGCAGCTCACACGTCGTTCTGTAAAATATAAATCAAAGGCGCATTTATAAATTGAATCTCAAATAAGATGAGTGATTCATTTCATCATAATTTTTATTTATGTTTATCTCCCTGTTAATGATCATTTATTGTTATCCTTTGTAAAGTCAGTTTTAACCTGAGTGCAATGAATGAATCATCGATCATCCGTCTGATGTTTAATAATAATGATGACTGAGCTTTAACCACGATGATGGTTTGCAGAAATGTGATAAATTAGTGATACTGACGCAACACACATCTACAGTCGAGTGTAGTAACAGCTGCTCTGGCACTGTTGGAGAACTCCACCAATGCAACACAGGTCAGCAAAATTGCTCTTTCTTCACATAATTTCTCATGGACAGGTCTAATGAATGGTGAAGGGGTAAAAATATCAATATGCAAACGCATGTTTACGGGTGTTTCTACGTTCTTTTATGGGGAACTGTGGGAGTGGAAATGAGGCCCGTGCACATGCACCCAGCACCACAATGACCGAGATTTCTAAAATAGAACAGGCATACACACAGCTTTATAAATCTGAGGAAAAGAATGCGTATGCACATCTCTGCCATTGTGCGTACACACAATTTTAGTCATGAATGTACAAAAAGCCAGCATTCTTTACAGCCTATTCTGACCCACAATCCTCTGCGCAGCAAATGATACGTCACATCGACTGAGCCGCCAGCAGATGACAGCTCATTGACAGCTGACAGAAGCTGCAATGATGGATGGCAGTGCACTTACGTGACTGATGACCAGCAGAATAGGTAGTAATTCTAGGAACAGGAATTTTTTATATGAACAAAGTAATCATAAAAAGTACCAACAACAAAAGGACATAACTATGAAATAAACAACAGAGACGTGCATGTTAGGGATGCCTGGCGACTAATTTCCCTGTCGACTAAACGAAAATTTTAATTAAGACTAGTCTAGCTTAAAAAGAGGAAAACACTCAGAAAACAGTCCATATTTAGCAT
>JAPZEB010000002.1:21845418-21863954 GCA_029783705.1 Chaetodon striatus
CATCAACTTCCTGAAGTCTTAAACCTTCAACAAAGTTAAGTGGAAGCATATCTTGCGAGGTCATTGTCGCGATGAGCTGCGTTATCTTCTCAGACTGGGCGGGATCACAGCGTCTCCAGGTGAACAATGTCAGTTTGGGCTGTGTGTGGCTGTGTGTGATTTTAATTTTGTGAATTTAATATAGTAGAATCTACACAATGCATGCAGTTATTACTTACTACATTCATCACAAAGGAACAACAGCAGAGCTCTCTGGGAGAACCGTCTCTGGCGAGCTCGGCGAATGGTGTTTTATTTTCAAGGTAACATTAAGTGATGACAGTAAGATCTGCTGCGTTCCAAAACACATACTTTTTCTTTTTACTAAATTTTGTGCTACGGGTTACGATTGATGTATGAGCAAGGGGGTCAAAGTTCAGGGCGCAATGTTACGAGAAAGTAATATGTCCCATTTGTGTGCATACTTGATGCATCAGTACATACTTTTTAAGGGCAGCTGCAGTAAGAAGTTCAAGTAAAAACAAAAAGTTAGTGGGACACGCAGGACACATCCTGTTTGTTCATAGAGACATGCTAGCTGTTTCCCCATTTACACCCCTATTGCTTGACTGAGCTAATCAGCTGCTACCTGTAGCCTTAAATCAACAGACAGACATGAAAATAGTATCGACGTATCATGTTTTTACCAGGCAACCAGTGGAGAACTGAAAGAGTCACAGCACCCAAATAGTCTCATGACCCCTGTAAAATGGCAAATTGTTGATTATACACTTTGGTTTTTGCACAGAATAAACAAATGAAACATAATAGTGAATGTAAGAGGAGTCTTTATGCTAGGCTATGCTAAATAGTTGCTAGCTTAAGTTTCATATTTAACTGACATATATAAAAGTGGTTTTAATCTCCTCAGCTAACTCTCTGTAAGATAGCATGTCAATGAATTTCCCCAAATGTTGAACTATTCCTTTAATGTTGCCCTCATGTGATGTGCCTCAGACCCAGGGCACCAGGGTGCTTCTTTCTCTCATATTTAAAAACAATATATGGATACATGATTCGGACCATTCCAGAAACAAACTTGATAAATTCTTTGTTAGCATCACTGACAACAACAGTTTCAGTCCCAAGAAGCTGCTAAAACAAGCTGGCTGTTGTGAGGTGGTCCATTGTTTTTGCTCAGTGTTCTTTCAGAGTCCAGACAATACAGCTCTGCGGCCTCGAACACAAACTAGAACTGTTCCTCTTTCCCACCAGCTGCTTATTTCCACGATTCGTGGTCACATAGTGATCCAGCTTTATGTCTTTCCCTCTCAGTGTAAGATTAGGAGGTTTCATAGATCCTCTGCCTGCTACCTTTCTGTCCCCACGCTCTGCCTGTTTTTATCCCCGGCTTCCTCTCTCTGTCTCGGTTTCTCCTTCTGTGTCTCTCTCAAGCATGCTAATGTCCTTCTTGTTGCCTAGGTAACTATTATGGGACCCCTAAGCCGCCAAGGCAGCCCATCAGTGGGACAGTGATTCTCAGTGATGCAGGCTCCCAGCAGTCCACCCCAAAGCGCACCAAGTCCTACAATGACATGCAAAACGCCCGAGTAGTGCCTGCTGACGACGACGATGACGACCAGGCCACGGAAATGAACAACAGTTTTACAGGTGAGGGTGTCGCTGCACCTCTCCAGCCTCTTGAAGTTTCTGCATCTGCAGCTCTCTTTGTGTGTGTGTAGTATTCTCCATCTGTGCTGTGTCGAGTGGATGCTTGTTTAGGAGTGTCTGTGTGTACATGTGTGTGCCCGAGATTAGGAATACAGAGGGAGAGAGATAATGTGTGTATGTTTATGATCCTCTCCCCTGTTGTACGGTGCTGGGTGTCTGGCGGTTACATCATGTCTTTGTGATGCTGATTCCTTTTTCTGTGAGCCTCCAAACACTGCCATCTGCCTGTGAGGAGGGGTGTAGTGGGGGAATAAGTAGATTACAGGCTACACTTATTACTCTCCATGCTGCAGGCCTCGCATCCTTTCCTCACTGTATATTATTTTTCCCCACTTTCTTGCTTTTGCTCATTAAACTCCCTGTAGTATTTGTACTGATCAAGTGTAAACATCTCTGCCTCAGGTGATAGCAGTGTTTGCAGCCAGATATTTATTGAAAGGGCAGAACTGTCATCTGCATGTAAATCAATGATATATGTATAAAAAAGCAAACAGGTGACAATATGAGATTTCTGCGCTAAAGCGTCAGTGTTCTCCTCTCTCCTTAAAGCTCTGTCCTGTTTTTGAGTGCAGGAGATGGTTTCTTTTTTCTCTCTTGATGCTGTGAAACTATGCCCTCTCTGTGTCCCCCTGCCAGGCTGCCAGAGTGTTGAATTAGCATTTGATCAAATCCTGAAAGGCCCACGGAAATGGTGGAGGACACTGGGCCAGAACTGGGGAGCGAGTGGGGATGGGGGTTGGGGATGGCTAGCTGTAGGAGAAAGAGGCTTATGGGTGGAGAGGTAAAACAGGGCGGGGGTCAGGAACAGTTTGGGAAAGACTGTTGCTGAAAGAATTAGCATATTCCTGGGGCCCTTTCAGTACACTAGAATCAGGCGGGAGCCAAACTAAAGATAGGGGGAAGGGAAGTGCTGAGAGTTTATTGTGATCAAACATCCAGTGTGTAGGATTTAGGAGTATTTCTTGTTGTTGTTATGGTATATAATATTCATAACTATGTTTTCATGTTCTCAATTTATACATTTCACAGAGTCCACCATGTTGTTCTGCAGTAGCCCAGAAAGGACAAACTAAACAATAACCCTTTTTACACAGCGATCACACTACAGGGCCGCTAGGAAGTCCTTTCTTTACACCGCCTTTACATGTTTACACAGACGGGCTGCTCCACTGTGTGATTTTAGACAGCATGTGGGCAATACAGAAGCAAAAAAGATATGATGGGTGTGTGCGTAACAAAACCGCGTCGGCCTCTAGTGTGACACATACTCATCATTTACCATACCTGTAATATGGCCGCTGATCTCGTCCTCTGCTCCAGGGGTAAGGAGTTCCTTGACCTTATTGTTTTCCTAATTTGTGGACATTTTCAGCTGCTGTTCTTTTTTGAGTTAGCTGCTAACTGCTATCACCTACTTTTTAAATCTCTTGCAGTGGGTGACACATGTAACACATTATCAAAACATCACACCATGCCACCCATGATCCCATCCTGCTGGCTGCCCCAACAGATGTAATTTTGGCACTGTTACTATCTCCGAAGTTGGCTTAAAGATGAGACAACTGTCCCCCCATTCCGTGATTGAATGATTTTGTGGCACATCAGTGTAAAATCCCCACCTTCAAAAGGCAGTGTAAAAGGGGCTACTGACCCTAGATGGGGCTGTTTGTGTTTTTGCATCAGCCTCTGCAGTTCTCCTACACGCTTGGCACACGGGAGAAGTTTCAGTCGTACAACCTCAAGGCGAGATGCCACTAAATCCTACACACTGGACCTTTAAAGTTGATCATGTGCTTAAGAATATCCAAAGTGAGCATGTCTGCTTATTTCATCTGTTCTTTTCCTGCATGCACAAGACATAAACTGGTTTTTTTTTTGTTCTTTTTTGTTGTTGTTGTTCCGTGTTGTTCTCGTTGTGTTACCCAGGATCTTTAGTGCGTAGTCTCTTCCCCTCTCCTTTGTTGTGCACAGGTAACCCTAACGACCAGGACGAGAGCCGCGGCGGCATCCTCCGGCCGTACCCCGCACGTGATAATGCTCCATCCTGTGGTCTGAACAATGCGGCCACCTCCACAGCAGAAAGTGGGCAGCAGACCCTCGCAGAACCGCAGGTTTCTCCGGAAGACCCGCTGGGACCGCTGCCTGAGAACTGGGAGATGGCCTACACGGAGAGCGGAGAGCTTTACTTCATAGAGTACGTATCAACAACCTGCAACATTTTACAGTTTGAGCTGTTGCAGCACACTCTCTGCACTGTCTGATCATTTCTCTCTGTAGCTCATACCGTAGTTGTTTTTTTCTGTATTTTACCTGCACAATTATCCCTGTTGTTCGTCCAGTGGCTTGTCTTCCCCCATGATTTGGTTTTTAGGCCTCCCCAGCCAACCTGCCCAGCCCCCTGGGTGCCACTGCTTTCCTGTTAATCCCCTGCATGTCCCGATCTCTAAAGGAGATCACATCCTGATCACCTGACTACCTCCACCTCTCTGTCCTCTCTGCAGCACGGCAAAGGCACACCACCAGGACATGGCTGTGTCTTTTCAGAGCTTGTATGTTTATTTCTGCTATCACTGATTTAACATTATGTACTTGTTTAACAATGGAAGGAAAAGTCTGGTCGTTTATTGTTGATATCCTGCCTGTGTCGCTGTTATCCTCATTTCTCTTTGCAGCAGGCGCCTTCTGTCCTCTGTAAACTTGCTGACGTGGTTTACTTTCTAATTCTCACTGATGCACTCATGCACCCCTGCTGTGCTTTTATATGTCTGTTTGACGGCCTGTGTTGAATTATTCTGTTGTCTTGTTTGTCTCCTCGCAGCCACAACACAAAGACCACATCATGGCTGGATCCTCGGTGTAGAGACAAAGCCTCCAGGCCTCTGGAAGAGTGTGATGATGATGGTAAGTTGCTACTTTACACAATAAAAGCATACGTTCACACTTCTGCATAGTGCTTTAGGCATCAGTAAGTGGTGCGCGAGGTCTCATACATTGTGCTCCTCTTGTTTACACTGTTAATTTCCCAGCAGCGTTTTTAGAAAACACAAGATTTGTTTTGAGTCCTACATTAGCCATATGTAAAATAGTTGCTTTCACAACTATTATTACATAAAAAGATGAGACATATTTCCCAAATAGCAACAAAATGTTTGATAAATTCCAGTTGAGGAGTACAGAAATTAAAACACAGATTGCAAAATTGCACCATCAAGTGGTGAAACATAAAGTAACACACTACACTTGACAACAGTGCTCAGGTTTGTTCATGTGTTTTATCCTGTTTATGTAAGTTCTGAAACTAAGGGGTTTCTGTTTCCCTATTTGCTTTTCTCTGGGCTGTCACTTCATTCTTTATTTGCTCTCAATTCCTCCATCCCCGACCCACCTCTCCTCTGCTATCCATCCCTTTTCTATTCTTCATTTTGTTTTCTTTGTTTCATCCTGCTTTCATTTTGGAGAAGAAGGGATACATACGGAGGAGCTGGAGAGTGATCTAGGTAAGATTTTTGTGTTGTGCTGAGGATTTTTAATCATATGACACAGTTATGACCTATCCATCTTTGAAATGTAACCATTTCTGAAATGCTACGCTAAACATGATAATATGATTTCATCTGTTCATGTTGTTTAAAATCAAAGCTTCGGAATTCTTTATAGATTTTTGTGGCAGGGAAAAAAAAAAAAAGGAATTCAGGGAGCATTTGGCCACGAGTGGCGCTGCATAGCAATGCTATGATGTTTGTATTTCACGCTCTACCAGCTCGCGCTCTGCATGCTACAAGCAGAGGGGTGACGTGATGGATGCTTGTGCTAGCTGCAGAGAGCAGTGGTGCATATTGAAAGTTGGTAGCAGTAATGTGCCATAATAAAAGTATGACGGAAAAAAGAGGAGGAGAGGAGGCGAATATAAGCAATCAGGTTTCATAAAAACAAAAGAAGGGTTGGCAATGAATTCAATATGTTTGTTAGACATCAAGGACACACACAAAGTTTTGCTGAAGCTGTAAATGTAAACAAATCGGTACTTGTTTACTGAAAACAATAATAGCTTAATAGATAGCGTAATTCTCCAGAATCCTGCACAACAGAGACAGGTTGTTCAGAGATGGCAAGTTGAACCATCTGATATAAACCTGACCGTCATAAGTTGTTATTGTGTCTGTGTCAAATTTGACTTTAATCCTATTGGCAGTTGGTTTTATTTCATTTTTTTATCTGCTCTCCAAATGTTTCCCCCTAGAATTTAAACTAATACCCTTTTTTAATGGAGCCTCACAGTGCAGTGTAATCCCTCACATGTTTAACTGTGACATATCCTGGTTTAGTCATATGTTGAGATCAGAGTAACATATATATCCAAAGGTTGTACCATTTGGGACTTTTGGATCATTCAATTTGCTTTTGATGCAGCAAATACTATATTCTGCTGGTTATCGTTTATGGCAAGAATTACAGGAGTTATTTGCACACCGTAACCGTAAGCTCTTTTCCATGCTCATGTGCTTGGCTCGGTGTATCAGCCCAGGATGACAGTGATTTGCATCCCCATACAGCAGGGCGTCCCACCTGAAGGAGTGTCTCTAACTGAGAACACGCTTTGCTTTAGTGCATGATATTAAAGCTGCGGCCTCTTGGTGCTGTTTGCTGTTACTGCACTGTACATTAAGGCTCGGTTTCACTTTAAAAAAATTACAATACCAGCACCTTAAAGAGATACCAAAACAAATAGAGGATTTAATTTGATACTTTTTTTTCTGTGCCACCAGACACCACAAGCATGTAGCAGAGACATACTCTTTTAATGCTTTGGTGGCATTTTGGCACGCTGAACTGCCAATACTGTCAAATACACCGTAACAGCTTCACCACGCCGCAGACTGTATGAGTTGTAGGCAGAAGTGTGGACTCGATTTACATGACAAATATGATAACTTTAAATTCGACTTAACTAAATCAAAAGACTTGCAACTCGACTTTGATTTAAACACCAATGACTTGTAATTCCCTTGAACTTGAGCCTTTGGACTTGAAAATATTCAATACTGTCCCCAAAGTCTAAAGATTGAAAAGTGTGATTAAAAACTGTGTCAAGGATCAATGAAATTCCCTTATTAACAGTAATGCTGTTCGTTTCCAGCGCGTCGACACTTCATTTTCCAGATACACTATGTTTGAACCAATCTCATAGCATCCAATCAGGTTATAGGAGAGAAATACTAGGTACTAACGTTATGTTACTGAGCACCAGTTGGAAAAAAATGACACCAAAGATAATTTAGTTCGCATACAACGTCTGTTTGCAGGCGTTGTGGTAGTGCGTTAATTACACGTTGTATTAACTTAAAGAATGCTTACGGTGGCTGGCTGCAAGCAAAACCATACAACTAGTCATTTTGTATAAAAAGGACTGAATGCACATATCGTTTGACTGGAAAAGTTTTGACACTACTTGGTACTGTGTTATAACTTAAAGGTACATGTTTAAACTGGTAACGGAAAAGCAAATCAAAGAGGCGTGGCTTGTCTTGGCATGGCTAAAAGTGCCACTGATGGAGCCCTATACATTAGGCTGAGGTTGATATATGGACTTCGAGTTGCTTCACAGACTGGCAAATGGCTCAGCTGCTGATTGTCCTCCCAGCTTCAGGTAGCACAAACAAACCCATAATGGAACAAGAGCTTAGCCTCAAACAAGGCCTTGAACGTCTGGCTGTAAGCCTTTATTATTGCCGGCTGCTCAGATGCAGACAGTCTGTGATTATTGATTGTGAAATCCAGTCTCTTATAAAAGTGTTTACTGGACTTGGGAGAAGCCCACAGTAACGCAAGGAGGTAATGTCTTTGTCTGAAATCAAATACAGTGAGGAGGAGGAGGAGACTGAGATGCCAACATCTTAATGGGGATGTGTCAGTTTAATAGGCCTCATCTGTCCGCCTGTTCCCATGGAGTGTGGTTAGGTGTGTGTGTACAACGTGCAGGAGTGTGATCACAGAGTGAGGCAATGTTGAGCTGAGAGGAATAATGTAGTAATATTTAGTGGGATTAAATACAGACAAATACAGTTATTAGCACTTGAGTTTTTATATATTCAGACCCTTTTGTTGTGTTCACACAGTTTGTGTGAGATGTCTTCATCCTGATGAGCATCATAAAGCATAATAATGTAGCTGTGGGCAGCAGGAGAGTGATCCCTGGCACAGCTAACATCCTCTGCACCTGTCTGAAACTTTTTACTTTTACAATGGTAATAAAAAAAATTTAAGAGAAAATTTAATGAGTCATTGGCAAGTAGAAACCACCGCTAAAATCTAGGAAACACAGTAAATCAGTTGTTTTGAAAATGAAATAAAAATGGTTACAAACTATCAAGCTTAATGCTAGTGAAAATCTTTGATCATTTAGTTTTATTTTCCGTGTCATTCGATCACATTTTGGCATTTATGGGAGAATTTAAAACAGCAAATGCAGAGCCATAAAGGAAGCAAGCCCTGATGAGCCATGTTTACAAACAGAGAAATATTAAAAATAAGTCATGTGAATCCTCTAGTGCCATAATCACAGACATTAGATCAGTTAGAGGAATGTGCTACAGCACAGTTTTAATACTATATCTACTGTAACTGCAGTTTAATAACTATGTTTGCTATGCTGAATGTTATGGAGCTGACCTAATCACATCATCTCACTCAGCTCTGCTAATGACAGAGGTGGACGGATTATTCTGTGTTCAATGTTGTGTGCCTTCTGTATTTCAGAGCTGCCCCCAGGATGGGAAAGGATAGAAGACCCAGTGTACGGGGTGTACTATGTAGAGTAAGTTAATCACCTCACTGACCCAAATTGACTCAATTAAAGGGACAGTTCACCTCAAAATCAAAAACATATTCTTCCTCTTACCTGTAGAGCTATTTGTGAATCTAGATTGTTTTGCTGTGAGTTGCCATGTGTTGACGATATTATATTGGCTGTAGTAACGTCTGTTCTGTCCAAAATAATGGAACTAGAGGGCACTCAGCATGTGGTGCTCAAAGTTCAAAGAATTAATAATTTAATTAACATTTGAAAAACTCAGCAGCAATGTTTCTTTTCAGAAATCACAACCAGGTTATTCCAGAAAATCGACACACAGTGTTGTGAGCAGTTACATATGGAAACTATTTTCTTTCTACCCAACGAATCACCAAGCATAAGGAAGCTTCCATTTACTCATGGACGAGAGGCTCATGTAAACGTGAGATGTAAACATTAATGCTGCGACTGAGCTGTAACGTTAGCTAGCTCAGTGGTGCTAGGTGAGCTAGCGGTAGACGCAGGCTTCCTTCTGCGCGGTGATACAGTTGGCGGGTGTAGTTTGGTAGAAAGGAAATAGTTTCAATATTAAACTCTTCACAACAAGGTCTGTGGATTATCTTGAGTAACTGAGTCATGATTTCTGGAAAGAGACATTGCTGTCGAGTTTTTCAAATGTAGCTGAGTGCCATCTAGTTCCATTATGTTTGAGAGAAGGCAGACATCTCTGGCAGATATCTCCAGCACAACTTACACCAAAATCTACATTTATAAACCGCACTACAGGTAAGAGGAATGTAAGCGTTTTTTGAGTTTGGGGTGAGCTGTTCCTTTAAAGAGCCCCTGAGGCTGAACCTTCACATCAATAATGGCACATTTGATGAGCTTTTACATACTGTTATTTGTAAAGGTTATTTCCTCTTTTTCTTATAATCAGTTGTCTTCTTTCTCACTGTCTCAGTCATATAAACAGGAAGACCCAGTATGAGAACCCAGTGGTGGAGGCGCGGCGTCGGAAAATCCTGGAGCAGCAGCAGCCGCAGCCTCCAGAAGGTGAGCGGTATATTCGAGGTTCGTTTCCTGCCCTGGCACGGCACCATTTCTTTCTTTCTTCATGTCTGTGAGTGTCATGTCCTTCTAGTTCGTCCAGTGCTCTCCCGGGTTTTGGCCAGACTGTTATTCTTCTTTCCTTTGTGACTTGACTTCAGCTCCTGTCAATTAAAGATGGAAAAAAAATCATTGGAATTCACTTGATACAAATTTTGATCCTCATAGGGACAAAGTTTTACTAAAATACAGCTGGCCGAATCCCTGGTGTCGTCTTTGGTGTGTAGATTTTAATTTATGTGATTTAAATTCATAAATGCTGTATATCATTCTGTATTTGATCATTTAATTTGCTTTACCATGCAAAGCCAAAGAAAGATTTTTACTTTAGCCCAGAGGTTTTCAAACGGTGAGGCATGCCTCCTCAGGGGTCCAGAGGGGAAGATTATGTGAACATACTATATGAGGTGAATGAGACAGGTGCTTGCTGGTGCTCTGACAACAACAGGAAGTTAGCTACTGTAGTTTGGCCCTGGGATTCAGCCCATTCATCAACACAGTCAGGAGTTAAAGCTGCAGCGGCTGTGACACGCAGCTCATCAGGGCAATCAAGTTACTTTAAAACACTCAGCACCCAACTGCTGCAATTTATGTCAAAAATTGTACTTCTTGAAGTCATGACGCTGACGTCAATTTCTTAGATTCAGTGCGACTCACTCTTTTCTCTATATGTCAAATATATCATTATGCTTGAATAAATATCCATAAATCTCCTTACAAATCATAGAAAAAAGATGCTTCATATAACTCCTGAACGCGCCTGAGAATCATCACATTCTTAACTTTTCTCAGTGTCACAGTAATTCAGTGACAGCTGTCTGTTCATCTATGGGTACACCGCAAACAGGAGCTGCTAAAAGATGATTTGGAACAGTTTCAATGGTGCCAATATGCTAAAACGTACTTACAAATATATATATCAGCTAAAAAAACTGAAGCTCAAGTCGTAGTCCACACCTAGCTCACTGAATCTATGACATTATACTTCCTCTTTACATCCCCCAATGCCCTTAGTTTGAGAATTTGGAGCCATATCAACCCCTAAACAGAATTAAGACAAAGAATAATAATATTAAGATTGATGACATCCATTTATATTAATTTTTTTCATGTTGCATTATCAGTATTTTTTTGATGGTACTATGGCATCATAATGTTTTGTATTTATATTCCTGACATACTGACACTCTCCTCTATCCATCCATATCCAGATGTTTGCCCTGTGTTGAAAACCTCTGGACATACAGGCACGGTTGTCTTGATTTTGTCTAAGGGGGGGCCCACAGTGCCAGACTTTGTAAACCCCTGCCTTAGCCTGCAATGTTATAAAATTTAAACTGTTTTACATATATATTTTTTTACATTACAACACTCACAATTAAGATGAGTAGAAGCTGATGTAAATGAGGAGCTAATTACAGCTGAGGCGTAAAAGTCGATGGCAAGTATGTACAGTATGTGCTCTGAGCTCCGTGTGTCTATACGTGCGTTGCTGTTCAGTGTTTCTATGTGTGCATGTGTGTGGCATGTAAATACACCTTTTGTGTTGAGCGTGTGTTGATGATGTGTGTGTGTGTGTGTGTGTGTGATTTTTGCCTGTACAGAATGGATAGAAGAGCACTCGTCAGCAGCGGCTCCATTAGCAAACTACGCTCCAAACCACCTGGAGACCTACAGGGACCCGCAGGTCCCGCCAACTCTACCTCCCGTCCCTGCAGGAGCCAAACGTAAATCTTTACCTTCTGTCTATCTACACACAGTATATACGTTATTACTGCTGCTTGACTGCTTCATCATGTGCTCTTGACTCCGGCCTAAAGATAAATCACGTAGCTCAGATGAAGGACAGAAACGTTTGTTTACTTTCTCCGCATTTAAATTCAACATATTTAATTTCTGCTGATTTGTTCACAGTCTATTGACGTGACATTTAGAGAGGACACCAACAGAGTTTTGAGGAATTTAAATATATGTGACAGGATTAATCAGGTTTTATTTAATATTAAAAGTCTAGTTTTCAAGATAATCAAGATAAAAATTATTATTGTGCCGCCATCAGTTGCGCAGTTATTTTGTCTTGTGTTATAAATCCAGTGTACCCCTTTTCCTTTAGATTGATACGCTCAGAGTTGCCAACTTTGTGACTTTCTCATTAAATTTAGCAACTTTTCAGACCCTCTCTGTGACTTTATGTCTAAAAAGTGACTAGCAACAGATTTAGCGATTTATTCAGACCATCATAAAAACAGCAAGAAATATAAATAAATGATATAACCACAGAGTAATTGCAGTACATGGCTCTTTTTCCTACTGCACAAGGTCTCTCCCTCTCCTCTTGCACCATGTCTATAATTATGTGATATATATTACTTATAGATATTAGTATTTATATATTTCTTTTATTTGTTTTTCTGTTAATTTATATTTAAAGTTAAAGGAAATCCACTGTTAAAAGACATTTTATTTTAAAGTTTATAAATGCATAATGTTTCAGATTTCAATGAGTGATTGTGTTAAATAATAGTGATCTCAATATGACCAACATAATCATGATTATAAGTTTTGCTATACTCGAGCAGCCCTTTTGAAGACCATATGTTGTTACTGTAACATATCAAACTCTCCAAGGTTCCCATGCATAAACAAACAACACCTCTAATAACTAACCGTTTGGTAGCCTGCTACAGCCAGTGTTAATAGTGCCTAACCTAAAAGAAATCATTCGTCTTGGTTTGCAGATTTGCCCATATATAATAATGCAGACTACAAAGTAAGATCCTGATCTGAAAGACATAATTACTACAAAACATTATTCAGGAGTGTTAAATGTGGATTTGTAGATGGGCACAAAAGTAAGAGTTGTGTCTGTGGTGCTCTGCAGGAGGGAAGCCTTTCTTCACAAGAAACCCAGCAGAGCTGAAAGGAACCTTCATCAACACAAAACTGAAGAAGAGTCGCCGCGGCTTCGGCTTCACTGTGGTCGGAGGTGACGAGCCGGATGAGTTCCTGCAGATCAAAAGTCTGGTGCTGGACGGGCCTGCGGCCGTGGATGGCAAGATGGAGACAGGTGCAGTACATAACCACTGTCCACAGGGGGCACTGTTTTCATTCAACACACTTCCTCCACCTCATCTGACTGTTTTCACTGCTACTTGTGAGCCCAGTCCCAGTGTCCCCTCTTATGCACTCACACACTCTGAAAGTCCATGACGGCTCAGGGCTGTCCCATTGTAAATTCAGCAAGTGCTTAAGGGCTCCCTGGTGGATTTTTTTAGCCCTATACCATTTCCATAAGTCTGCATCTCTACAGACCTTACTTGAGGGGATAACCCACAATGCAAAGCGTTATTGATGGAAAATGGAGACGACGAAGGAATTGCGCATTGTAAGGAAAATAAACAAAACATGCCGGAGTCACGAGATGAGATTCTCCTGTTGATTAGAAACACGCATGTTGCCAACCAGCACTACGTGTTTGTTTTATGACATTTATGACACGACTATCAAATATATTAATTTGGTCCAACAGTACTCGGGGTATCTGAACTGGGGACTGCAGCTCAGGATTGCAGGGGGCTTGATCATGTCCCAGCATACACTGGATTGGAGGCACAGCACCCACCTGTTAGGATGCCACTTACAGGCCCTCAAGTGTTCTTGCTTCATTACACTGAATAATTGAATTTCACACAACTGGGGAATAAAACTAAACAACACCAACAGTGTTTTGACTTGATATATTAACAGTAAATAGCTGTGAATTGTGTTAACGACGGCGTCACTAACAGTATCATTTTCCTTGTTGCAGGTGATGTGATAGTCAGTGTGAATGACACCATTGTGCTGGGCTACACCCACGCTCAGGTGGTGAAGATCTTTCAATCCATCCCCATCGGTTCCATGGTGGACCTGGCCTTATGCCGTGGCTACCCGCTGCCCTTTGACCCTGACGACCCCAACACAAGCCTGGTGACCTCAGTGGCAATCTTGGACAAAGAGCCTATCATCGTCAACGGGCAGGAAACGTTTGACTCACCGTCCAACCAAGCCGGACCCGTTAACGGCATGAGGGAACCGCGGCCGCACAGCCCCTCGGCTGAGGTGGCGTCTAACGGCTCGCACGGCTACTCCAGCGATGTTGTCACCCTGGCCTCGTCCATAGCCACCCAGCCCGAGCTGATCACCATCCACATGGAGAAGGGCGACAAGGGATTCGGCTTCACGATCGCAGACAGCCTGACGGGAGGAGGGCAGAGGGTCAAGCAGATAGTGGACTATACGCGCTGTCGTGGCCTGAAGGAGGGGGATATTCTGATGGAGGTCAACAAGAGAAATGTCCAGAATATGAGCCACAATCAGGTGGTGGACCTGCTGAGCAAATGTCCCCGAGGCAGTGAGGTCACCATGCTGGTTCAAAGAGGTATGTATTACATCTTGATGTCAGATGTTTGGATTAAAAGATGCGGGAACTTAAGTTCTGACGCCAAAGGATGTGTGATTTAGAGCACAAAAGAATGTTCTGTTGTCTGCTGAACAGACAACAGCTTGAATAGTTGGCATGGAAAGAGCGACATAATGAGAAGGCAGGAGAGAAAAGTGAGGAAGAGAGTGGGTGGCAGGTTGAAAATGCTCGGACTGGATGGGATGAAATGAGGAGAGGAGAGGAGACGATGGGCTGAGTTAGCATGGCAGTCGATGAGCAGATGAGTGTGGGAAGGAGTGGGAGGCTGGGTAAAAAGGCGAGATGGATGAATGAGAGGGGAGGGGAGGAGGAGCACATTGGGTCAGGGACTCGTATATGTTATGAATACGGATGCTGCTGAATTGGACCTCAAGAGACGTTGTCACTCTTTGTGTTTGCAATCTCTACGTTGCCTAAAAGATAATTGGGTATTGTGAAGGGTGTTTATTTTCTGCTCTGGACGTGGTTTATTTTGAAAATACTGTACTTGGAATGTGTAAGTGAAAGGAGATCAGAGTCTGTTTTAATGGAAACAGAAAATGACTGAATGTTTTGTTGATTTTGATTAGAAAATTAAGTATTCAGTTGGCTTATGCTCTGCTATCTGTAATGGCACACTATTTTGTGGATTTTCAACCTGTTTACCTCTAAACTACGCCATTCATGTTCCTACACACTACGTTACTGGCCTGGAATGACCCCAGGATAAGTGTTTTTCTCATTGAAATGTCAAAACAAAAGAAATTGTTTGCCCGAGTGTGAAGTATCCTCACAGACGCTGAATGACATTGGAGGCCCCTCATTTGTGTCCAGTCCTTATTGTTGTTAAATTGCTGTCCACGCCGGCTGACCCAGATCTCTATTACTGGCAGGTTGGGATATGCACCCTACATCAATTATGCCCTCTAATGAGTTGACCTTGTGCACTGCTGCTGGAATAACCCTGCTGTATTGTGTTAAATGTCAGCATCATTATGGGCCTGTGTGAGTGTATCTTAAGAGAGAGACTCGTGCAGGGCAGCGTTCCTTTTACCAGAGCGCAGAAAGAGAGAGGTTCAAAGAGAGCAAGAGCAAGACAGAGAGGAAAATGAAGGAGAGGATAAGTGGGAAGGAGGCTACAGGCAGTCACTGGGAGAGGAGAGGTGACTGACAGCAGCGTCGATCATCTCTGTTAGCTCTGACACCAGCCTATCATTATTATGAGCACAGGTGAGAAGCCAGGTGAGGAGGGGCAGAAAGTGAACACACACAGGCAGCCAGGGGGCCGGTATTAAGAATAATTAAGCCTCTAATTAACTGCCAGACATGCAGTTGAGTATTACTTGTAAAACACACAAAAACAAGCAAACACACTGGAGCAATTTGTTTGATAAGTTACTTTGAGCATAAACAGATTTTTCCATAAAACACTTTTTTCATTTTACAAAAGAAGCCAAATTGCTTGTTTGGAGCTTCAGTGACCAAAAATAGCCTTTGACAGTGTCACAAATTTAGGAGCAATTTCTCCCAGTGTGATGGCTGCTACGACCCACGCAAACTGACCAAAACAATCGCAATAGGACACAAAATGATGCAGAATACACATAGCGCTTCAACACTTCATAAGCAGCTATTTTTGAGTAACGCTTAGGGGGAAAACGTGCGCAAATACAAACCAAAACAAGTTTTTGGGACTTTGCAGCCTTGCAGAGCTAAAGAGCAGCACAAGTGGATGATGTGAGTTGAAGATTATCGCACAATCTGACATGCCTCAAACTGACGCTGTGCAGTCTGGCACAGACCAAGATTTAAGTGGAGCCACCTCGCACATTGTGACATACAATAAACTTCATGATCGTTGTTGTCCCAGTGGTGAATTAACAGAGAATAGATTGCGGCCGCTGTTAGCACCATGAATTGTGAGTCCTTTCCATAACTTGACTGAAACACATTTCTATTTTACATTGGTTCTGACTTTACATGTTTCATAAATAAACAACCCTCTTAAATTAAAATGTCCTGCTATTAATCTAAAAAAATAATTTGAATACAGACAGTAAGGTTTCTGTTAACAACTTGAAATGTATTCCCAGAAATTTTAAGCTGTAGGATGCTATAATGCTCTAATTTGTTAGTAGATTCCCGATAACTCGCTTTATGTATTAATCTGAGGGCTCTTTTCTGCAGTTTAATTAAAGTATCTATATTTGTATTGCACGTATTTCTGCAAATTTCAGCACAGTAGGACATGTATGACATTACAACTGACAAAACAATATATACAAACATTTCTTATTGAAAAAGCTCCCTTGAGCAGCAATAAATTTAGATAGTTTTCGCACCAGGACAGCACAGCTTAGTGTGCATTTCACTGTTTGCAGGTGCTTTAAGAATCCCAGTTTCTTTTTGTCTTATTTGTGCAGGTTTAGTGGTTGCAAAAAAACACGCAATCTTTTTGTGAATTCACCCATCACCCTGTAAAGACGCCTTCAGTGTTTCAACAGGCAGATTATCAAAAAAAAAAGTCAAACACTCACTGTTCCTGCCACTCAAATGTGAGAATTAGCTTTTTTTTCCACCTCTTAATATCGATGTAAAATGAATATCTTTGGGTTTTGGATTGTTGGTGACACAAAACAAGCAATTTAAAGACGCCACCTTGGGTTCTGGGACATTTTGATGGGCATCTTCTAGACTAAATAACTGATGTGATGAATCCAAAATATGCATCAGAGATTAATGAACAATAGAAATAATCATTAGTTGCAGCTGTACTCTGTAATAACAGCTCTCTCTGTCTGAGAATGATGCGGTAACCTTTCAAGTGATCGCTAGCAGCTAGCACATAATCATTCACAAACAACAATTATAGGAGCTAAGAGGAGCGGGGTAAGGCTGATAAGAAGAGAGAGCAGAGGATGAGAAATAGGAGGGCCAGGGATCATGTTTTGAGAAAGTGGAGGAGGAGGATTAGAGGAGAGAGTGTGAGATTTGCTGAACAGCGCTAGAAGTTCAGCGAAGGGAGCGTGTATGAGAGGATTGGTAAAGAGAAGCATAGGCGGAGGAGAAGAGGAGGAACAAGGTGGACTTCAGCTGGAGGAGAAGGAGCCTTAATCTGTTCATCTGTGACTCATCAATCTGCGCTGTCTGACTCAGAGTCAGCAGAGTCTGTTTTTAAGTGAGGGTACAAAGCACAAGGTCAAACAAACATAACACCACAATCATTTTTCATGGGGATTGTGTTACTTTGTTTCGACCAGTACCTGTTACATTCCAATTTTTTTATCTGATTTTTTGCAGTAGATTGATTTGTGTCACAGAAGTTACAAAATGTTGTCTGTTAAAATTAAAAATAAGCTTATAGCATTGTCGTAATGTTGAAAAACCCCTAAACCTAACATAGTTTAAGTGTCTAAAATTGAGATTGAGTTGTCTGTTACATCAGATGTTCACAACAAAGAGAGAAAAACACATTTTGGAACACTACACCAGTTCAGCAGTTTATCCCAGGAGGCAGCATTGCTCTGAACTGAACAGTGTCAGAGTAGTTTGCTCGTGGCTAATCTCAGATAGAGACACAGTGAGTTCAGAAGCTTCACAAGTAAAAAATTCAAATGTGTTTTGTCACATAGCATTTGCAGAACGCTGTAGTGCATTTTGCCATTACCTTAATGCGTCCTGCGATGACGGAACAGTGCGCCTAAAAATGAACAGAGCCACATTTTGGCTTTTGGATTGCCCAGAAAGTGATCTCTCCAGTTTCAATTCATGGTGGCTGGAACAGCTAGAAGAGGGGAGATATGCAACATATCAGTGCAACGGAAAGAAACAAGAGGTGGAACAGACTGTTGTGCTAGTAAAGTAGCTGCTGTGTAGGACTGTGTGGTGACAGCTGTTAAAAAGGAAAAGACTTGTCTAGAAGCCAGATAGGCACGTTTAAACCTTAAAGTTATGTTTTTTTTATAATTTATATCCTCCTGAGACCCTCTGTCCTCATATGTGTACATCACATTTTGAGTTTACTGCACCTTGACATCATTATGCTTAACTCAAACCTCTCGTCCTCATTTGTGGAGTCTTTTGTGTGCCATGTAGTGGTAGTAAGACCACAGTACACTAATTCATATAAAAACAAGATGGCAGCCATTTCTGCGAAGTCAGTCTGCAGCCAGTCCTGACAACGTCCAAAACCTGATCACACTTTATGGTTGAAACTTGTTTACTAATAGCATTTGTAGTTTGACATTGCAACAAATTTGACCATTTTTAGCAACTGTAACAAGCTAAGACACTGTTAATTAGAAAAAATTCTTGTTTGCAGACATTGGGACTTTATTATCGTCTCCTTTGAGGACATGAGGGCTTTATTGTTGTGTCGTTTGAGGATATAGGGACTTGCCAAACAAAAATAAGGGTGTCAAGGATATTTAAAGTCTTAGTGTTGTCATGATACTTAAATTTCTAACTTACGATACAATATCTTGGAAA
>JAPZEB010000002.1:21910680-21923353 GCA_029783705.1 Chaetodon striatus
ACACACACACACACACACACACACACACACACACACACACACACACACACACACACATCTGTGCTACTTCTGTTTCATCCTACTCACTTACTTAATGACACGGCCCATATTAGATAATTCCTCTTAAATGATGTTGCCAAAAATATGATAGCCCCATCAATAATCCCTGCAAGGCTCAGAATAGACCTGAATAACCCAAATGCTAACATGATCATCCAGTACTTAGTTGCATAAGTGTTGGTGCTCGCATACATAGAGTGCTTAGGCACGGCCGTCCTTCACCCTTGCTCTCAGTTCTCGTGACTCTGTTGCTGCACAGTTAAATCTCTGTATTCTGAGATCTGTTTGTTGCTTGTCTAGGAAGCTGCTGGCACAACACCTCCCCAAAGCTCTGCGCTCATCCAGGAGACAGAGCCCCTCACTGTCTGATAAAAATGACAGTGTCTCACAGATCATGGCCAAACCGTGTGCTCATGTCTGCTGAGCTCAGGGTCTTACCAAGTACCAGTCTGCCCAGCTTAATATTCCAGACACCCACCATATGAGCTCTTGCCAGTAACACAGCCTTGATTCATGCCTTGCTCTGGCCTTATCCTGGCTTTCAAGAGGCCTGCGACAACCAACCGCGGGCTTATGCACCATGTTCAATGTGTAAAAGTCTTACTGTTTGTTTGTTCCACCAAATATGAAAAAAAAAAAAAGACTGAGCGGACATGTTTGGCAGAGGAACACAGCACGCACTGTGATAAATCATGAGACATAAGAACATCAAACACAGAACAGCAATCAGTGTGTTCCTTCATCTATTCTTTCATACCAGTTAACACAGTGCCAATCACATCCATCTGATATACTTAATTTAATTCAGTGTATATTTCAAAGACTGCAAGAAAAGAGGTCCAAGAGCTGCTGGTAGGTCTTGATGCAAACCTCCTCAGCAGCAACACAGGCGACTGTACAAGTAATGTAACCTCGAATGAAAATTTCTCCTGTGCTAAATATTTATGCTTCTTCCTGACTGTACAGTCGGAGAAGTCTCTGGAGCAGGCATGTGTTAGAAATTTATCTGAAAGGATTTATCTCCACTTAAGCCATTCCCCATGGTGGCAGCCGCCTAGGCGTCAGTGGTAGTACAGTCTTTTGATGTCAACTTGCACAAAATAAAACATTTACTCAGCTACACTGAAATTTGTTTTTCAAGTCATCTAAACTGATTCAAAGATATATTGACGGGCACGGTCTGAATGAGAAAGCGTTTCTCTGTCTGCTCTCTTTGTCACTCTTTTGTTAAATCAATGCATTCAGTTACAAAATAGCACTTAAATCATTTCCATATCATTTAATGTAAAGAATGACGTCATACAATGTTTGGCTAGGCTACATGCATGGCAGATTCAGTGTTCAAAATACACTGTGGCTTTCAGAGTGCCTTATTTTCAGGGTTAGGAGGGTATTGCACACTTGCATGCATTTAAAGAAAAAAAAAAAGATATTCCTTATTCTTTTAATGCCAAAATCCTAAAATTCAATTAAGCCATGAATCAGCACTGTTCATTGGTTTGCAACTTTGGCCACAATGACCCAATACAAGCACATTTAGTTTAGTTTAGTTTAGAGGACTTACTTGCACTCAAAGAGGCAATGAGTGTTTCAGCACAAGGGTTGAAAATCAACTTTTTATAACCTGTGGCTGGTGGATTCCAAAATGGAACCCAAAATGGTGAGTGAAGCAAATCTAGCAGTCACTTGAATCTTTTACCAGCATTTTGCTATCGTGGCTGGTGTTAATTTCCAACCCAGTACAACACATAGTGTTGTACTGGGTATACACAGTATACACAGTGATTCATTGCAAAACCTACATAGAACAAGCATAAAGCCACACAACAACAGCAATAGCAACAACAAAACAATGCATAAGCCATCACAGCATCCCTGTGCCAGGCAGTTCAAATGATGAATACATACTGCACCTCATCAATAAGGCTCCCGCGCCTTGGTATAGGCAGTATGGCAAAATATCTGATGGCTGTAACATTTTTTTACCATCTCATGACTCATATTGTCACATCATACAACCATATGTATTATGAATGCAAGAGAAAGATCCTTGTAGAGCAGCCTTACAGCACAATGCCATCAAACAAACAAGCTGTGACCAACATAAAAACGAAGCCACAGCGGGCACCACATGCATAAACACAGCAAATTCTTCAACAGTAACGCAGAGCATCGCCAAAGCAGACAGCACATAAACAACATAAACTCAAGTGTAGTCTGAGCTTGTGACTCGCATAAAAACACAGTTTTAACATCGATGAATTATCTGTTTCTCTCAAGGATTAAAGACTAACGTTCAAAATTGCCACAGGCTGTTTTGCAACACTTACAGTGTTTTGAAGACAGAAAGAAGAATTTAGTGTGGAGAATAAGACTGATAGAAATAAACTTTGATGTCATTTCAGCCACCGTAGTTAGTCCATAACAAGAGCATCAGGAAAAAAACAGATTTTTTATTATTATTTTTTAAATTAAACTACTTTATTCAGTGATTTTACCACTTTACCACCTGGTTTTGTTTGACCTCTGCAGTTCATTTGCTTCCTGGTAAAAGAAATTTAACCTGCAGTCTGGATCCTCACCACTGGATACCATTAAATCCCCCCAAATCTTACCAACTGGACCTTTAATTTGCAGTCAGGGTCAGTGATGAGCAAGCAGATATGCCACTTCCGGCTAACACCTGTGTTTATGGAAATGTCTTCAAAACAACAGTAACTGCTGACAAATATCTTGTGACAGTAGACACTTCCCACAAACACACCATGGAAAGTTAACGGTAAACTTACCAGACGGTGGATTCTTGTTGCTAGTAGCTGCCTCCTCCTCCTCCTCCTCCTCCTCCTCCTTACCTGTTAACGCTAAACAGGGGTAAAATCCGATTTCTTGAGTTCTGAAACTTCATGTTTTTCCTGTTAGTAACTTTATTAACCGACACTCTTGCGCTTTGGCTGTGTCTGTCCCTCCTTTACAATCAGTCTTACCTGCACACACCTGTTCGAGACGCTCGGCTCTAAGTGGGAGCGTTCGATTTGGTCCACTTCAAGTCCCCGCCGGGCGGTGCAACCGACATGCTTTGAGTAAAGTGAGCTTAAACTTGACATCACATATATTTTACACATATACGTTTTTTTTTTTTATTTAATGGATATAAGTGTAAGAGTCCTCACTCCTGGAAACAGTAGTTGGGAAAAAATCTATTTCCCCTGCTTTGTCTGCGGCTTTACAGTCTGTTTCAGTAGATGAGGTTTGCTCAGTTTTAATGGAGGTTGCCATATATTGGGGGGGGGGTCGTAACCCCTGTCTCTCCTCAAGTCTTTAACATCAAATGTGGGTGGCCTCCTTGGTCTTTCAGCTATCCATTTACTCCAGGGACATGACTTTGACCCCCCCACCCCAAGTGGTGCTACAAGTAACTGTTTTCGTTCAGTTTAAAGCTCCAAAAAGCAAGTGGGCTGTGTGGACCTCAAAGGAATATTTCACCCACAAAATAACCATTTGTAAAGAGTTAGTCATGCAGTGTTGCCCTGAATTTGTGAAGAAAACATATTGACTTATTGATTGATTGATTGATTGGGGACCACATTCAACAAGGTCAAAAACTATATCAAAACAGCCTCTCATAAAACTCATGCAGTAGTTTGATTTATCCAGCAGTGTGCTCGGTAGTTCCCAAAACACACCTTTTTGCTGAGAAACCTTAGTATTGGGGTCTGGCTTTAAGGAGAGCATAGATACATTTTGCTTTCAGTTCAGTTTTAAATAATAGATTTTAGTGAAAATGCATGTGTTTGTGAAGCACTGAGCGTACAGCCGGATATATAAGACCCTGGATTATACTGCTGGAGTTGTGTGAGGGTTTGTGAACAGATGTTTGATATAGTTTTGCTGTGGTTAAACGCGGTCCTAAATCAGTAAATAAATAACAATAATAATGAAGTGTATTTCCTATAGCCCCTTTCACAGAAATTAAATTCACAAAGTGCTTCACAAAATGCAATCAAGCAATAATACAATCACACAATTAATAAAAACAAAGGCAATATAACAAAATAAAACTAGGCAAGAAAAGGAAAGTAAAACATAAAGCAAATACGGACTGCTTTTAAAATTTCTAAAGAGACCGAAGACCGTAAACCTAATGGAAGAGAGATCCATAGTGTTGGAGCCATGACTTCTGAAGACCTAAGGGACCTACTGACATTATATGGATTTAGGACATCACTAATGTATTCAGGTGTCTGACCATGGAGGGCTCTATATGTGAGAACAAGTATGAATCCTGAACCTGATGGGAAGCCAGTGTAAAAAAATTAAAATGGGAGTGATGTGTGTTGACCTGTTGGACCTGGTGAACAGCCTCGCAGCAGCGTTCTGGATTATTTAGAGCAGATTTGTTTGGACAAGTAAAAAGAAGAAGAAGAACGAAGAAGGAAAAATCAATGTTTTTGCAGTTTTCTATGGAGGCATGCCAGAGAAACAAAGTTTACTTTGCAAATTCAAGGTAACACATCATGACAAATTGATTTAAAAATAGTTATTTTGTGGGTGCAGAATTCCTTTCAGTTAATGTAATTAGTATATTGATAATTATATGCTCATAATTGGAGCCCTCTTGTAAAACCATACACTATTTTACAAGGGGTTTTGAGAGAATGTGGTTAATTCTGTATATATGAATTCTCACTAAAAAAAGGAAGTGAAATCACAAAGGGTTATGACTAAGACAGCCTATTTGGCAGAGAATAAGACTGAGCTTTTCCCCGTCAACAGTATCATATGACCCTTCCACTCTGGATCTAACAATGTTAGGGTGACCTGCCCCTCCTGCTCGATGAGGTAACATCTGAAGCCGTTAATCCATGACAGTCATGGAGACCCGCCTGAGAGTAGATAGAAATAAATATGCAAATGGTGAGAGTTTCATAACTCCTCATATAGAAATCATTATCTTGATCTGTTTACCTTTTATTTGCCACATCCTTTCATGCAGTGCTGCATAGAAAACATACACAAATAGGTTTTTATTGGTTTTATAAATTCAGCATGCTTCATTAGTATCATATGTAATAGGTAAAAATTGATTGACTGAACATACAGGCAGCTTACATTGTCTGAAGGCCATATCATTCATAGAGCACGCCATTGTCTTTTCTTTGTTAGCTTCTTTTTTTTTTTTTTTACTCAATATCATGCCACCGTGGGGCTTTGGAGGGGTTGGAGTTGCAGTCTTGAAACACATGCTGCATATGAGATCCAATTAGAGGTGATTTACTGCCCTCACAGAACAGGCAAATGGCTGTATGATAAAATAAGCAATCTGATCCCCAGATGTGACTTTCTCTTTTATGGTATTTTGCAGCACAGAGGATTTATTCAGCATCACTTAGAGGTTTATAGTTAGTGTAAGTGTGGTTTTTCCAGTTTGTTGGGCTAATTTTTGCGTTTATAGTTTAAAGCCGAGGCTTTGTTGCTCTGCTTTAGTTGGATCTGCTCCAGCACTTGTGGTCGAAGATGAGAGCAGGAGGCCGACAAACATCTATTAGCCCCTTGTGTGTTTCTTGTGATGTTGGCATCTTGTGAAAATGGTAAGAGATAGGTGGGATTAGAGGGCAGACTGCACACTGTGCCCATGTGGTTCCCATCTCATCTATTCAACGTGTTGTCATTAAGTGTCTTATCTAATTACTTCCACCCAAAGTGGATGTGGCAGATCCAGGAGGCTCGTCCTCTAGGCTCCACGCTGTTGATGTAATGCCTTCGTGCTAAATGCAAAGGGACTTATATACACAGATCTACTAATGTATGGGTGCAAAAATTATTAGGCACAAAATTATAGTTATTGATTTTTGTTAATTTACATAGAATTCACTACAGTAGAGGTGCACATTCAGTTCATATTTAATCATTAGTTTTTGTCTTATTTCACTGGAGGTTAAGGAAAAGATCACGTGGCTGCAGTTAGACTGAATCTTTTGAAATGCGGCAGATGGAAAGCAGCACGGGATGAAACACCGATGGCTTCTCAAAGAGAAACAGCCAGAGACCTTGCCTATCATTCCTCCGCTATTCATTTTAATTTCATCTTCCTTGAATGAAACATCTTCACATAAAGGTTTCTTTTTTGCTTCAATGAAAAAATCAAAGTCTAACAGCTACTGGGATTTTCAAACTAGGGATAATAAACACAGCACAGCACAGTGTACAATACATGTTCAGTACCTTATATGTATTTTACTGCACTCTTGTATCTGTGTTTTCACCCAGAGTGTGCTCCTGCAGGGTCACCTGCAGAGTTGTGTGTATAGGTGGATGTGCAGGCATGTGTCTGTGTTGTGACTGTCTTCCAGTTCAGTCTTCTTTTTTGAGCGGAAAAAATATGACAGCTCAGTACCCAGGGAGTTGTTATAAAGAAAGATAACATATAAAGATGTCTGCTGGTTGACATCTTCTTTTCTACAACATTATAACATGGGGTCCCTCAGGAGGATGGCTGTTTATCAGTGAGGCTTTAAAAGGAACAGGTGGACATGGGAATATGTGGACGAGACGGATGTGAATAGATTGAAAATGGTTGAAAGACGAGGAAATTGGCAGGGTGGGAGACTGACGGTAATGGGGCGAGGAGAGGAAAGCATCTTTCAGTGTGGCTTTATTTTTGTCCATATGAATGCAGAGCTAGGTGATACTAAGAAAATCAAATATCACAATGTCTTTGACTTATACCTCTGTATTGATATTGCAACAATATTGTGAGGCTGTTGGTGCTTTCATAAAATATTTACACAATGAGATTTTTGATATATAATCACCAGTAAAAAACATACGGGCACTGCCGCCCCTAGCACCAATAGGAAGTGCCTTGCAGCAACGTGCTAACAGATGACCACACACATGATTCTAGGAAAAATGCCTAAAACAGGTTTTAATTTTGAAAATAGAAAGTTACTTAAATTGCAAAATCTGAAGGTATATCATAATAGATCAACGTCTTGGCAGTTCAGCAATGTACCGGTGCAACCTCCTGATTTTGTTATTTTTTCATAAAATAGGTGTTTTTTCAGCTATAAGTTTGTTTTTGTCAACACCGTCAGACACAATAAAAAGCAAATTATTTTTTACTTATTTGGTCTTAAATCATTATTTTGCATTCATATATACTGTTAAATGTTGAATATTCACTTTTGTTCATTTTTATACTGTTTCACGTATACTAAAAGATCTAACATCATACAACGTTTACTTAAGCCTAAATAGAAAAAGTAATGTTTTTTTATTTAACAAACATATTTTACTAATAAAAGAGACTATTATTTTAATAACTCAACAGCACTGAAGAAACATATTGTAATCATATTCATTTAAAACAAATAAAACTCCCTCTGATGGTGGTGACACTAATCTGACTGTGGTGACACTGGCCTCATTACAACATACAATTCCAAAATGTATACCACTCAAGTCAACGGTTTCTTGCTTATTTAACTATTTGGTCCCAAAAAATAACAATCCTGAGCACTTTGATAAACATTTCTCAACAAATATAAGGTACAATTAAGCAATATCATTATTAATTACCCCATCCCCATATAATCAAATATCAAATCATCATAGCAAAAAATAAAGTCATTACCAGTTGGAATAATGTACAATGCATCACTGACATCATCTTAAACTGTAATCTAGTGCCCCCTACTCATAAAATAATACATTATATTCATCTGTATTGGACGTGAAGAACAGTTAACAAATAACAATTGTGAGCACTGTGGCAAACATTCAATAAGTAACATGTAGGTTCAAGTAGCAATAGGCTGTCAGTACCCCTTAATAATCATCATAAGTAAAAAGAAATCATTACCAGTAGCAATAAGATTCATCACTGACCTCATATTTAACTGTCATGTAGTGCCCCCCACTCATAAAATAATATAGATCATACTCTTCTGGAAACTAGACTATAAACTGTATATTGGCCAAATGACCATGGCATAATAGTGAATTGAGAGAGAGGGAAGGCACACCTCATCCCCTAGGGTTGGACGATATGGAAGAAATAGAGGGGGAATTCCATAAATAAAAATATAAAAGAGGTTAATGAAACATTACAGGTAATATTGGTATTTATTGTGATCAACAATTATATTCTAGCCTCCATTGAGGACCATTTGGAGGTTTTTGTCAGCACCGTCAGACTGTACGTCACCACTGTCAGACAGAAAACCTGACAGAGGTGACATCTGATGGTGGTGACAAAAACCTATCCTTTCACATGATATGCATGAGTTGTTCACATTAGCACATTTCCCCTCTGTTGCTAGCTACTTCAGACCTCTTCTTAAAAAGTATACATTTATGTCATAATCTAATCTAATATTTGTTATAGAAAAGAGACGGTGTTGACATGTCATGGTTGTGACAGTAGCAGAGCTACTGAAGGTTTGAAAATGGGGTCCTCAGGAATGTAGTTGACCTTGTAGTTGCCTGATTTTATTGCTTTTTATAAATATCTGACGGTGGTGACGAATATGTGGGACACATTTTGAGCAACCACAAAATAATAGTAAATATTGTTCAAAACTCACTGTTTGTAGTTTTTAATACATATTACAATGTACTCTTTCATGTGGTAAAGATATTATTCAATTCAATTATTACTTTTTGTTTTTTTAATCAAGTTGAAATGATTATCTCCTATCCGAGGACAACTGCTTTTGTAGGCAATGGGCCAGCATATAATCATTAAATTAATGAAAAATAAACCTATAAAAGAATCTTACATATGTGCAAAGGACCCCGTGATTATAACCTTGATTGTTTTTCTTCATGAAAATGTCATTAATTTCCAACAGAATTAGCACTTTTCTTGACATGTTTTTGCCAGAGTTTCAAGAATCGGTGTAATATCTATTTTTCATAGTGCTGTGAAGACATTAACACATTTCTTCTTTAAATAGCTGTATTTATTCAAGTCTTTTGCCAAAAGCTAGATTTTACAAGATTACAGAAGAAAATTATTTTTGGTGGGTTACTGATTTACATGATTATTATAATGTGCATCATGTTAAGGAAAGCAAATTAGCATATATTTTATCTTATTTTTAATGTTAGCTATATTTGCATTTTGGTAATAAACATGCAATGCAGACTGTTGCAGCAAATGCTGCAACAGTCTTTTGGGGGGTGGGCTGGGGAGCCTCACCTAGGGCACCAAATGTGCTAGAACCACCACTGGTTCTGACCTCTGGAACAATCAAGAGGTTTGAGACTAGCTGCTATGTATTGTAATGTCCCTCAATAACCACAGGCCGAGACGTTAGCCGGTTTAGCTGGCGATTTATTTTTGATTGTAACACAAGCTACTGTGGGCCGTAGCCACGCCAAAACAACAGAAAGCCTGACAGAAAAGTCCACTAGTGGCACGAGTGCCGCCGTCTTGTTTACAAAATGAAAAACACACACCTACCTCTCTGCAGCGTCTCACTCCTGACACACGTTCACAGACACACAGGAAACCCAGCACTTTTACTTAACATTTCATTAACACTCAGAAATATCAGTACTTCAACTCAACAGTACAGAATCTGTGCTAAATCTCTCTTATTTATAACACACATAACAGTAACATAGCCCAGTTCGTTACAGTATTTAAATATACATGTATTTACACTATATGTATGTCACATTGGCCCACCGGTGGCCAGGGCTACAGTACCATACCCCTTCTCATCAGTTAAACATTCACACAACACAGGAGGAGTATTTTGGAAATCAGTATCTTGCCCCAAGAATACTGTGAAATGAAGACTGGAGGAGCTGGGGACTGAGCCACCAATCTTGTGATCAGACGACCTGTTCAACCTCCTCAGCCACAGCCGCCCCATTAATTTTACCTCCCGAGCACCAGACCTAGCAATAGACAAAGTTAGTGATTAGCTGGAGTGAACCATTTAGATGCTAAAGAGCCAGATATGGCTTGAAGACATGGATAGGTGACTGTCTGCTGCAAGCTTGAAATACCAGTTTAAAATGTCCATTCTTTATGTACAGTTTGTTTTCACTGTCCTGACATGGCCCAAACGTCAGCTTGCAGATTTAAACGCTGATGAGCATGGTAAGACTAAACCAGAACAGTAAAGCTGTGTGTCTGAATGTCCCTGATTTAACTTGAGAACGTCTGTGCAAAAATGAACTCTGGTATAACAACAGTGAATGATTTAAATAACAACAACTATCTAATAAGGAAAACAGCAGTTTAAAGCTGCACTGATCAATATTATTTATATAAACAGCAGATAAAAGGTGTCCTCTTTTGTGAAGAACCCACATACACTTGTGTAACTCTGCAGTTTCTTTTGACAAAGGAGCATTTTAGGATCTTTCAGGTCATCGATTTAATTTCTCTAATTCAGTGTATTGTGTTAGAGATTTAACATGATGAAAATAACATTGGTTGATAAGTCACTACAATTTAAAGTTTTTATTCCGACAACTAGATTTAAAGTAACATTATTTAACATTTGGCTTTAAATGGGCAGCGGCATGTTAAGATATATTTGGTGACGTATTTTCCAAGTGACATAAATTACTGGCATATCTATAGCAAATACAGTAAATACTATGAGGTGAACCTCCAAGGATAAGCTGCCTGATTTCACTTGTGACCTTCACTGACTGATTAGTAGCCCATTTATTTTATTTCCCAGCACCCAGACTCTCGGTCACATGCCATTTCCTTGAAACTAAAAATCCACCTAAAACACTACATACAAACCTCTCATTTATAGCCATTGGTGCTCACCTATTAATTGCTGCTCATACTCACGATCATAGTGTACATCAAACTTCATGGGGTTTTGATTTCATCCCGGGCTGTCTCACTTCCTAGGAAAAATACGTCATTTAAACTGTATGGTAACACTAATACATCTTGTTTCCATCAGCTTCTGGGAACCACTTGAACAAACACAGATAGATTGAGATCAGAATGCCGACGTGCTGATTAGTTTATCACATGCATGTTAAGTAAACATCAGACTGAAATATGCTGACGTGATGTGGGATTATAAAGCCCAGAACTGTTTGGGATCTCATGTCGAAGACCACTTCTCATTCACCAGAACCAGGTAAGCTTTGTCGCTGCTTCTTTCACCAAATCATAATCATAATAAGAGTTAAGGTGAATTTTAAGTGCCGAGTAATTAACTTTTTCCTTATTGGCAGGAACGTGTCTTTCATCACCATGAAGTCATCTCTTGTCTTCTGTGTTCTCCTCGGTGTTGTCATCTCTGTCAGGGCTGCATCAGGTAACTAGAAATCACTCACATCTGCCCACTACATAAACTGACTTCCCTCTTTTTGTTTGATACAGTTCGGTCTGTAAACGAGTGCATTCTAAGGCAAAAGTACTCTTGGCAAGAAAATTTGAATGAACATTAGGGTTTTTTTTCTGCAAATTCACATCTCCACACAGCAGTATTTACTGTTCAGTAATTTTAAACCTGCACTGATCAATATTTATTATACTGATATGTATCAAATGACTGTGTGTACTGTAAGAGATGCAGTTTGTAGTAATGAATACACGTTCTTTTGGACTGTTTATTCCAAATTTAAGTTTTTGTGTCAATGTGAAAATATTTGAACTCTGATGACCCTTCTTGACCTGCTGGAATATTTCAAGTCGAGTGGTTTGATGTGTGGTTCAGCAGAGGGTGTTCTTAAGTGTGTTTTTGCAGTGTTCACAGCATTAATAAAACAGCAAACCACTATTTGCTATGTGAAGATATGGTAAAGTCAACTAATGGTATCCTAATCAGTCAATGCAGCACTGTTGCTGTTGTTTAGCTCTGTTTATGGAGTTAGCACCATTAGCTGCTAGCCACCTCATCCATCTCCATGATGAGAACCATGTGCAGACAACTCATATGCTCTGAAATTTGCACCAAGCCCTCTTAAAATTCACTATTGGCTTTCCCTATTTCATGCCACAGATCACTGGCCACACATGCATATGTGACAGTCACTCACTGGGCCTTTCCCAAACCACCCTCTATATCCTCTCCGTGCCCACTTTCACTCAGTTTCCAAGTCCACGCATGGGGTCTTCGAATGCCATCCCAAACCAACTAGTGAGAAGTGGAAATGAGTTATAAAACCCTCTGACAGTAAGCCTGCACTGATGCTGATTTACTAACTGTGTGCAATGCCATATCGTGTTTGCCATGGAAGACATTCTGTACAGAGAAAGTTCTGTGACTACCCTTACAAATGTAACCTGCTCAAACTAAGATATACATTTATATGCCTATTGTCATACAGACATTAACATCTTCAAGGTTACCTTGTATAAAAGATAAAATGTGTTCTTCTCTAGTCTCAGAATACAGTTGCATTCATCTGATTGTAGTCCTGTATATTTACAAGAACTGTCACAAGTGAGTGTAGAGTGAAAGAAAAGAAATGATACCAAAGAAGATAAGAAGTAAGTTTTATTTATTTATTTATCTATTTATTTATTTTTAAAATTTGTTTATCATGTCAATTTAGCAAGTTATTTATTTATTAATGATAAAAGCATAGTATATAAAAAATTAGGTTAACAATAGCAGCA
>JAPZEB010000002.1:21937401-21951616 GCA_029783705.1 Chaetodon striatus
CAATCCCATTGTTTTTCAGACTAGTATTACTATTGCTTGTATAAAAAACAGCCTTTGAATAACAGATCATTTATAAATCATTCATTAGATCTAGCTCCAACGGACAGCGCATCAGAGGGTCACAGCACTCAAGGATTACGGCAACAAGCACACGGACACAACACCACTTTATCCTGTTAAAACAATACTCACAACTTGGATATATAATTATGAAGAACCCTTATGACTCTTTTGACCGGTGGACCCTTCCAGATTAAAGGAATATGAATAACTTATTGTGGAGTATCTAACAGAGCTAACAATATGTAGCATCTCCATACTGACAAAAATTTAAACATTTATATTTGTGTCCATGATTGAAGCAGCATACTAATGTTAGCTGAAGTCTGTAGCCAAATACCTGGTTCTATACATCCATAGACCTGCTTGGCAACCAGACCGAGAGTTTAATTGAGACAGGCCTTTATATGTCAAAATTTGTAGCTACACTGGGCTAGTAAAAGGGACTGGGCGTTTAATTGGGACTAGGCTTTTAACTGAAGTTTTACGGTACTCAATATATATATATTCTCTATGGCCTGGGTTCTTTGCGTTTACACTAACAATATTACATTGGAGTGGAAGAGTCAAATGGCTGAAAACAGATTACAATGCTGATATCTAGCGTTCAGGGGTTTAAACACAGCACAAAAGGAACCACTGCCACGAGTCTTTGCATGTAAATTATTAATTAAAAATTGATATAGTGTATTTTTTTTTAACGGTGGAGTCTGGTGGCATTGATATACCTAGCTAAATACCTTCAGTTACTCATTGGAAAACACAGCCTGATGGAAAAGTAAAGCAGTGAAAATATTCTAAATACAGCTTACACTTAAAGGAATTTATTTTTTTATGGTGGACCTTTTGTTGGTAGCTAAACGCTAACTTATTTAGGCAGCTTCTGCTCAGCGCCCTTTAATTTTAATGTGCGTGTCACGAGGATTTTTCTACCCCCCAGCCCTTTGTATGTGGGGCCCAGTTGGGTACAAAATGGGCTGAAAAATAGGCCCTATATGGGATTGTACACAGGTTCTATGTTGACCCCACGCCTATTGCCCACAAGGGTGGGTTTCCCCCAAGTGGGATCCACATCAGTTATGCTAGGACTACCTGGGTAGCAACTGTGTTGAGCCCAAAATGGGCACCTCATCTGGGACTCACTTGGGTAAAACCCACCCACGTAGGCAAGCAGCATGGGGTTTATATGGAATCCGTGGACAATCCCATAAAGGGCCAATTTTTAGCCAATTTACTACCCGCATGGGCTCCACATACAAATGTTGGTCGGGCCGGAAGTTACTGTAAGTAAACACTGTGATTTGGTCTATACTCAGCACACTCCCCTGGGTGCTCTCAGTGTCATCTATAACATCTTTCTCAGTTCTTTGTCTATGGAGCAGCTTTAGACTTTATACTTGATGTCATCACACATTTGAGTTTTAGCACACTTTTTGGACTCGGAACAGAGTTGCTCATGTTTTCTGATATTTTTGGACTGTATTACACCAAAGGAATAAAGTGTATGAATTAAGAAAATAGGTGTAGCTCCCCTTTAAGGTTAAACACAAACACCTGGTGCTGATGTTCGTCTTTGGAGGGCAGTCTCTGATGTGTAAGCCTTGTGACTCAGTTTCTTACCACTACACTCCTAGGGAAGTTGACTTCTAAGTATTTTTCTATATTTTTGAATCCTCATCAGTGAAGCTTTTTTTCATCACAGTTACTCATCGTTTGTTCTGATGATTCAACCAGAGGAGCTTAATGTCCATCCAAGCCCAGCTCTGATGGTCTTCATAGAAAATGAACTAAAATTTAACTTGTGGGACCCTGAACGCCCAAAAATACCTGCTCCCACCTCACTACACAGAAGGACACTTATCATGGTGGGCACTGCATGTTAGTGCGTAGTTGCAGATCGCACGGTGCGGTAGTAGAGCAGCAATCTTGTGCTCTATTTTAGTACTTTACCTCCGTTGTTTCCCAGGAAAATTACAGCAGGCCAGACCTTAGTGTACTCACATGTGGCTACAGCCTTGATAGAGTGAATCATATAGGACAGTGAGTCACACCTGTGATGCAGTGATGAATATTGTGCATTAATAATCATATTTTCTAAGTATATCTTCATGCTGTATGCTTTGTAAGTCGTTAAAACATTTGTAAGACCAAAAATAAAACCCCTCACCTGCTAGAAACTATATTAAACACTAAGGGTTAGAATTAGGGAGAAATAGCTGTTTTTTGTTTGCTTTTTTATAAATCCTGTCAGGATCTTCTTCAAATATCACCTGATTTCTCAGAGCAAAGTATGTCAAGCCCTCCCAGACAATTCTCCATTTCATTTTCATCTACTCAGGCGTGCATAAATACTACTGTTATTCTAATCGGAGACTGTGTGCCGCCGTACGATTGGCTGATCAGCTGATGACTCACTTCAACAGGCTGGTGCGGGGCTAGCAAAGAAGAGGGTGGGTGGACGGGTGGGTGGGTAGGTGGCGGTGAAACAGGGAGAGCAGGAGGCGGGAGTAAAGCTCTCTCCCACAGCTTGTACGCTTATATTGTTGTTGTCAGAGCATGCTGGTTTCTCACGCACTAACACACACACACACACACACACGCACACCCTCACACACACTCACACACACACACATAACATAAATACTTGCAAAGGGAGTCAAGTTAATCTATATACACTTTCTCACTGTTTTTTTCCCCTGCCTCCCCAGCCATAGCTGCCTGTAGCCAGACTTGAGGAGAGACACAGAGCCCTGAGGAGAGAGAAAGAGAGAGAGTGTGTGTGTTGTGCTGATCACAGAGGCTGCAGCCCCCAGCCTTCCCTCTGTTGCTGCTACAGTACGTGTGAAAGGCGGAGAGGGAGAGGCAGCGGAGGCAGAGCTGGTGTTTGTCTCTGAGACTCGGAGGGGAAGAGGAGAGCGCTGTGAGCTGTGCGGTGCAGAGCAGAGACAGTCAGTCCTCTGGTATGTGTCCAGTGTGAGCGACTCAGTCCAGTCCCCTGCGCACCTCTGCCGCTGTCTGATCAGCAGGACTCTGACCACCAGCCACATAAACAGGTGAGTCTCATCAGCCTTGTGATGAACTGCTCTCATTAGCCAATTTGACTTAACACTTTAATGTGATTATGATTTAATGTTGTTGTAAAAATAACAAAAATGCTAAAAGTTCTCATAAGAAATGATGTGTATTCATCATTAGTTGTGTGTGCATAGGGATGTGGCGAGTGGGGGTGTTTTTTTCACGCGTATGTTTTGCATTAGTTTGTGTGAGGGCTTGTTTACCTCTTGACTGACAAGTGAAAAAGACCACAGGGACTTGGGGGGGGGAGAAAAAAAGCCTCTGATAAGACGAGTAAATCTGCCTGATTTCATCCCCGTTTCCCCCATGTGTGAATCCATGTGTCCCTGAAAGAGAAAGTGGGTGGAGTGGGAACCGCTTCAGCTCTGCTACTGTTATCTCAGTCTTGTTTGGAAACAGAGAGAGGAAAAAAAAAAAAAGAAAAACACGATGAAGACAGTGCCATCTCAGATGCTGCGCTTTAGGAGGACTACGGTGTTTGATGGAATGCAGATTGTGCATACATTTGTGTTGGTAACGTGTGTGTAGACACAGGCATTTATCGACAACTGTCAGGAAAATCTGCAGCTGTTTACATGTCAGATTTACACTGTTTTTCTTGAGCTTACTGTGAGCCTTTTGCCTCAACTGCGCAAGAGAACTACTGCATCCAGCCCTAATTGTTGTAGCATTGACAGGCGATCAGTGTAAGATTATAACAGTATTCCCAGATCAAAGTCTAATCCATTACATAATCAGATTTTCAACATATTGGAGTGATTTAAAAGACAGATCTGGCTAATGAGCAAGATTATGAGTGGCTCTGTTTTCTGAAATATTATGTGCAAAGGTGTTTTTTATTTGGTGTGAGGCAGATTTTGTTGCTCATATGTCCACTTGTTTGCATATCTAAAAGTGATGTCACAGTTTTAATCCATATTTATTTTAATTTTGTGCCACAACTTCATTATCTTTATTCTGATTCGAACCTGTCTTCTGAACCAAACATTGCAGATTTCAGCACCTTCCTCTCCTCCATGTTAGCGTGTGACACTTGTCGCTCGCATCCTGGAAATGTAATTTGTGTGTAATGGCAGCTCATGAGTGTTTACCGCAGGGAATCAGCAGGTCTGTCCAGAATTATTTCCTCCACTGCACCCACTTGTTGAATCAACTTCAGCTCTTTTTGAAGTGTGCCTGTGAAGTAAGTCTTAATCTGCCGTGTCTCACTTCGAGCCTGTACGATTTGCGTACAGAGAGGACAGAGAAATACGAGGCTTTGAATAGGACCATATGGCCGAATGAGATTTCACAGAGAGACATTGTCAGTGTCTGGATGGTTTTAAAACCCCTGAGCCATGACCGTGATCTGGGCTGCCACTGAGAGTGAAAAATGTGGGAAATGTGTGGATGCTGCTGTTGTTTGCCTCCGACTGTCAATCTGTCAGTGGCTGTGATGTTGAGGAATCAGCCCCAGCTCCCCATTGACCCTGCCACATCCCTTTATCACACATCCCTCAGTATAGCTGTCCCCCCATCCATCCATCCATCCATCCATCCATCCATCCATCCATCCATCCATCCATGTTTCTCCAACCCAGGTTTCAAATGTTTGTCTCCTCACTTTCACCGCGCACCTCCCTCCACTCGCCCCCCCCATCCCTCCACTCTGGTCGCCACAGAAACGGCTGATTCAGGAAGGGTGGGCGGGTGTCTCAGAGCTCTTGCTGCTCTGCCCCATGCGGTGCTTTCACAGTACATTTCTGCTTCTGTGCTGCTTTTATGGCCCCGATATGCTGACAGTTCAGGTGGCTCAGTCAGATGTTATACAATCGTATCAGCAACACAAAGGCTGTTTGTTCCGTCCCCACAAAGGACAGGTTCGGTATTTAGAGTTGCATTGCCATTCATGTTCAGTTGGTACAAACACGGGGAATCTCTTCACTGCCCGCTGACAAATCACCAGTGCTGCGAGATATATTTTTTTAAAGGTTTACTGTGCTGAATTTGCAGAGACATTATTTATGATTCTGACGTAAATGTCTGCATCTTGACTGGCCTACTAATTGATCCTGAGAGATTGCAGCCCTATTTTTGCTTAAACTTATGTGACACCTGAGTCACACTGTGTGTGTTTAGAGACTACACCGAGGTGATTAATAATGTAATATACCATGACCGAGTCATTTAATAATAGATATGCTACGACCTTTCCCTTACATAAGGTCGATGAGGCAGAATGGGAGTGATGGTGTACGGGGTGGAAATGAATAGATGAGAATTCTTGGATAAATTACCCCCTTCTTAACTGTGTATTTCTGTCGACCTCCCACTCAAAAAAAAAAAAAGAGAAAAATAGTGAGCGCCAGATAAAAGATTTGCTTCTGTAATTACAGATGACTTTATCAGAAGTGGCTTTTTGTTTTTGTGTTGTGGTTTTATCCATTTTGTTGGCGTGTTTAGGATTTAGCTCTGGTTGCCATGGTGATGGTTTGTACAGTAGCATAAAAACACTGCCTTTTAGAAAAGCATCTGAACAGGAAATGAAACCTGTGTTGCACCGCAGTCGATCCTGAGCAGGACCCCGTGAACTTGTCCTGCTGTGCCTGATTAAATTAAAATGGGAATTTGTATCCACTGAGGAGCTAATGGGAAAGACCAGCTCAAGCTTTTCATGTTTTTGTGTTCATTGTACAAACACATTGTGGATCACAGAGTCGCAGTCTTTCTGTGGCACACAATCTCTGACAGATTAGCTCTAATAAAAACTGCTTGCAGTTAATATTATTTGAATATTTACTGTTGTTTAAACAGGGATAAAGAGCTGCGTCTCATCAGTCTGACCACTATTGATGTTAAGAACTTCCTCAAAGCCAAATTTTCATCCTATTAAATAAAAAATTCTCCGTTTATGTTTATTTTTTGAGAACAAAAAGGTATAAATGTCTGCAGGCTGCAGGGGTTTCTCCACCCTGCAGTGTTCAGCCATTACAGTCAGTGGTGACGCAGCCTGAGACTCACACAGCACACTGCAGACCCGTCACGAGACACAGCCAGAACAAAGAGCATACACTGTCATCTAAGAGAAAAACTCAACATGGATGATAACACAGAAGCAGCATTTTCACCATACAAGGAATAAAGATTGGCAGAAACAGTGTGATGCCATGTGATGCCAGCCCGAGTGGCTCACCCTGCTACTTTTTTAGGACGCTGTCCCAGGTAGCACTGCGGCACTGGACGCCTAAGGTGGGACACTTTAAGATAACTCTGATGTCCCTGTATGTGTGTACCTGTAACTATTCACTGTTTCATGTGAGGTTGTAAGTGTCTGAGGAGTTCTGCAGCTTTACTTGATGGTTCAACAAACCCATAACTAAAGCACAAAGGTAAGTTAATAAAAGAGGAAATCAAAAGTTTGGCTTCAAGTTAAAAAAGTATGAATATGTTTACTGACAAATTAAAAATACTGAAAAGAAAAATGTAGACTCACAATTTGTAAATACATGAATGCACACCCCACCAACTTCAGAGGTTTCTAACAGGTGCTGGCCCGCAGTAGAGATCAGGTCCGACCCCACATGAACCCACACAGTTTCTGTCCAAGCCTGACCCCAGCCTGACCCCAGCCTGAACCATGACGGCCGTTTTGAGCCTAATTAAAGAAAAACAGAATGTAACTGTGCAAGAGTAAATAAAATAATTAAATTAAAACATGTATTTCATTTATTGATTCATTCATTTTCCGTAACTGCTTATCCTGTTGGGGGTCACGGGGAGGCTGGAGCCTGATGCTAGGTGCACCCTGGACTGGTCGGCAGACTATCACAAGGCTAACACATCACGCTCAAATGCACGGCCAATTTAGGGTCACCAATTATTTTAACCTGCATTTATTACAAGCTAAAGTCATCAGTGCAGTAACAAACATTTATTACACGATCTCAGGCACACTCTTTCCCTACAGAATCTTCAGCACAGCCCAAAAACTCCCATATGCCATATATTCACTACAACTGTATAACATTTCTCCTCATCAATAAGAGAGGGTAGTCGGGACAGGTTGGTAGCAACGCAGCCAATACTGTACATTATTCATGACATTACTCAGACTACAAGGTCTGCATTTAAAACAAACAAGCAAATCACCGGGAAATTGGAGCGAATCTGACTCAATTTGAGCCTGGGGGAATTTTAAGAAATTACAGCCTGGCCCAAACCCAGAGGGCCAGGTCGGGCCCAATGGAGTCAGGGCAGAGAATCAAACGTAAGCTTAAAGACGTGGAATACGAAAGCATTTGAAACTTAAAGGTACAATCCAAATATGTTAAAAAGGGGAATCAGAACCACAAAGACAGAATTAGAACCTGCAATCACTCTCAAATTGACTGACTGGTCTTAAAACAGGAGGCAATGTTAAGTAATAACTCTGTGCTGCGATACGTTTATGTGCAGCAGTGATGTTTGTGAACACAAACGAATCTAAACACCACAGTAATCTGATTACTTTGTTCATTACAGGCATCTTTATCCTGTATATTGTTTCATATTTACACAACAGAAGATGATCTTATGTTGTTTTAGATATGAGAAACACTCTCTCAGATTTATTCAGCCAACAGCAATATTGTACTTTACTTATACTGCTAACACATAAAGTTTCAAAACAGTAGATAAAAATGATCAGAGGGTCCAGCCTTCGTCCTGTCCCACTGTCACACACTGCTCCAGAGGGTGCGACACAACACTAAAAACTTACTAAAGCCACGACATATATAGAAGCAGTAAAGAACACTTGTGAATCACAACGAGCCAAATAAAACTGTCTGAGAAGGATCTACTGTACGAGGGTAAAACAGCAGCAGGTACTCTGTTATATAACAGGCCATTGGCTTTAGCATCAAGCTGATTTACCTTGATAATAAAGAGGCACAATCATGCATAATGAAGGTAAACCCAGGCTTAAAACTGCCTACCTGGGATTCAGTGTATGAATAAATCCTCAGCAAACCACAGGATCCTTGACCGCAACTTGTCCTCCTCCTAAAATGGATGGGAGTAAAAGCTGTTAAAGTGTAAGTCTAGCGATATGCTATATTTTTTTACTGTCAGTAAATTCCATGAAAAAACTGAAACCAGATTATTCCACTGTACCAGAGACCAACACTGTTATCCCAAAAAAACATATCCATGAGCCTCAGTGCTGCACTGGCTGACATGTTCCTTCATTAGCATGGACATCGGCTGTGTAGTTTATTTTGAGTCAGCCCCACATACACCGTCCTGCTGCTGTAGATACTCACTACAACACCAAGATGAAAAAAGTCCCCAACTAATACACTATTAACTGTACTCTTGTTTGATTACTGTAACATTTGTTAATATCATAAGTGGGCAGCTGTTTTAGGAAATTGTGTAGCCTGTGTTACATGTAACATTGTTGTATTGGGTCCTTTAATAGAATTCTTTGCATAAAGGCAGAATATTTCCAGCCTTGTTCTTTAAAATCTACAATTACAAACCACCAGAATATGTAAGAAACCTGCATCTGAACAAAACATTGTAGAATAAAGATGTTAAAACACTTTAAAGTTACTCAATAAGACCGATTGCTTGTATGTGTCTCACCAAAGCCCTTTATACACAGAGATCCTGCTGCTGCCACAAAGACCCTTCATTACACTGGCTTTGCTTTTAAACACAGAACCAAACAACATGATACCACCACAGCGTGGGATTTAAGATAGCATGATGGCATTATGGAAGCAAAAGATGTGTGATGTGCGTGCCATGTAACACAACAGCGTCAGCCTCTTTTGTGACTTATATTATACGTGTCGTGCTGAGCTTTCTAAACAACAACAATTCTTTAATTCAACTTTAAGTCATGTTCAGAGCAAAGATTTGCGACAAGTTTGAACAGGCAACTTATTGCAATGCACCGTTCTGCTACGTTATAAAAATCTGCCAGTTCACACCAATGCAACTAGATGAGATGCTGTATCATCACTGTGCAACAACTCTCTTTACTGCTGTTCTGATTTTTAGCTTATTTTGTGGCTGAATAAAATTTGTAGCTTCTTAAAATATGAATGAGGATAGTGATGTGAGATACTGGCTACAGCTGCATTTGTGGTAGTGATGAAAAGGCAAAAAAACAGAAAGAAAACGAGCATAAGATGGACTGTATTCATAATAAATATGTCACAATAATATAAATATCCTGCACCAATTAATCAGTCAATGAGAATGTGTGTGCAGGGGCATAAGCACACACAGTGGGTGGCAACAGCAACCCACCGTCCAACACCTGTACACTGTAAGGACTGAAATAGAGGGCTCGATGGGGACGGAGCACCTGCCACAGCAAGTGAACATGCCAGGTGGGCAGTTCACACCGCTGCAACTTTTCTCTGCAACTTTCTAAAACGGTTTTGTTTCCTTGCAAATCTTTGGTCTGAACATGGCTTTAGGGGAAAGATCACTTTAAGTACCATCAGTGCAGGGAACTGCTCGAAAAAGCAGCAAATTAAGATTGTCTTCTTCGTGACATTGACATGCCAAAGAACTGCTGGATGGCTGGGTGTTCAACTGACTAGCTCATTATTAGCCCGGACTTATGGCCAGTTTAAACCACATTAAACATACTCGTACTTTAATCATTTTAAGCTAGTGCAAATGTAGTGGTATCATAAGACAGCTTAAGGCTTGATTCAAAGCTGATCAAGGTGAGTTTTCTCTCACGTTGTGCCTAAAATTACCAGAAAGGGCTTCAGGATAATCAAACACTATATTGGCCTCATTTACCATCCCTGTTATGTGGTGATCAATCTTGTCCTCTGCTTGGAGGGTGTGGAGCTATCGGACCTTGAGTAAGCTGTTAACTGCAGTTGTGGTGGGTCGCACAGGTAACATGCTGTCTAAATGTCACACCCGTCCCATGGTCCTGTCCTGTTGGCTCACACTTTACACAGATAGCGATTTGGTCCTCTTGCTTAATACAGCCCGGTGATGATGCAAAATTACAGCCTTGAGCAGTCAATGTAAAAGGGGCTCTAAAGACACACACACACACACCTGGTAATTCATGACTGACAAGGTGCTAACTGAAAAAAATGTATGCAGTATTAGATGTTTTTGCCTTCCTGATTTGATGTAATGAAGCAACAAATCCAGACTTGGTTGTACTCATAAAAAAGATTTAAGAATATCAGCAATGGAGCTCGCTGCTCGTGTAGGAAGAATGTTCTCCTTTGCTTTGGTGAGCAGATTAATGAGTATTGAGTGTTTCTTCCTTTATTGACTTCACTCTTTCTACACTCAGCAGCCACCAAGATTGATTTTTCCAATAAGTTGGCCCTGTCTCTTAAATGAGCTACTCTGCCGGTGGATTGGGGGTAATGATGGTGTTGAGGAATAATCTTAAAAATGGTGCCACGAGGAATTAATTTCTTTTTGTAATCTTGGCTGTGGACAAGTGAAAAGTGCATGTTTGCTACCCACAAGCTAAAAGGAGCACACTCGCTTCAAAATACACTGAGAGGAAATCCGGTGAATCATGCATCTTGATTTCCACATGGAGTGAAAGGTGAATATTTAGCCCCCAACTGGTCGTTACCACAATCAAGCTCCTCTTCAAGAGGATCCTGCATGATTCCCTGCGGCTCGCTGCTGTCTGATGACTAATGTTCTCCCAAGCGCCATATTAAAGCCCCTTAATTGGTTAGAATAAACCAATCATTAACTTGCTCATTAGAGCTTATTGTAGTGCTGAGCCCACTGTGACTCGATCATAGCAAACTTCTGTAATTGTTCCCAAAGCCAAGTCGTGGTCCTGTCTGCGACATTATTCAGGACGCATCAACACCAACGTCCTGACTCATTTTGGTTCTTTAAAGATTCCTCGCCACTTAGTGTCAGGGTGATTCTGCACTAACCTCGCTGTCCTGGCCAAAGATTCCCATCTGGAGACACTCTTCCTGCCATCTGCTCCTCTGCTCTCTTACTGGCCAGTCCCTTTGACAGTTGTGAGGCCTCCAGTTCAAAATGGCCCCCACACACACTCTTCTCTTTCTTGAGGGATGATTAAAAGAAAAGAGGTGAGCTGGAAGAATAGAGGAGGAAGAGGCTTCAGAAGCACAGATATTCATAAAGCTCCGGGTTTAAACTCGATTCACCACAGTGCGTTTCTTTAGCGCCGCGGCACTGCGCGTCTCAGCAGTTTCCACCCAATCTCCGTGTATCCTAGAAAGTGCTGACTGGCTTACGATAGGGATCACTAAGAGAACAATATGCAGTTTATGCTTAGTCAGAGGGAGACTGTTTCCCTTAAATTAAAAGTTACATCCAGAGAGGAGCTGAGAGGGACAGGGACAAACTGAGGCTGCAGGTGTATGGATTATTTTCAGGGGGGGAGAGAGACAGCATGATGTAAATGCCTCTGCTGCTGTTGTTGGTGTCGATTTTGGTGGTAGTTTGGCCTCTCTGACTGATGGATACGAGGAAACTTAACTCTGGGGGAATCATCTGTGCTGCTGCTGTGCCCTGAGGTTTAGTACTCACTCTGTCCTCATACTAATGGCATCATTACTGGGCTTCTGAAATAGCATTTTCCTGCTCAACAAAATGTATACACACACACAAGTAGACACAAGTAGAGCGTCACCCATTCACACATAAAAACACACTCAGTGATGCACATTGAATGGCTATTGTAAAAAACATATGCACGCGTGCATTATGATTATAAATGACATACATCTTTTTAAAGCAGGACGAATTAAATTGCTACCTTCGTCTTACATTGATATTTATGAGTAAGTATTACGTACTGAGTGAAATGCACAAAATAAGTGCTTGTGTGTGATACTGACAGAAGTACATATACCATGAGTTCTTCACTCTTCTCACTGACCTCATTTAGATAAAAAGGATGATTATGAAAGGATGGAGGAAGCAGCACGACATGCATCTGCCAATTAGGGCATCCTTCCACGAGCGTCATTTTGAGGTGACGTCATTCCGTAACATGTTTCCTGGGCACAGACACATGGCAGATGTCAAAGTTAGATATGCAACTATACATAGTACCCTATAGCTGCACATAACCACAACAAATGGCTACTGAAGGGGCTGTGTGAATAATGGTGACTGAAAATCAATCACTGGATTTATAAAAGCATCCAAAGCACATATTAAATCACCCTCTTTTGTTGGCTTTATCATCCTTTCACAGTCCAATGAGATCAGCTGCAGTATCCTGCAAACTGCTAAGTAAAATTTCTTGCCCATCGGCCAGCTGATGTCTTTAACTGATTTATTCATCAAGCATGCACAGTCTGACAATGTATAAGCAGCAGAAGGTGTTTCTAACTAGAATCACGTACCCCCCTCTCCACTACTGACCATGACCATCTTAAAAATAATAATACTCATCTTTAACAGGGTATCTAAAGATCTTGAAATGTCTCAAAAAGCACCGAATTTAGTTTTCTCCAAAACAGCTTTGGAAGGTATTAAAAAGTCTTTTGCTTGATTCTAAAATTCCAAAATATTTTCTTTTGCTTGAAGATAATATACACCTATAAACCACAGCAAGCTGTTTTCCTACAAGTAGCAATAAACCCAAATTCGTACATATCCCACACATTTTGAAAGGCTGTGATCATTTGACTAATACGCTGATGGCAGTAAGCAAGAAAGCCCTCCTGAGTGCTTGTAAGGGGGCAGGCTGGGATAAAGGATGGGTCCCCCCTTATACCCTTTGGTCAGCTGGCAAGCCCAAACAAATGTGCGCGCGTGCCTTTTGTTTTGTTTCCGGTCTAGCTAGATCCGGTGTTGTGTTGTAGTTTTTCTAACGTTACTAGTTGTTGCAACAGCATGTGAAAAAAACTACAAAGTTTGTCAGGCCGAAAATAGTGTTAATCTCGCGATAAAAAATTTAACGCCGTTAAAATTGTTTTGCGTTAACGCCGTTAATAACACGTTTAACTGACAGCACTAGTAAAAATAAATAAATAAACAGTATTTGACTTACCTCTCCTCTTTCCATATAATGTGGTTGCCATATGCCATCCATCTTGGATGAAAAGGAATAGGAAGTTTCCAGCATGCCACCCTATCATATGGCATATCACTGGAAAGCCCAGGGTGTCCTCTTTACAATACAGCGGGGATTGACAGAGTAGTTCAAAACACTAAAAAAAGAGATGCATGTGGACAAAATGTCCAGTACAGAGGACAGACGTCAACAGGCTGGGTCTCAGGAGCATAAGTTATACTATTTCTTGTACACAAGTGTGACTTTTAGCCTTTTGGTGGTGCCAAAAATAAAATTCAGGGAGTCACCAAACACATCATATCATATATATCCACAGCAAACTTAATGGCAATCTGGCCATCAGTTGCAGAAATATCTTACTCTGGAACAACATGATGGGAAGAGGAATGAAATACCTAACAGACATTGCCATCAATATTGATTTTACCTTCCTACATTCACATTCCTATCAATATGATATATTAATATGCACGTCACTTTCTAAAACACACTCAAACCTACATTACCCACCTCTTAACCCCACCCTCAGTTCAACCTCACCATGTCTGGCCACATGCCAGCATGCCAGGCTGCTGTCCAGACATCCTGCCTTTCCTGCATCACTTTCAGCCAGGACCTAATCTATCCTGGGCTTGTTGGCCCCCAGCCCTCTCACCTTGCACTCAATACAGAACCATCCAGCCTCCCTCATGGGTGCTGTCTGTCAGCCACACTGTGAAAGGCTTCTTATTTCAAGGCTACAAAAAAAGCCTCTTCAGCTCTAACCAAGAGAGGCAGAGCGATGAAGAGGGCACTCAGACAAGAGGAGAAACTGTATGTGCGTTTCTATACTCCTTAGGCGAAGACAACAAGGAAGATATTTAACAATTACAAACAGCAAAAGCTTAGTTGATATAAATGTGTAACTCAGTAGAGTGTTGCTGTGGTGTGTGCATCAGTCCAGGCATTTTGTGTGTGTGTGTGTGTGAGTGTGTGTGTGTGTGTTTGTGTGTGTGTGTCAGAGTAATATAGGCTGTCCTGGATTTCTCATGGGATCCGTGG
>JAPZEB010000002.1:21951716-21962449 GCA_029783705.1 Chaetodon striatus
CGTCCTTAACGTAAAGTTATGGAGGACAGGTTTAGGCAAGTAAAGTTAATGTAATCAGGTTTAAGAAAAATCATGGTGAGAATGTGCCTTAAATGACTCAAATGTTCACATGGTCTGAACTCTAGTCTCCTGGGAAAAGTTCTGGGAAAAGTCCTGTGTTTTGCGACCAATCCACCACACTAACCTTCCTCCTAACTGGACCTCTCAGGACCTCTTCCTTTTTCACTCCCATCAGCATGTTTGTCACGTGATTGCAGCCTTCCAGAATATGTGGGTTATGCATTAATTACTGGCTCATAGTCATGTCTAATATATATGAATTTAGGAAATAATTTTGATGGGAAAGTGTACAAACAGTGCTGTGAAAATGTCCTTATATCTTCTTGCAACTGCAGTAGCGTATTTAAAACAATTTATTAAATGCTACTCGTAAATGCTAAATAGGGGGATTTAAATTAAAGTCTTTCTCACTTAACATACATTGTGTCAATGATGCAAAAACTTAAGTAAAAAGTTGCCTATGGTGCACTTTACTTTTTGCTCCAAGCTCTTCTGGATGGCTTCCTGCTCTTTTTTCGGCTCCAAAAGGCATTTTACCAGTTGGAACGCTGTTTGAGATGGCAGACCTCAATCGATTTACAGGTCACAGAGAAACGAAAAGGACAAGGATGCATAAATAAGCAGCTGGAAAGAACCCCACACTACCCCAATGTCCTGGATCCAAATCCAGCAGGGGCTATGTGTGTCATCTCCCTGAGTCTCCCTCATATTTCAACTATGGTATAAAAACAAACAATCAGAAAAAAAAGGTCTATGATTTCACAGTAGACTATTTTGCTTTAACCTGCATCATGATATAAAACTTAATCTTTTTCAAGTCTCCAGTTTATCTATCTATTTTCTTGCAGTTCCATCAGTCCCTTCATATTACACTTCATCTGCAGCCCATTTCAACTCCAATACAATTCAGAATGCATGAAAACAATGTGAAATCTATTTTTTTTTATTTGAATGGGTATACCATCAAGGCAAAAAACTGTTTATGATTAGGAGTATATGGCCAATAAGTGATTCAATAAACTGTTTGTATTAGGTGGAGGAAAGATAATCAGAAAGGGATATATTATACTGGCTTTTTATCATAGTTGATAGTTTTCAAGTAGCTATTTAATACTGACATTATTGCTGTAATAAAAAATAAAACAGTTATGTCACAGTCACCAAAATACCATCAAACTGAAGGCAGAGTTGGAAAAGTAACTTGAAAAACAAAGAGTCTACAGCCATGCCAGTGCATTGAGCTAAATGCTAACATCAGGATACTAGCATGTTTATATTATAACTGGATGATTCGCACTGCTTCTGCACTGTGTGGCCAATAGAGCAGGTGCATCCCACCAGCACACTTCCACTTCAGCCCTCCACTAATTTGAATTTGGTTAAAATGATATAATCATGCAGCTCCTCTAGACTTTTTTCAAACATTATCGGACCGAATGGATCAAATCCTGATACTGAAACGAGTCATTTGGTGGGGGTTTGTGACGTTCAAAAAAATGTATCCGCTGCTTTACAGTCATTTTTTGCAGTGTATGTCTAATGGAAAAAGTCTTTTTGGGCCACAGGGCGTAATGTATAATTCCACTATTGGGCCACTGTGAAAATTGGCTTCAAAGGCCAGTGTACTACCTAAAAATAAAGTGCAGCAGAGGGTCATGGGAATGTCATTAGTTTTGCAGATATTTGGTCATAAACCAAATTTTGACCTGATGATAGGGCTAGATGAAAAGTTAATAGTTTTAAATGTAATAAAACTTTTACAGGTCATCCTGAGGGAGGGACATAAATGTCTGCAGAAAAATTCAGGTTAATCCATCCAAAAGTTGTTGAGCTCTTTCACTGAAAACCCCAACTGTCAGCCTCATGGTGGCACAAGAGGGAAAGTCAGGTGATTACTAAAGTTATTAGGACAACCTGTAGGGAGAATGCATCACTGCACAAAATTTTATAGATGTGGAAATATTTCTGTTTGGACCAAAGTGGCGGACCAAAAGACGAAAATCACCGTCTCTAGAGTGTTGCTAAAAATGAGCACGATTCCCCCAAAATAAAATGGATGGAAATTATGGAAAGAGTTTGAGGCATCGCTATTCATAATTTAAGTTGATTTAATTTCAAATTCCCTAACAAGGCAATTTGTGTTATGTTTGTAAATGTAAAATTACTGCTGCACCCCAGAGAAGATGTAAAAAAAAAGTCAACAATGGCTACTTAATCCATTAAATCTTCCATTCCCACGAGGCTGCAGTGGAATTACTTCACAGACCAAAATCTTTGGTTTCCTCTTATGAGCTCTGCGTCACTCTGAACGGCTTTGACGACATGAGGATGTGATGCGGACAAAACTGTTCACTATTACACCTCTTTTGTGAAAACCACACAAACACACAGACGCACACACGCAAACAAGGATGTCTAACCAACAGATCCTCTCCATTGCTGCACCACCTGCCTCTCATCAACCCCCTCATCAAGCAGAATAAGATCCCTGTTAATCCACTCGTCTCAGCCCATGGCGTACCAACAACGCTCCCACTGCAGGGCTCAGCCGTTCCCTCGGGGCTTCCTGGAAGCCAAGAGTATAGAAAGGTGCTCACCGCCTACACGCTCACTTTATACTTTTCCCTCTCCAACTTCATTTTATACACACATGCATCCTTGCTCTGTTCTTGTAATTAGTTTTTTTATTCTGTAAAGGACAGGGTCAGTGGACGTTCAGGCTCATACAGGAGATGTCCAGTAGTGAAATATAATTATCTATATTTATTCATGAATTGCTCATAAGGACAAATTTGAGATACTCATATTTAACCTGAGTATTTCCATTTAATGCTGCTCTGATACATTTTAGAGGGAAATACTGTACCTCTTCGACGACCTTCATCTGATCCGCTCAGAGCCTGAGTATGAAAGTGCCAGGAACCAACATGCCCACACTAAAGAACCCTTTGTTTTTGTAGAGATTTTTTTTTCTGGGGATGCTTGAAAACTCATGAAAATTAGCACATACTTCAGAACTGAAAAAAAATTCTAAGATTCTGCAGTGGTGGGGCTCGAGTGTGGCCGCCAGGCTTCATAGCGCCCCCAAACGCATGCCACGGTTGGGATAAAGTTCCTTTGATGCTCATGAAATTTGAGTGGATAAAGGATCAATGCTTTCATCTTTAAAAACATATCATTGTTTTTTTTTTTTTTTGTTTGTTTGTTTTGCAAGACAGGAAGTCAGCCATCTTGAATTTTGTGTGTTAATTTATATATTACAAACACATGTGCTGTGTCTCAAATCACATACTTCTGTTAGTACACTTACCATGTACAATTTAGTGTAGTGCATGAATTTCGACAGGATAGTGTTGTCTCAAACCAAACACTTATCGGAAATGACGACCGCAAATGTGCAGCTGTTAGCTAGCTAGCAAACTAGCATGAGCATTCGCGGTATCATTTGCAGTACCAAATCATTACAGACTGCTAAGTGAACCTAATAAACATACTGCTGGCTTATATTCGACAACAGTATATTGGTGCTTAGTGCAAAAAACACATGTATAACTTACATTTGTACAATGCAGCAACGTTCATAACTGGTACCCGTGAGCTTAGATAATGATTTGGAGTCTTTGTTTCTTCACTACTGAACTTTACAACCATCTACTTAAGATGTACAGCATTTATTAGCCAAATGTCCTATCTTGCAATGTTTACAGAAGTAAAAGCTACTTTCTGTATCCCCCCAGTGATTCATATCTGCGTCAACATTTAATGTGTTCCTCCAAGTATCATGAAAATCGAGCCAGTACTTTTTCCTTAAAACTGCTTATACTAAAACAGACAATGCAAACCAAAGACATAACTTCCTTGGTGGAAATAATAATTTATTAGTCAAAGGGTCAGTGCCAGATGATACCTGTGTACTTTTACCTAAGTAGGGTTCAATGCACTACTTTTACCTGTAATGGAGTATTTAGCATGCTTGTATTGGTGCTTTTACCTACAGTAAGAAAAGGATCTGAGTTCTTCCACTGGAGGTGTTTAGGTGTGATTTAAAGTGGAGGCCACTGTTCATGTTAGATTTGATTTGTACTTGTTTACCATTCCTGCTCCCGGCTAGCTCCCTAAATGTTTCCCTGAGTATTTCTGATTGTGTTGTTCCGTCGACGGCGGATCCTGATGCCTGAGTTCACAAAAGTGGAGGAGTTATGGGAATTATTTTGGCCTCAAAGTCCTCCAGAGGACCGTCAGGGGAGATCCAGTAACAAGGAGGTAATTGAATTTGAGGTTTCAGCTAATGATTTTTCCAACAGCAGGACGCTCCCCTCTTCTCCTGGGCTCGCAGTGTCACGCATGGCCTGCGCAGACCGTCACTCAGCCAAGCCCTAAATCATCCAATAATGGCTTTGGAGAAGCTAAGTACCTCTTACTCTTTTAACAGGTGTTACTTAATAGCACTTATTAATCCAACAACATATACAGAGCTTTCTTTTTGTGTGTGTCGTCTTATAGGCTTCACTGAACAGATGTTCAACTAGATTCATTGCCTTTGGACGAGAGAGAGAGGCAGCTTCATTGTTAAAAACCAATTAGGGGCTAATGAATCTCAATGAGCTCAGCATACTGTATTATAACTTCACATAGGAATTCATTAGTTGTCTTATTTAGGTTATTGTGCTTTTAATTACTAAAAGAAGACGTTTAACCAATCTACTGATATCCAGAGGTGGAAGAAATACTCACTGAACTCTCACTTAAGTAAAAGTAACAATACCACAGGGAATAAATACGATGTCAGATATAAAAGTCTTGCATTCAAAACTGTATGAAAGTAGAGGGAGCCCCCCAAAAGAGCCCACAACGAAAGTACCAAAGTAATTAAATAGTCTTGAATTTGCACATTTTTCTAATTTAATGTATCCATTTGATATTTTTTTGTCAAAATGATTTAAGCTCTTTTGTGTGAAGGGTTACATTTCTGATCTTACAAATCTTTAAACCTACCACTGAACCAAATACTGTCTTTTTACTTTATACTTGCACAAATGAACCTAACTTTCTGTAATAGCCATATTCCTACATAACACCTACCTCTGCTCCGGACCTTTACACTTGTCTGCAATGATTGAATAAGAAAAAGATTTAATTTGGTTAAAATTTTCTTAAAAAGATCTTTAGAAACATTACATTTCAGCATCTGATATTTGTAGATGCCCTGTACTCTTGCATTAATGTGTTTATCATTTTAATGTTGCAGCTGGTAAAAGTGGAGCTAATTTTAATTATTTTACATACTGATGGGTAGCTTGTGAATTCCCCCTAAGGCTTCCATAAAATCTTATCTTTATCTATAGTAATACATCATAATTTGTTGGTTGTATTTTGTCTTACTTATCAGACTCTGCAAAGTAACAAGTAACCTCAGTTATCGGTGAAATGTAGGGGAGGAAAAAGCACAATATTTGAAATGATGTAGAGCAGACGTAGAAAGTAGCTTGGAATGGAATTACTCAAATACAATACAAGTGCCTCAAAAATTGTACTTAGAGGGATAGTTTGAATTTTTAAGTGGGGTTGTATGAGGTATTTATCCATAGGCAGTGTATTACATACAGTACTCGGTCAGCACATCCCCAGTTTGAAAAAGCAGGCAGGAGAACCAACGCAGAAGCTAAGCAACGTATTGTTGTGGAGGGGTCAGCATCAAAATGGATTTTAGCCTCAAAAAAAAGTCCCTCCTAAAACACTGATATCAGTTGAAGTGTACATTACATGGTGTTTATAATATTTTCAATGATTTTTGTTTATTAAAAGTTAAAATTAAAACTTGAGCATTTATTGTGTTAGGACTGGCAGTTTGCCTTCACTCCCAAATAGCTGCTTCTCTCATCCCTTAATTATCTACTAATTATTGACTAATCAATTATCCACCCCATGAGTCAAATCTCCAAAAAATGCTGCTGAAGGGGGGAAAAAAAGAGTACCACCTGTGCTGCGTTCATGGACCTGCAAAAATCTTTGAATTTAGAGCGGGGACACAAACTGATACACAAGGACACACAGGCAAGACAACAAACAACAAACTGTGAGAAACAGTGGCACACTTAGACCCTGATCACACAGGAAGCATTTTAGCAGCTGGACGTCATCTCTTTTTTTGTTATCTTTTATCCTATTGTCTCATTGGATCATTTGAGAGGCGGGGCTTCTGTTGTGGTCATGACAAGCTGACAGTAGGTAAACAATGTAGGAGAAACTGGTGGTAGCAGTTGTTGGATACCCAGAGCTATACGGCCTGATGATAGACAGCAGGTTGTTAAATTGCCGCCGAGTCATCCTAAAAATATGCCTGGAAACAGCCATCATGGAGGAGAAGCTCCTGGACCAACTGGCGGTACTCCCTGTGATCCACCCTCTTTTTTAGGATCTCATGTACCCACACAGATCTCCATTTCCCCCTGCCCAAAAAGCTATTTACTGACAGCCTTTGACCCTCAACCAGAGCTACAGCAAGTACTCTCTGCCTGAACATTTTAGGGACTAGATACTGTGAAAAAACTTAGGAGCCGAGTCCATGGTTGCTTGGCAACAATAAAAAGGTGCAGCAAGCATTTTTCTTCACTAGTGGCATTCAATTTAAAAAAAAAAATGGCATTATGGTGTGCCTCACATTTTGCAATCTGGGGCCTTAAACTGTTATTGATTTTTATTATTTTAGGTGGGACTTCTTTTAGATGGCTAAAATACATTGTGCTGCTGACCCGTCCACAGCAGGACATTGCTTAACTTCCATGGCAGCACTCCTGGCTGCTTCTCTAAGCTGTGAGTGTGCTGACTAACATCTACTCTAGGTAATACACTGACTGTGTGAGTACCTCATACAACCCCACTTCAAAAATTATGAACTATCTCTTTAAGTTAAGCACTTTAGTAAATGCACCGATAATATCTACATCAATGTTTCCTGATAAGAACCTGTTGAGCCTGTTTGAAGTTATCTATCTATGACCAGGTCAGTATGATATGTTTGAGCTTTCCTTTTTCAATTAATCCACCCCTAAAATGTCAAATATTAACATCTCAACCTCAGCATTTATAATCTGCTAATAAAACTAGATTGATAGTAATGTATTTCTTATCTATGTGTCCTCAGAAGTTGTCTTTAAACTCTATTAGACCTCACACTGTCTTTCCCCACACAGATTGACAGCCTAAATTTGAAATCTGGTGACTTCAAGGCTGATTGGTCCCCATTTGTAGTTAAGTCGAGAACAGACGCTTCTCCCCTTGGACCTCTTGTCTCCTCACCTCCGTCGTTATCCTTTTGACATGATCTCCATCTCACTTTCTGTCTTTTATTTCACCAAATCTTATTCGGCTATCTATCCGCTATTAAGCTACTTCATATATTTATTTCTCTTTTCCAGCTTGGAAGCAGCTCTTATCACAAAATGAGTGGGTATCATAATTGTGCCTCTTATCCCACCTCGGCTCAGCCCACTGCTCAGACCCACACACACATACACAAACACACATGCACACACAAAGCAGAGTCGTCGTCCCTGTTGTTGTGCTGTAACCCATTTAGGTGCGACATCTTGTCGTTGCCCTTCAGCTGCACAGACTCAGCAGCTAATGGCCACCAGGTTTTTCTCATTAGTTAATTATGCTTTGTGATAAAGTCCGCAGCTTTGAGATGTTAGCTCAATGGCTTTTAGGCTAATGGTAACTGATCACCTCTGCACACACGCACCAAAGTTGGCCTCTTTTTTTTTTGCACTTGTTGCGTTGTCACGGCCATCTATTATGCTGTTCCTCATTCAGCCACACAGACAAGCCAGTGTTTGTGTTGGTGCGCTTTTCTGCAGCGTCCTTTTGCAGCATGACTGAGGTGAGAGGCCAGTAAAAAACAAAAAACGGCTCTACCAGAGATAATGGTGGCACCCACTGGTCTATATGTAATCATACTCTTACCGGTAGCTGCCCAATATAATTTTCCTCTCCGCCTGTAATTCCAGTTTTCCAGTCATGGAGGTGTAAGTGATTCACAGATTCAGTGGTAACACCTGCAGCAGCTTCAGATCGACACATACGTACACAGATTTGTTCCTCTCCGAATCTTTGTCTGGCTTTGACTTGATCTATTGAGATGTGATCGATTTGTCTCATCTCATTGTCTGCTCCTTTTTTGTACTGTCACAGTCAATTTATATTTCTTTGTTCGCTTTGGAACGACTCCGGCGTGAGTCATTACATGTCCATTGTTGACTGCATTGCTGCACAAAAGCACTGGTTTTCAAAAAAAGGGCTACAACAATGACGGAGGGTGTCAAAATGAATCATGCATTCAGTGGCTACTCTCTCCACTCTTTTGAATTTGGGCTTGGTACCCAACTCTACATATTTAAACTCAAAGCTTCAGTGCCAAACAGATGTCAGTGGAGGTGGATTTTCTCTCCCCGAGGTTTCACCATTTTTCCAGCACACATTGAGCTATCTCCTGCACTTCTTGTTTACAGAACAATGATGCATGAACTCGTGTTGCCGCGGCGGTTTTTAAAGGACGCTCAGCCCATTTCAAACCTCTTGGGTCCATCTTCTCTGTCTTTGAAAATAGTGTGAAAACCTGGGAAGGCACTCCATTCTCCGGTGTAGCACTCGCGCTTAATCACGCTACCTTGTCACGGATGCACTGACAAAGCGGTCCAAGAGCAGGCAGACAACTCATCTCCAGACTGAACACCAAAAGACGCCTCTTTCATATGCGCAGCACTTTACACACGCATGGAGAGCAGTAAATGCTTCCCATATGGCAACATCCACACATTTGTCAGCCCTTCTGCGATGGTCTAAACAAAAAACAAAACAAAAAAAAAAGCGTTTGTGGCTAGTGAAAGAGATATTATTGAAATATACTGATGTATAACGTTATTGCTGGAGATAGTGCTGAAATTGTGAAAGTCACACGGTGCTGTCACATCAAAGCCCAGTTGTTATCAGTCATACTCAAAAAAGAAAAAGGGTTTCTCTCCTTAGCCTTAAATAAATAACCTCTTTTATAATTCATCACATCAGGAGCATGGGGATCATATGTGCACTGTTGTCAGTGCTTAGGCTCGCTGTAGGTTGCATAATAACACTCATGTAATTATATTTGCCAACAAAGAACATAGCATAATTAAAGTGAACCAGAATTATGTCCACTTATTTTCATGTACCGTAACACCAACTTCCTCTCAGGATCATGCAGTGTTTGTGCTGCAGCATTGCTCCATGCTAGCAACACATATTTCAAAAGCAAATAAAGTCCAAATTTATCCAGTTAAATTTTGTTGTGGAGAACTTATTAGAGAAGGAGACTGTCCTCCAAGAACAGCAACGTTTCCGTAAATCAGGAGACATTATTTTAGAGCCACATGTCTTCACAGAGAGGCGGTTAGGTTTGATGGATGGGTAAACAAAATGTTGGACTTTTAACACGGGAGACTGCTGTTTGTTTTCTTTTAACCATGACTGCAGTAGTTCACTCACGTTAACCATGTGTTTACATCTGTTTTTATCCATTTGTGTCCAAGATTTTGTCATAACATGAATGTTTTAAGACCCTACTCAGGACATTTTGATATTAAAACGCTCCCCCAGCCACCGACCCCACCCTATATTCACACAGCTTAGTACATGATACACACCAACGACTGTAAATGACACTGTACTAAAATATCCGGGATATGCAGTTGAAATCAATCACCAGTTGTCTACCCAGTGTGATTGTTACTGTTAGTGCTACATCATGGTGATTTGGTAAAAACCAGTACTGTTTCTACAGTAGCCCATAATGGAAGAAACCAAACAACCTCACTGCACACTAGACCTTTAATAAAGTGGCAGTTTATGATATTTCCCTGAACGTAACCAAGCAGTTTTATGCCTAAACCAAACGCACCAATGCACCAAACCAACGCGCTGTCACATCATGAAACAGACTGTTATAACAGTGATTTATCTCCTGCCAATGGAGGCGTCAGATCAATAAATGCTTCTCTGTTTTGTTCTGCAGTTCCTGGACCAGTGCTGTATTTTGTTGTTTAATCTGGGGAACTTGTTGCAAAGAAGCATCTGAGCTTTAATCCTTGACAGGTGACATTATTTGGTGGTTACTTTGTGGAAACCCCACACGTTACTTTATTTACAGCAAGTGGGAGAAATGAGGGAATCGTTCCAGTCAGATATGCACCTAGTTCTTGAGCCATTACGTAACGCAGAAAGTTACATAATAACACATATAGCGTGACTCCTCACCACAGGTTAAACTGCAAGATAACTTAATGCTTTCATTCAGCCATAAAACACAGCAGTGACTTGCCCTGGAATCCGTCGAAGTAATGGAGCAATCTGGCGAACCAACAAGCAATTTAAGGGGGTTCAAGCCCTTTTTCCTCCGCAGCATCAAGACGGCTCGGGGATTTGCCCGACCTCTAACGCTGCGCCGGGGCTTTCAGGGCTTTTACTGCTAAAGTGTTGTTGCATCACAGGAAAAATGGCTCAGCTATGTGTTCAACTCCTCTCTGCCATGATGTTTCATGTGAAGAGACCAGTGGGAGGACGTGTAAAAATGCATAGCAACAGACTCTTTCCTGCTCTCGCTCTCTCGCACAGGCACAAACTCACATAGGCACATTAAC
>JAPZEB010000002.1:22019702-22041342 GCA_029783705.1 Chaetodon striatus
TTTTCACAAGCTTAACCACTTGAACACTTAAGTGCAACGTGTACGCCGTAACCCATGTCAATAACAAACACAAGAGTTTTATTTAAAAGGTAGCAGCAGCACCTCAAAAGAGAAACTCTGGCTCTCATCATGATTTGATAACCCTAACCTTGGCCAGTGTGACAAACACTACATGCTCGTACAAAGAGGCATTTTTAACAGATTTCTTCTGACTAATGACACACTTTCACAGGTGTTGAAATAGCAGATTAATATTCCATTACATTAAAACACATTTTTACCTGAAAAACATGTTTAAAGGTTAAGTTTCCTGATTGAAAACGTGTGTATATTTACCATTTGAAGAGGTAGAAATCGTAGAGCTTGATGGGACATCGCAGTGGGTTCTCTGGGTCCTCCAGCTGCTCTGAGTACATGTCATCTGTGACTGAAAATATACAGTACAGAAAATGTTATTTACCCTTGATATATAGTTTCTTCTCAGCCACCACGTCACAAATCCAATTCATGCACACTTATGGTGTTGTTCCACCTGCCCTGTTCGGTTCAATCAAGCTCACGTTTGCTTGCCCTTTGAGTGCAGTTTGTTTGGGCTGCACTCCAAAACAACCAGATCGAGATCTCCTTGAAGAGGTGGTCTCAGTCCGGTTACTGCCTTAATATGCACATTCAGCACATCCAATGCATCAAAACATTGTTTTCCAAGTTGGAGCTACCCCTTGATTTCATTTTGGTTTGCCTAAAATGAGCAATGCAAGCCATATAGTCCACGATGAGCAGCGCTAAAATCAACCTGCGTAATTGTCCCTCCATTGTGACATTAGAAAGTGTCGCATTTATCTTGGAAGTGTACTCTTCTTCAATGTTTTGTTTACTTCCTGTATTTTTCCTGCATGGGAATTCTGACCAATCAAGAGCAGCTTTCTCGTGCAGACATTTTATCTGGTCTGCTTGTAAATGCTGCCGTGAGAACAAGAACCACCTCTAGGCAATTATGCAACTTTGTGACTGATTTAGACCAAAGCAAGTGAACTCTAGGTCTGAAAGCACCCTTACCTTTCTGTCCTATGAACCTCTCTGTTGACTTAAGGTATCGGATGCTGGTGCTCTTGTCTTTGGGGTTGTTGGGACTCTTCCTGGTGTGTCTCAGCACCTTAGAAAAGGCCACTTTTAGATGCTGATCCACTGTCTTCAGGTGGAAATACCTGTAAAAAAAAATATTCAGTCTTTATATGTTAACTGATTCGGTCAGTGTGTGTTGATTGATAACCACATGGGTGCAGAGGGGAAATCAGAGAATAAATGCAGGTGTCTTGTGTAGATTTGTTTTTTGGCCAATATGTGGATTGGGAAATACATGTGCCCAAATAAGACTTTACTCTTATGTAAAGAGGTAATCAGTAATGCTGTATATAAAGTTAGCACTATAGAAAAATCAGTCATGTGTGATGCCTGAAGTAAACGCAGTTCAGCTCACTTGGTGTTGAAGAACATAAGAGTTGTGAGCAGCGTCGAGGGAGAATGAGCTCCCAGCTGTTTACATTCCCACAGCATCTCCTCTGTCACATGACTGGGGATGATATAACCTGGTAGAAGTAAGGAGCAGATTATGAGGACCTGGCAGTTTATCAAACTAGGCAAGTAATGCACAACCTTGAATTAGAGGCAAATCATGACTTCATCTTTAATGTTTAATCAATAACAACTGCTATCATAACATCTTTCTACAAAGCCCTGTAATTCTAGTAGTAGAGCTGACTTTTGGCTGGTTGAGTGTTATTTACAAAGTGTCAGCCCCATCACGAAAACTCACAGCTCATGAATGGAACCCGCTGTCACTCTTAAACTGATAAACCCATCTTCAAATACAGCTTTCTATGTTTGAGTTTAAGAACGCAGGAATAATACAAATCTCTAGGGCCCATATTTTTTGCCAAAAAAACTTCACAGACTGACATTTATCTCCCAATTGACAGCAGAGAAAACAGCAAGGGACACTACTAATCTACCTAACTTTATTTTAATATAAGCCTGTGTTGGGCTACACTGGCAATGTGCAGCTGTATTATTTCTGAAAATAAAAATAGCTGATTTAATGAGAGGGGGCAGAAACTTATTGGTGACACCCTTAGCTTGGCAGGTTTGTGTATTCACTACTGTGCGCTGTACTTTGGATAATATTAGTTGATAAAACATTAAGTTAATTACAGAGCATCGATACATATTGCAATATTTGGAAAACAAATTTTGTTCACACCTAGCGGATGAATAGATGGTCTCCAAGGCTCCAGAATCTGGTGCAGACTGTGAGCGAAGCGAGTGTAGTACTGATCTGAGAAAACGTCGTCCACACGACCATTATCAAACAGATACTACGGGAAAAATTAGAGAAAGATGCGGTCAAACACTGTTTCAACATCAAAACTAAGTACCTGAAGAGATGTACAGATGTTAAATGGAGTGTGTGTGAGTTTGTGTGCATAGTGAACTTACTTTTTGTATGCACAGAAATACATAGTAGAGAACATCAGCCTCATAAGTCTCCCCTTCAAGCCCCCGTGCCTCCGTTGTCATCAAAGAGAGACCCATGCAGAGCTCAGCTACCGCACAGGACACCAAGTCCTCCTGGAAACGCAGAGCCTGGCGTCCTAAAACACACACAAACCAGTGACTGGGTTGAAAGAGAAGAGAGAATGGCGATATACATATGCATCAATAACTAAATATTGCCTTAACACTATAATAAACATTATGTATATGCACTTACGGCCAATTGGTGCCAGTTTATTCTTGTCCGATTTTTCCAACTCTGCGTTTTTCCGTTGAGCCCAAAGGCCCCACACCTCCAGCCCCTCCTCTGGCTTTAGAGTTGCAGGAAGCAGCAGCTCCTGCACCTGCACCTGCTGCTGGCCTTGACCATCTACCTCTGCTACCACTGTCTGACCCTACACAGAAAAAAACACACCAACACTGTTACCTCCTGCAGTCAGGAAATACATGTCTATATATGTATCTGGCCAAAATGAAAGATCAACATAGCAAAATAACCCCTATGTTAGTACCTGCAGCTGCTGTGCATCCTGCCCTGACAGCCCCTGTGTGTGCAGCACCTGCTGCTGTGGATCCCAGATAAGGGACTGTGTAGCATTGGAGTAGCCCTGTACTGCCACTGGGATGTGGATGTTTCCGTTCATCAGCTGGGCAGGGAACAGTGTGTTTGCAGCCAGTGTGTGCACCACTTCTTCCTGGCCTCCCATTCCCCCGGAGCTTGTTATGCTGGAAACAGCCTGCACTGTTTGACTTTGACTTTTCAGCTTGTCATTTTCAACCGTAACTTGTGTTGGCATTGTAGTCATTGTTGTAGTGTTTGTGCCCGCAACCTGCACTGTTCCATAGGCCTCCTGGGGGATAGCAATGTGTGTGACCTGCTCACGGCCTCCAGATGCTGCAGGAGCAGAATAGACAGGGATTGTCCAGGTCTCCCCTGTGGGACTGGTGATAGTGCCTGTAGCACTGTAAAGGTGGGAGCTGTCCACAGTTAGGAGGTCCGGCCGCAGGGACACGTAACTTTGCTGCTGGCCCTGTCCCTGAGGGATAGCCAGGACTGTGGCTACTTGCTGACCAGGCAAGGCATAGGACACAGTGATGGGCATATCAACCTTACGCTTCTTGGCTGGCTGGAGGACACCTGCTCCCTGTGATGTGGCAACAGTAGTGCCCAGCACCCTCCTCTCAACATTGTCCTGCTGCTGGGTAGGAGAGAGGGCCCCCACTGTCTGGATCTGAATCTGCTGTCCTCCTGCAACCGCTGCCACCAGCTGGGCTTGCAGCTAAAATACATGGTAGAGAGATGATAACAGTAACTAAATTTACATTCTGTCTAATGACAAAATTTGTAATTCTTCCATGTTGTTGAGAGTGTGTGCGCTTATCTGTACCTGCTGGTGCTGCTCCTCTGTAAGTTCACCAGGCTGAATCAGCTGTGCAGTAGTCACACCCTGGAGCTGTTGATGGGACCCAGAGGGCACTTGGAGGACCTGACCCAGCATCTGACCTTGCTGCTGGCCCTGGATCTGCACCTGAAAACAGACACAATGGGCCAAAGTTAGCCAGCCAGTGATTAAATTGAACAGGGTAGGTGTGATAAACGCAACAATAATAACAACAAGGGACAAACCTGCACAATCTGTTGCTCTGTATTCTGTACAGACTGTTGCTGAGACGTGGACTCCTGTATCTGTTGCTGTTGCGGCTGGACCTGCACCTGAACCTGCATCAGAGGACAGTGTCTGTCAGAGGGCTTCATTTCGAGGATGGAGCTCTTATACATACTGCCATGTGACTATTTTAGTACAGTGACTTACAGGACAAGCCAACTCCAACAATGACCCTGCCACCTCTGTGCTGTCTGTGTAGATACAGTTAGCCTCTTGTTGGTAGACCATAGTGGTGGTGGTGGTTGTAGTATCCCCGCCTTGCTGGCTGAACTCCTGCAGGGCATCTGGGCCCTTGCTGGCCAAAGACTCCAGGAACTCCTTCATGCGATGCTGAGGGATGCTCCGAGCTTTCTGCCTTACAAGCTCCTCATAGGAGCCTGTGCCATCCAGGGAGTTATTCATTGCTGCTGACAGTGTCTTCTTCTATGGGGAGGATCTGAGGAAAAGGTGGAATTCATTTAGGACTGTTTCATATAGGTTGCAGACTTGGTAACACTCTGTACCTCTATAAACAAAGGCCTAAATGAATCACATTTTAATAACCATATCAACACTTTTACAGCTCTCACGCATTTAAAAAGAATGGATTATCCGACAATTATCAGACAAAAACGCTGCGCTGACATCAAACTGACCCACAGATCACTGTCCAGTGGCACTGCAGACAGATGGTAATACGAAAGGGTTAAATCTATCTGACTGTGTACGAGCAGGGACAAAAGCGCGGCCACTTTCCAAATCCGATGCAGTGTTCAAAGCAGCGATGGAAACTGCTGCATAATGAAAACATGCAAGTTTTGCACAGTGAAGTTACGATTGTGTGCATGGTGCAATAGCTCTATAGCAGCTAATCTAACAGCTGATTACACAACAAGCTAGGTTAGCCAGGTACACGGCTAACGTTTACTAGCCGCGTGTTGTTTGCAAATAATATCCAGCCACAGCTGTGTTTAGCAAAGTGTAATAACGCAACCGTGTGCACAAACAACACAACAGCTACGTAGCAAGTGGTACATAACAGCAGACACCAGAAAACCAGTAACCCCCCTGTCGGTAACGTTACACCGACTACATTTTTCTGTTATCTTCAAAGCTAGCAGGCTAACGTTAGCAGGCGCGTTAGCTAGCTACCTCTCTTCCTCAAACGGGCCGAGGCTCGAGCCACCCACAACTGCTTCTCTGCCCTCGAAACGGCGCTTCTCTTCCACCGAGCAGGAAAAAGAAGTGCTAGTCGCTCTTCCGTGTGGCTGCCTTACTCTATATTTTTCTTTATTTTCGTTAGATGACCAGCTGTAGTTTTTCTTTTTCTCAAACACTCATATTTCGCTGGGCGCCATCTTACAACACTATCCTCAGACCAATAGGCAGGCGATTTGTAACTCTGTCGTGCTATCGCGGTATTTCGCCTACATGATCTCGCGGTAATACGCACTTGTAGGATGGTCCGTTAAAGGCGACACACGCAGGGAGAGCAGCCGTCAAGATCAGGTAGATGTCAGTCCACCTTAAACACTATGTTATGCCAGACAGACGCTCCTAGTGGTTCACTGACTTCTGAATCTTTTAAGGTAGTCCCAAAGAGATGCGCTGAATATTTGGGTGGTGCGCGGGGAGCTCTGGGCAGTTGAGGGTTAATTCCCACGCACTACATTTCAGCATGGTCTGCATTTCCCCACACTGCTTTCTGTTTGGACCACATATTCTGCTTGAGTAGTTATTTTCACTTTCTCTTGCTCATTAGTAAAAATGGGGGAGAGGGTAGATCTTTCTCTTTCACATATTAATATCCATAAAAACTGTTTTGCAACCCCAAACCATGTATTTTCTTAACCTTTCCTTTAGAAAAGTGGTTTATGCATCAAACACACCATCCTTTTTTAGTAGTGCAGTATTATTTATTCTGTCAATATGTGTCTCATTGAAAATCATGTTGTTTGACAAACCTGCCAAATCAGCCACAAAAACTAACGTTGCAAATTGCATTAATAACATGATTATTAGCCTAGGCTTGTTTCTCTTTTTTTATAACATTATACACCTCACATCTTGAATTCTTGGTTTTAAAGCAGGTGTGTCAAACATACCGTCTGTGGGCCAGAACCGGCCCACCAAAGGGTCCAATCCGGCCCACTTGATGACTTAGAGGTGCAAGGTTTTAGTAACACTAAATCTGTACGGATATTAAACATTGTGCAAAATATTGTCAAGCAGCAGCTTCAGTACAAAAATCTGTATCAAATTCTGTCTGAAAACAATATTGGTGGAATCTTTTTGCTAAAAAATGTGTAATGACTGAGAGGTAGACTGACTGAATGTGGGAAAACTGATCATTTTTCTGAAGACATCTCGGGATGTTCATCTGTTTTATAAAGGGATGAATGTTTACAGAATGTACCTGTGCTTGTTTACAGGAAAAGAAAGGGGGAAAAAAATTGAGCTGTTGTTATTTATAGGTTATTTTGCAATGGTTTTACTGGTCCAGCCCACTTTAGATCAAATTGGGCTGTATGTGGCCCATGAACTAAAATGAGTCTGACACCCCTCTCTTAGAGGTAACTTTACACTTATGCAATATCCTATTATTTCCTAAAGCTATTAGACTTGTCTTAGTGAGGTCACAATACAAACAGTGTCTGGGAGTAGTGGACTACATGTACTTAAACTAGTTGTTTAATTACATTTTGCAGTAGCTTGCTGGTAGTTCAGCTACATTCATATTTGCATGGTGATTCAAGTGGTTCAAAAACTCCAATTAATAACCTGAGCTAATATTTGCTTAATTCACTGAAATTAACAGGCCTATATTTGGGACAGGGCGTTAATTCCTTTCACATAAAACTGTTGCTCAGCAAAGATTGGGATATACACTCAAATTATGTATTTAAACCAAAAAAATAAGGCCTCAGATAATGTATCAGATATGAAACATTAACTTCAGCTACCCATTAAAGGAATGATTTATTTATTTTTACCATTGTTTCTCTATTGTAATGGAACTCCATCTGACCACAGTCACATTTAGGCCATTGATTATTGCTGTTTATTTACAGAGAAGTTGTTGCATGCTATTTTAGAAGCTACCTGACTGACTGGTTAATCCTGCGTGGTGCAATACCCCACCTGGACTCTAGTTTCTGGAAGGCAGGTCTGACTAATGGACGTTCCTTCCCTTTCCTATGAATAGTGGGGCATTTTAGATTTGGTTGATGTATGACTTGTGATCCTATTGGCTTTTTTGTATTATATTTTGTTGTAATTTTTTATCACCCGTACATTGTCAATTCGATCATTTCTAAAAGAAAAAAACTACATTTTTAAGCTTTATTTAACCAATTTAGATATCTCCCCTGAGTGGCTTTGCTTCTAAAACACTGCAAGTATACACCCCTACATTGAATATTAAGTGAAGGCACCAATAATCATTACCAAGATATAATCATATACTAAGTCAAACATTTGACTCTGATAGTAAAATATCATGATCTCAGATATCACTGGTAGGAGAATGTTGACATCAGCTTCAGAAACTTTAGTTTATTAACACAGATATTGCAGATTTTTTGTATTATTTATTGTCTCCTGTCAAAAGGACACATGTACACCCCTCTGAGTCTTAAAAAAACACACATGATGGTTTGGCAGTGATCCTACCACCTTTGTAAGAAATCCATGTATGGCATTTGACAGCATCTCCTTTGTGTAACATCAGCTTCGAGCCAATATATAATTAACATGCATGAGGTCGTTGTTGAACAGTAAACAAAGTTGCATACATTCAACAAAGAAGAAACACTGTAAGTCAATATTATTGCAGCAGAGATAGAAAAGAGTCAAAAGGACTCTGGCACCGGCTGACCAAGGCTGAGATTGAACAAAGGGATACTGCAGTAATTTTGTTTTCATAGCTAATAACCGAGACATAAAGTTATATTTTCCAGTTTCAGTGAGACAGATCTATGAACGAGGACCGCAGTTAAAAAATATGGGCTTGTAATTATTACAGTATCTGATTCTGAGTCAGTCTCAGCCTGAGTAGGCTGTGCTCTCGCTGATATTACACTTCAAGTGATGCAAACAATTTGGACATGTTTCTGTGGGCTCATGGGAAGCAGGAAGTGCAGCTTGACTCTTCGTCAATCAGATCTTCCCAGGGTCTTCTTTAAGGGTGACTGTTCTGTTGAATATGAGCTGCAGGGAAAGGAAGATTACAGTTACACTTGTTTTGTATCTAAACCAGAGTAAATTGACAGATAATTTCTCAAAGGAGCTTAAAGTGTTGCAAAGTTGTTTGGTCTTATTGTACCTTATCTGCAGTGCTGTCAGGGTCCACGGAGAAGTAGCCGACTCTCTCAAACTGGAATTTGTCAAAAACTTTTGCTCCCTTCACTGAGGTGTCCACTAAGGCACTGCTGACCACATGCAGGGAATTCTAAAACGACAAAAAGGAGGAAACACATTAAAAATCACTACGCCCATTGAAACGTCTCAGTTGATGTGAACAGGACTTCTGTTACAGTGAAACTCACAGGATTGATGTCACTCAGGAAGCCACTGGGCACTTCAGACGTATCCTCTGGATGTTTGTGCAGGAATCTGCAAAGACAGTGAGACGTTTTGCTTACAGGTACACTGTGGTGGACATTTCTCTGATAAAGGCTCACAAACAAAGAGTGTGTTTCTGAGTTTTATTATCACACTTGGAAGCAGGTGCAGTCAGCCGGAGTCTTTGGCTGAGATGGGCAACCTCTCTGCGAGTAACACCTGAATACAGCTGTGGCGAGGTCACCTGTGACATAAGTTACTGCAACTCCTCAAGCAAAGCAGAAAGTCTGCTGCTCCATCTTAGATACACTGAATACTGTGCATGCTGATGAGCTTTAAGAAAACACTGCACACTTGCTTAATGAGAACACTGTGGCCATATGCTGGAACAAATGGTGTGCTGTGATGCTAATCCAGGTGTGCTGTGGGATTTTGTGATATCCACTCATTATCACTGGGCCTATATAAAAAGTTATGAATGAATTTTGAATTGACTGTATCAGAATGTGTTGCACACCCATTTCCTAAAACAGAGGCAAACTCTAGCTAAAAAATGTCTTGTAATTGAATTTAACTAAAAAAAACAAACCTTCTCAGGGAACCTATTTGTTGCTGTTCCTGTGTTGGAATTATAAGTTTGTGACGTAATAAAAACCCTGATTGGCAGCTAGTGTGAGGAATGATAGCATTTAAAAGGAGAACACCATGAGTGGGACAATGGATCACCTTATTGTATGGAGCACATTACAACAAAGCAACAGCAAAGATGACCTACCACCGAGAGAAAAGAGTCAGTAAACATTATCATGACAGCGACCTGTCTTATTTTTTCTTATTTTTATTTTCTTATGTCGTGATTAGAGTGATAACTCACGTTATAGAAGCTACTGTGCACATGTACAAATACAGGTGTGCCTTGAGATTTTTCCCTTTGTTGTGCCTTGGGCACAAAAAGTTATAGGATGCACAATGCAGGATTTTCCTAAAAAACAATGTAGAGACTCACACAGAAGGAATCCGTCTCAGTCATTACTTGTGACTCACTACAAGTGTGTGGCGGTGACTCTGCCTGTATTTTGTAATTAGTTTGCTGTTGTCAGGATGTTCCTGGGTGCAGTGCGCAGGTGAGGTCAGGACTATATAAAAAGGTAGCTGCAAGGTGCCAGACTGTAAGCAGCATGCATCAAAGAGGAAGCTATGTGCTAAAAAAATGCAAATATGGCAAGGCGAAACCTGAATATTGGACTGATTTTTTCTGGCGATACCATTTAGAAAACAGTAACCAACAATTCCTGCATAGTACTTTTACGAGTTTTCTACATGGGGTATTGATTGTGAATGAGAGTGAGTGATTTTTGTGACTTACAGTCGTTCATAAAGGCGCACTTCACATGCCAACGGCTGGCTGACCCAGTGGATGAAGGCCTTTGGTTTCTCTGCGGTCTCAGAACTGCAACAGCTCACCTCCAGCTCCACCACTTTACCCTGAGCGTCCTGAAAGACAAAGACAGCAAGACATGTTGTGAGGACATGGACCATTTGGTCGTACAAAACAGTACTTAAAGTAAGCAAAGACATCCACAGAGGGAGACAAACATTGCTGAGAACATATGATACCAATATCACACATTATGTTGACATTTCAGTGTGATAAGCTCCAGGGAAACTGTCAACCATCACTTGGACTGCATAAAACAAACTGCATTGAAATAGCTTTTACACAAACTGCTTAACAATGTGCCTCTCATTCACACACACTCAGCGAGCTATCTTAGCATCTGATGAGGGAAGTGTTAATTAATATCACTGCTGTTAGCCCGCTGGCTATGCTGGTTCCTGTGGTTTACACTTAGCACTCCTGTCCCGCCTGGTTCTCGCCTCTCCTAACAAGTTAATTTCACCTAGCAAATCTGGTATGACTACATCTTGAAATAGCTCTTACCTTGATGACCCTCTGGACAGAGATGACATAACCAGCATGCCTTAAACCCACAGGCTGTTCTGGGGTGAGACGCTTGTAGCCCTTCTCCATCACCTGCAAAAAGAGAGGAGGACATTATCAAATTGCTCAAAGAAAGTGTGCTACTCATACTGTCAGATGTATTTTTTGGGTGGGGATGGTTTTCTTTTACCTCTCTGAAGTCACTCTGTTCAATGAAGACTGTGCGTGAAAACGGGACTGTGTGGCTGCCCTTGGCCTCGTTGGCAGGGAAGTCTGGTACTCGCACATCTAACTGAGACAGAAAAGGAAGACAGCAAAAAGATTCAGTCCCCATGATGCTAAATATCCCGTAAAAATATACTTGACACTACAACTCCACAGGGAGCAGTTTAATGTGTAACATCTACATATTTGTAACAAACCTTTGAGCTCTCAGGAAGGTTAGTTATGGTGACTTTGAGTGGTTCCAGCACAGCCATGGCTCTGGGTGCCGTGTCGTTCAGCACGTCCCTCACACACGACTCCAGGAGGTGGGGCTCTGTCGTCGTCTGGGAAACTGTGACTCCGACCTGCCAACAGATGTAACATATCATTACACAACAGCACTGTGCTTATGCATTTAATTACTAGTTCCTCCAGCCACCCGTTCATCCTTCCGTCCATTCTGCATACCCGTGCACAGAAGTTGTTGATCGCCTCTGGTGGGAAACCTCTTCTCCTCAGAGCAGTCAGAGTGAAGAGTCGGGGATCGTCCCAGTCTCTGTGATTAAAAAAGATACATGCACAGTTGCCACAGATTCTATGCAGCATTAAGACAAACCTTGTGGCCAAAGTGCTGCACACCAAACCACAGTGAGAAGTTTATATGGTCTGAATGCATTCATGATGTTTTACTCATTTATCTGCTTTAAGAGCTCTGTGTTGTCATTACAATAAGTGGTGATAACTTTTAATATGCTTGAGAGGAGTTAAGCCCTTTTCAGACTGGGAATTCAAAACATTTATGAGTTCATGATGACGATTACAAAAATAAATAATATATTGTGCAGCCCTATACTTTATAGCCCTTTATTTACATTAATTACAAGACAGATTGTTTTGCAAAGTAATATAGATAATTAAAATAAATAACTAACAGAAGGAAACATGTGGCTATTTTACCTGACAACGCCGCTGTCTACCAGTTTGATGATCTTCCTCTTTGACACAACAGTGTAGGTGAGGTTCAAGCGGCCATATTCCCACTGCACAGGGCAGTACACATCCAAAGCGTTACACAGCCAGAAATATGATGAACGCCTGTCACAAATATACAAAGGAACCAATTAAGAACATAAAGCATGCATTACGATTCCTCTTACAAAGATTATGATACAAAATCCATGTATACCTGGCCTGAAACTCTTTGGTACACAGTGAGTGTGTGATGTTTTCAATAGAGTCACACAGACAGTGGGTGTAGTCATAAGTGGGGTAGATGCACCTGCAGAGAAAGATAAGAAACAAATGTCAATAAAACACAGATTCTTGTGAGAACTACATGGTTGGAAGAAAGAGTTCAAGGTTTCATACCATTCATCTCCTGTCCGATGATGCGGCGTGTACTTGATCCGGTACGCCACGGGATCCATCTTCCCGTCCTCCATGACCATCTTCATCCTGAGCGTAGCCTCTCCCTCAGCAAATATCCCCTTCTTCATTCTCTCAAACAACACCAGGGACTCCTCAACGGGTCGGTCTCTCCAGGGGGATGGAGGAGCGTTATGGCCCTTCAGTTCCTCTCCTTTCTGGTGGCACACGTACGCATGACCCCTGAAGGAAGACAAAATGAATTATCATTCACCGTTATGTGCACATATAGCAACGTGCACGCAGAGTTTCCAAACTCACCTGCGAATAAGATCCACAGCGAGGTCATAGAGCTGCTGAAAGTTGTCCGATGCGTGCGTGACTTCATATGGTTTGTAGCCTGTGTAATAAAGTAAAACTGATAAGAAACTATATTCAAGAATGCAGAGTAGTTAAAGCTTTCCGTCCATCCATTTTCATCAGCTTATCTGGGGCCAAGTAGCAGGGGCAGCACACCAAGCAAAGCACCTCAGATGTCCCTCTCCCCAGCAACATTTTCCAGCTCCTTCTGTGTCGACCCCAAGACGTTACCAGGCCATATGAGATATGTAATACCTCCAGCATGATCTGGGTCTGCCCCGGGGCCTCCTACCAGTGGGACGTGCCCAGAACACCTCTAACGGGAGGTGCCCAGGAGGCATCCTGATCAGATGCCCTGGACCACCTCAACTGACCCCTTTTGAAGCAAAGGAACTGCAGCTCTACTCTGAGCTCCCTCCGGATGTCCAAGCTTCTCACCCTATCTCTAAGGCTGAGCCCAGCCACCCTACGGAGGAAAGAAATTTCAGCTGCTTGTATCCGCAACTCATTCCTTTGGTCACTAACCAGAGCTCATGACCATAGGTGAGGGTTGGGACGTAGATGGATCAGTAAATAAAGCATTGCCTCTGGCTCAGCTGTCTCTTCACCATGACGGTCTGCTACAGCGCTCATATCCCTGCAGAAGCTGCACCAAACTGCAGATCCATCTCATACTCCATTGTACCCTCACTCATGAACAAGACCCTGAGATACTTGAACTCCCTCGCTTGAAGCTTTCATCAAAAAGCCAAACTCACCAAGCCACTCCACCATGTCCTTGATAGCAGTGAAGTATTTTTCCTCCTCTTTCTCTGGATTGGTGTCATCATATCTCAAGAAACAAATCCCGTTGTTTGCCTACAGGAAGAAACAAGGTTTAAAGAAAACTGCTGCATCACAGAGGATTAAACAGCTTATGTGGTGGTGAGCGGGCACAGGAAGACATGCACCTTTGCATAGCCAAAATTGAAGTTGATAGCTTTGGCGTGTCCAATGTGAAGGATGCCGTTGGGCTCAGGAGGAAAACGAGTCCGAATCTTCAGGGGAGGAAAGGAGAAAAATCAATACACATAATCACATTCAAACTGACACTCTCTCCTCTAAATGTAACACACATTAAGTTTCTGTACCTGGCCTCCAGTGAACTCCAAGTGCTTTTTAAGCAATTCCATTGTTTTTGGAGTGACCACATAGCCCTCAGTTTTATAGTTCTCTCCTGTATGATGGAAGGTAAGGATAAAAGATCAACATACACAGAGAGTAAATCCTTTAAACTGCTCTAAATGGAGTGTGAAAAATAAAAAGCAACACGAAGAGATGCAACTACATCAATTGTTCAGGTGGTGCTTCTCACCTGGTTTATGGAACTTCAGTGCTTCTCCTCTGAGCTGCTCCATTAGCGACTTTCCCTCCCCGGGCATCACCTCACCTAAACAACCAACAAGGACAGTTTTAAAAAAAACAACCTGACACAATCAGAAAATTAAATTCACTTCAATCCGCTGTCCACTTTGTTAGCTGCTTACCATTCACTGCCACCTCCTCTTTCTTCACCTTTACCTCATTCTCTGCGACTTTGGCCTTCTGTGGCTGCAAAACAATTAAACATTAACCACAGACGTTTGTTGTTAAATGAGTTAAATGAGAAGGTCTATATCACTGTCATATTTGTATGGTAATTGTGAAGCTACAACCAGTAGCTTAACTCAGAATAAGACTAGAAACAAGGGGAAACAGTTAGCTGGCACTAGACGAAGGTAACAAAATCCGCCTACAAGCACCTCTGACATTCATTAACACTCTATATTTATTTTGTTTAATCTGCACAAAAAGCAAAGTTTAAAAATGACATGCTGTTATTTTACAGGGGGTTATGTGCTGGACTACTAACATATTTCCCAAAACTTTCAACTATTCCTTTAAATAACATGATGCTTGTTACCTTAGATTTCTTCTCCAGGTCAGCCTCTGTCTTGGGTCCTAACAGGTGCAGGACCTTTAAGACCAAAGCCAGAGTTAGTTATGGTATACACCGGGAGTAACCGAACAAAACTTCCAATGCAAATACTGCATTTAATCACAATGACAGACGCACTACTTCAACAATATTCTCTTTATCAAAACACACCTGCATGTCAACTTCGTTTTTGACGACCTTTCCATCAGCCCATTTTAGGGCAGAGCGTGCCTCTCCTGCAACAGACACAAAGCTCAGTGAGACATTCTCTCCGCGTGTTAGGCTTTGATGGTTAGAAAAATATTTAATTAGGTAAGCGTGACATTATACCCATTAGCAGTCCCATGTTGAAGTGATACCTCTCCTTTAACAGCTGTTCCTTGTGCTTCTTGATCACTGACTCCACCTGCACAACATTCCACTGTCACTGAACACACCACGCCCCGTGAAGCTCGTAAAAAAGACATACTTCCGGGCAACACAAGCTTGTGCACTTACTGCATCTTCAATCTGCTCTGGTGTTATGACCACACCCACTCCACATGCTTCATCAAACGCCTTCTGGTTGATGGGGTCCTGAGGATTACTCTTCACAAATTCCAGTGCAGCTACAAAAAAGAGGGAGGAGGAATTAATGGAGCAGGAAGTAAGTTTCTTAAGTCTGTTATGTCCACAGATTTATCTCATTCATTTAGGCATCAGGATGGCACTCATTCATTCTGCTTTCTCCTATGCTTTCAATGCTTCCCCAGCTTCCTTCAGAATTAGCATTAGGTCTGATGTCAGGACATTTTTCACAGAAAATTTCATATCCATAAAATGTATTGAATTGAACTGAATATACTTTATTTCAAACTTAAAAAATACTATTTCAGTTAACATTTCATGTCAGGAAAGGAGTGGGAAGAAGCAAATTGCTTGTCTGGGCCTACCCCTGCTCTACTCTAGTCCAAAAATACACAATTAACTTCATAAACCAACTCTTCACCCCAGCGTCCATCCCCACAACTAAACCACTCTTTTCATGTTCTTCAAATACCCAAAATAAAAACAACAGAAAACCAACAACAACCTAATCACCACCAGCATGCTTTATACAGCCCTTTGGTCAATGTGAGATGTTTTTAAATGTGCTTTATAAATACAGTGGAGTTGAGTCATTTTTATACTTCACAAAAGTGATTTATTGTGCATCTTTTTAAACTGTCTGTTAGATTTTTTTCCTCTAGTCCATCCCACAAAAGCACACCACAACAAGATATAAACATACTTTTAATGTTGGTGCTAGCATAACATTGTTTCAGATTAAATTTTCCTTTTTATAATCCCTTTCTCTGTCTGTTGTTGTAAATTCCACCAGATCCGTGAATGTCAATGCATTTGACTTTTAATACAAATTATTAGAAGTTCCCGATATCCTACATTGTTTACTATCCTTGGAGCTCTTCTTCGTAGTATGCATAATGATTGTAGGGTGCTTTTGTAGGTCTTGCCCCACTAAAAAAATCCAAATGCATATCATGTTGAGTCCTGACTGAAGTGTGACAACACATTATATTTGTGTGTGCGCAGTGGTGGGTTAATGAATGCAATAAATTTAGAAAAACTGTTTTCATGTGTTAGGGATCAGTTTGTTTGAAAAATACACAATGATATACACCAGTGAGGTTGCCGCACATCAAAAATTACCTGTCAGCTGTAGCTCTGTGCAGATTTTGCACTGGGCTATACTGTCTGAAAGGAATGCCAGGCGTTTGGTGTCTTTAAGGCGAGAAGCCATATTGTACAGTAGTGTACCCATGGCTTTGTCCACTCCTGATGCCCCACGGACACGCTGGGCCTATTGAAACCAATGAGAAAACACCAGAATTAATTGTGTTGTCTTTCAGGATGTCAAAAGCTACTGGACTGTGTTGCAGCCATAAAGGGAAGTGTTATCACTGAAGACACTGTGCAAACAACCTTAGGAATGTGAAAATGAAAGTGTAGTGACCCTGCCACAACAACTGCCCAAAAGTTATCAGAAACGTATCCAAAGGTAGGCATCTCTGAACCCATAGTCAGAGCCCCTTTAAAAACTAAGTATGGATAAAACAAGTGAGCTATAAAGGGAATGTCAGTCACATTGCAGAGCTGCCCCTCCAGGAAGTTGAGTTCCCACACATACGTTGAGTCGTACCTGAATAATTGCTTCCCTCAGGGCGGAACTCAGGGCTTCATTCTTCAGTGTTTCTTTCGCTTTCTGCTCACTGAGCCCAATGGAAGTGAAAAGTGCCACCGAATCCGCCATTATCCCACCGTATTTACCGGCTAAATCAGAACCACTCGGACACGCCACCTCCTCACACGACTTTTCTTCTCAGAGAGAGACCGAGGGTCGACTTCCTGTACACTTCAAAGAAAAAAATGAGGTACAAAAATATTAGCCAATAGGAAACCGCGGGCTTGGATGGCATTGGCCAATCGTGAATGGTCTGGCTTAAAGTGACCGCCCACTATAAGCGAGAGAGCCAATCAGCAGTTGTGTTGACATCAGAAAAGGAGGGCCTACCGGAATCTGTAATGTTGCATCAGATTGACATGTCAGTTATTTCTAATAATTATTAACATGACGTGAGGACCCTAAAATAATACTGTTTATATTAGAGAACATTTTAAATTGCAAGAAGCTAAACCTTTCACTTTTGGAAGTCTTTTTTCACCTCAAATATGGGCATTTATCCAACACAGTGTAAGGTCTTTGTTGCCCATCATAATCGGCTCTAGCTAGCACAACTCCGTGAAAGTTATTTACACTGGCTGCTGTAAGCATCAACTGTAAAATGAAGAGCTCCCCGTGAAAGCATTTTATATCAGGTTTAGGGCTTATATTACTCTGCCCTATACACTGGATCATACTGCGATGAGCTTTATAATGTCGGGACACTGGTAGGTTAGTATACGTTTGTTTCAACCTCTGAACAGTCAAGAGGGTAACTGTTAGCATCAAAACAGTAATGGCAAAACATGCGGTGCTTTCATCTGGGGCCAAAATGTGGAGATGTTTGGCCTGTACAAAGTCAGAGCTGCGTCTGGATCTCACTCTTGCATGTGGACAATCTTTCCGGTAAGTTTGTCAAAGTCACGTGAACTCTGTCAGCATCACGATCAACATGACAGTTGAACAGGGGCATGCTAATGTTTTGGCACTCCTGGTCAAAATTTCTTTTACTGTAAATAGTTACGTGAGTAGAGAATGAACTGATCTCCAAAAGACATGAAGTTAAGGATGAACCACTCTTTTCAGATTTTGAGCAAGATTAGTGTAATACTTTTGTGTTGTACACTATTAAAGTGGAAAAAATAATAGGAGCACCATGCAAAACTTTGGCCACCCCAAGACATTTAAGCTCTCAGACAACTTTTACCAGACAATATTTAGCTTGTTAGGGCTGTTGCTTGGTCACAGTCATTATTAGGAAAGGCTAGGTGATGCAAATTTCAAAGCTGTATAAATACTCTGACTCCTGAAACCTTGTACTGTCCATCAGCAGCCATGAGCTCCTCTCCACAAAGCAGGAGAAGACTATAAGAAGATTGCAAAGTGTTTTCAGGTAGCTGATTCCTCAGTTAATAATGTAGCCGTTAATAGGAACTGTGGAGGTCAAGCTGAGGTCTGGAAGACGAAGACCAAGAAAACTTTCCGAGAGAGCTGCTCGTAGGATTGCTAGAAAGGCAAATCAGAATTCCCGTTTGACTGCAAAAGACCTGCAGGGAGATTTATCAGACTCTGAAGCAGGATAATGATCCTAAACACACTGCAAAATCCACAATGGACCACATCAAGAGGTGCAGGCTGAGGGGTTTTGCCATGGCCCTCACAGTCCTCCGACGTAAACATCATTGAAAATCTGTGGGTAGACCTCAAAAGAGCAGGACATGTAAGACGGCTCAAGAATCTCACAAAACTAGAAGCTTAGTGCAGGAAGAATGGGTGAAAATCCCCCAAACAAGAACGAAAGACTCTTAGCTGGTCACAAAAAGTGTTGAGAAGCTGTGATACCTGCCAAAGGGGGCACTACCAAATTACTGCCCATGCAGGGTTCCTAAACCTTTGCTTCAGGCCCCTTAAATTTGTTGTTATTTTGAAACTGTAAAAGATTGAAATTAAAAAGTAATCTTGCTCAAAATTTTGAAGAAACGTGTCATCTTTAACTTCATGCCTTTTGGAAATCAGATCATCTTTTACTTGTGTAGCTATACACAGTTACCAAAATTTTGACCAGGGGTACCCAAACTTTTGCATGCCGCTGTACCTGTGATACAGTTTAGATCCTTGTCTTTGTATTAACATATCTGAACCCACAGCTGGAGAGAAACTGCAGAGGGCCACTGGACTGGAGTGATGGGAGGACGAGTTTGGACTCTGACTCAGACAGATGACACCCTTTGGTACCACGTTTACAGAAGCCAAAGCATGCAAGAGGATGGAAGTGACAGGAAGTGGAGAGCTGGTGTTTCTCTCCAGATGGAAAACAAGTCAGAGAAGAGATTCAAAGGAGATTTGAAGAAGGAAGAGGAGGAGCTGGTGCCTGTGACTTCAGTGCAGGAGACTGAGGAGGAAGAAGAGATGCTGAGAGATTACCTCCAGCTGAATGTGAAGCTGGGGGATCTGTACAAAGAATGGGGAGCAGCAGACCCCCACTTCAAGCGCATTGCAGACATCTTCACAGGTCAGTGTGTGTGCTTACATGATACCACTAATTATCCCACTGTAATTAATGACTGATCTAGTTTATGAAATGTGTCTTGAATATATTTTTCTTTTCTCAGGTGTGCGAATGCTGCGCCAGGACCCCACTGAATGTCTGTTCTCCTTCATTTGCACCTCCAACAACCACATCTCTCGTATTCAGGGCATGGTGGAGAGGCTGTGTCAGGCTCTGGGTGCCCCACTGTGCCAACTGGATGACACCTCTTATTACAACTTTCCTTCTCTGTCTGCACTCGCAGGTACTATACGGGGCTTTTTGCCTTTACTTGATAGGACAGCTGCAGTGTGAAATGGGGAATGAGAGGGGGGATGACATGCAGCAAAGGGCCATGGGTTGTAATTGAGCCCACAGCCACTGCGACAAGAACACAGGCTTTGTACACAGGGCATCTGCTCTACCTGTACTTTTGTTAACTCTTTATTTTTAGAACATCAGCTGTCTTTGTAGCAAGTTTTAAGTGATGTTGAGTGTTGCATGTATATTTTTAATTACCCAGTGTCACACTCAGTTTTCCTGTGTAATGGGTCTTATTTTAGTGTACTGTAGAGCTCATGAGTGTCAAGGATCATTCGTTCATTTGGATGTTTCTCTGTTAGGCAACACACAGCAGAGGAGGTACTATATTCTATATGGTACTATATTCTTTCTCCACATACCCTTTAAGTATCAGTGGTGCCGGGTTCATAATTGTGCCAGGTTTCTTGGGTCCCCAGTGATATTATTCATCCATCCACTTTTGTTAGTGTGAGCGATTCAGTGGTAGAAAATCCAACCAGGAGGTGTTGGTTTTTATTCTGCTCAGTGCAACAGTATTTTCAACTTTAGTCATGTTGCAGAATAGAAATAAATATCACAAACATCGCCTGTCATTGAAAGCCACATTTCAATGGGTTTGCATGGCTACTATCCAGCCTGTGTTATATGAAAGTAGAATTATAAGATCAGTGCTTTGGTTTATAGTTGAATGATGGATAAATCTTGCTGCAGGGTCTATGACAAATATGTTACTACTCTTATTTCTTTCTTCAAATGCCCAAATATTTCGGGCAGCTGTATGTAAGCTTAAGTTTGTGTATTTGTTTGTCCTTTCCACATTCACTGTATATGTAAATCTAATGTTGTTTCCCCCAAACCAAGGTGCTAAAACGTAATACACAAAAAACAGCACAGTCACGAACATACACAGGAAAAATGAAGAGGAAATGAACATTTACTAACAAAAAAAATGAATATATTTGCTGAGGGTCATGTTCACCAGCCATTGTCATCATAGCTGTGTTGTTGTCTACATTGTAATCGGCAGACAACAGCGTGGAGGCACGTCTCAGGGATCTCGGTTTTGGATACAGGGCTCGGTTCCTTCAGCAGAGTGCAAAGCAGATTTTGGACACCCATGGGCTCCAGTGGCTTGACAGTCTACGCAGCGTCCCATATCCGCTGGCCCGTGATGCTCTGCGTACTCTGCCCGGTGTGGGCACCAAGGTAGAGTAGGAAAAGAACACGTTAGCCTCTTATATTTTTCATGCACTTGTAACAGTACCATGTAATGAAGCCTGTGTGCCTTCCTGTAGGTGGCAGACTGTGTATGTCTGATGTCGCTCGATAAGGCGGAGGCCGTGCCCATAGACACACACGTGTGGCAGATTGCTAAACGTGACTACAACTACGCTTCTGGCAACGGACAAAAGAGCATCACAGATAAACTTCACCGAGATATTGGTTAGTATTCACGCACCTCATCAGTACTAGTGATCCTAAATACAGAATAAAGATTATTTAAACACAATGTCCAATGTCATATTTCTGCACAGGGGATTTTTTTAGAAAACAGTGGGGACCTTATGCTGGTTGGGCACATTCGGTGAGTGTCATCAGTGTCTGCCCATGACTGTGTGTCATGTCTCTTTTAGAGTCTGTCTGCAACATACTCACAGTGTCTTCATCTGTCTTAGGTGTTGTTCTGCGCTGACCTGAAGAAGTTCCAAAAGCTGAAAGAAATGCCACATCTGAAGGAGCCAAAGAAAGAGGAAAATAGTGAAGAAGAAATAAGGCCAGTGAGCAAGAAAGCAAAAATTAAGAAGGAAGAAAATGGAACTGTGAAGAACACGAAAACGAAATCAGCACATCACAAGAAAGCAAAGACGTCTGTCTAGAACGAATGTGATATGAGGTAAACAAGCTTCTCACATCAAAATTCACATCAGAATAAAGTGCTGCATATTTTAAATTAAAAAAAAAAAAAAAAGCCAAAATGTGTGTTGATACTCACCCTCTGACTCGAGGGTTACGTCCACACCAA
>JAPZEB010000002.1:22061777-22072664 GCA_029783705.1 Chaetodon striatus
AGCAGAGTTCTGGATGTAATCGAGTTTATTCAGGACTTTGGATGGTGTACCATAAAGAATACTATTACAGTAGTCAGTGCTACATGTCATATATTTAAGGAGGGTGGTGAAGACGTAGTAGGATAGGGAACCCTCTGTGGAATCTAGATGCTGGTGATGCTGAGATGAAGAGGGTGCTGAGGATCTGGATGTGAAGAGGAGAGGGCTTTTGATGAGCTCAATGATCTGAGGTGAATGGGGATAGTGTGACAATTCCACCCTAAAATGACATCTGACAGCAGCAAGGATAACAGTTTTAAAGTTTGACAGCAGGAACATGATTGGCTGATTGAGATCACAGCAAAATTTTATTAGTTAACTGGAGGGAAACGCCCATAATGAGCTGATTTGAGGAAGCAGGATGTAAGGTGGGGAGAGAATTGTGAATGAATGAATCAGCCATAAAGAAAGTCGAAGTGATTAAACGTACTCTGAGCTTCATTAGATTTTGGTGGTCAAAGGTCACAGTGACCTCACACCCATCTTCTTCTCAGGAATGCTTTGAGGGAATTTCTTCAAATATGGCATAAATGTCCACTTGGACTTAACAACAAACTGATTAGATTATGGTGCAGGTTCTTGGCCCTAAATCAAGAACTCACATGCTAATTATGGTAACAGAACATGAACAGAAGGGGAGACATTTGGTCAGGTACTGAATTGATGACACTAATCTTGGGTGTCCATGTTGAAACTGTCCTGATATTATAGATCTTCTGTGCTGGCGGGTTGAAGATGTGTGGGAAGCATAAACATTTTAGAATTTGTAGCTTCTTTGCAGCAACATCCATATTTGAAGCATTGTCTACTGTCATGGCAACAAATGAGTCTGGACACATAAACTGTAACTGCATCTCGACAGGTTGGAGGAGGCATACAACCACAAGGCGGTAATTCCAGTTTTTGTTCTGTTTTTTTTTAATGCCGTGTGTTATCTTCACATCTGAGTAGTTCACAAAGAGCTCAGTGATGAATGACTCCATGATTATAATGCTGTTGGGTGTTTCCAGGGTTTCGCAGGAGGATAAGGTGGAGTACCTTGAACAAACAGAAGTATGTGTGTGCATGAGTAAATGAGAGAGACACAGAGAGATAATGAAATGCCATATTGTCAAGGTGTTGTCTTGTTCCATGAGGTAGTTAGGCACGGAACAAGGGAGTTTTTGTGGCTGCTTTGTGACACTGTTTGGTGTTACATAATAAAGATGTTCTTCTTAATTACATAATCTAATCTAATTAAGTCACACAATTACTATTCAGTTATCCCGAGGAGTTTTACTCAGCATAATGTCTTATGAATTTATGAATATATAATGTGGGTGACATGGTGGCACAGTATTCAAGTCATATGGAGATTTATAGTACGTTATGATAGCTATTACATGACCTCTCTTACATCATTTTCTTTTCTCATGCTTTGATGAAAATAGCATAATGAGACTTTGGCCTTGTGACACTGAAATCTGTCACCTGTCACATTCTGCGACCCAGTACCAGACTCTCTTACAACATTGTTTTGTGAGTTTGGGAGGGTTTCGGGGCCGCGCCATGGACCCTGACAAGTTACAGAATTCAGTGTAACAGGCTCGAATACGTACAGATTCTCGTCACTGGGCATGCTGGTATTGGCTGGTGCATTGTGCCTTTTTTTTGGATTACATCTGTGTGCCTTATTGAGTGCACATGCAGTACACGATGTGTCATGTGTACATTTCTGTTCACACAAAGAGGCACTGTCTGCGGTTTAGGTTTGTAATTTCCATACTAAGCCATATTTTAGGATACAGTGTTACAGATGATGGGTAGCAGCACACTAATCTGATACATGCAGACGGGAGGGAAAAGGAAGTGATGCAAATTTAATAAGATTTCAAAAATAGATGTTATTGAGACTGTACAAGCTGGCTAATTTTATCAGACCTTGTTTTTATGTTAGTATTATATACAGACCTGGGACAATGTGTCCGTGCAGAAAAGATAAAGTTACAATGAAGAGCTGAGATAGTTCTAGCTCTTGACTTTGATGGTGAGCTACACCCCTCTAGTGGCTTTAAATAGTATTTCATATATGTTCACAATATTGCTCTGCTTTTCAGGTAAATGGCATTTAGAAATTATTTTGCTTTTAACATTTGTTTTTCATATATTAAAATAACTAAAAGCCACACCTCTTCTTCTCTTTTGTAGGGACGTCCTCCTTCCTTGCCACTGGTGTTGTACCTGTCACCCGAGCAAGGTTAAGCCCCACATATCAGGCTGGTATTGGTCAGAGGAACCGCTCCATTCTCCTAGGACATCCTCACAATGCTCCCCACTCCACTTCGAATCCAGCCCCCACTCCCAGCAACACTTCCACCCCTAATGGCACACTTCTGTACTGGGGGGACCTGAGCCGGACGCTGGCTTTCGCCTGGGAGCTGCACGTCTACGGCTCAGCGAGCCTCTTCCTCCTTCTGTTTGCTGGAGCTGCTCTGGGCCTCACCCTGTCCCCTGGAGCAAACTGTCCCCATCGGGGGGCTCTCGCACTCGCCAACGCTCTGTTGTTTCTGGCTGGAGGCCTTCGGGCGTCTCTGTTTTTAATAGATCCCTATGGCACACGGAAATTCCTCCCTCGCTCTGCAGTTACGGCCCTCTACAACTTGCCTCTACACCTGCTGGTGTGGACGCAGGCTGCCCTGGCACTGCTGGCATTGCGGGTTGCAGGAGTAAGTGTGTTACCTCCCACTTTGGAGCGTCCTCCTCTGGTGGCTGTCCTGGCTGTGTTGCAGTGTACCCTGCTGTTGGCGGCTGATCTGCTTTCCCCAGCCCTGTCCCCTGTGGTGCCCGTCACCCTGCAGGTCCTGTCCCTGTGCTGGGGCCTGGCTCTCTGTCTGGGCTTCCTCTGCTATGTGTTTCCACGTATACGCTGCCCTTCCATTCCCCACCCTGGAGTCCCTGAGGAGGCCAGGAGGAAGGCTTGGACAGGGAGCAGGAGGATGGGGGTGATTCTGGGGAGAGTGCTGGCAGTGTGTGCAGTCCTGGGGGCGCTCTGCTGTGGGCTGCATGTTCATGCTACCTTATGGCTCTATGGACTGCTGGGGGACTGGACGCGTTTCAACTGGGGATGGTGGCTTGTGCATTTCTGGGCCCGGCTCCTGGAGCTGGCGTGGGGGTTCTCTCTCCTACTCCTGGGTTCCTGGGTGTTCTGGAGGCCTCAGGGTTGCCGTGGAAGGGAAGAGGGTGGACCAGATGGCAGAGCAGCAGGAGACCTGCCATCTCCTGGCCAATCTACAGGCTCCCCTCAAAGACATACCTGCTGGTCAAAGATAGTCCAAAGCCTGAGGGGGAAGCCCTGTAGAAAGTCTGACAGTAATGGGGTGGGAGGAGGAGGAGGAGGAGGAGGAGGACCAGGGGAGGTGCCTAACAATTGGGCTGGCCAGGAGCGTCCTGGAGCTGACATCAGCAAGAGTCTGATCAGGAACCAGAACCATGAGCAGGCCAATGCCCAGCCACGTTGTGTCAAAGACAGCAACAGGGGACGCAACCATAGGGGGCACTCTGCAGAGCGAGGCATATCTGACGGCTCCACAGGCTCCCTGCTGAGACTGCAGGCGCTGGGCCGGCCTCCACAGCGCTCAGTGAGCGGCAGTCTGGATCAGGAAAGGGACACATCCCTGTCTCTTTATGAGTTCGATCTGCGGCCCCCATCTCCCATCGACCTGACCCGCAGCATCGACGAGGCTTTGCACAGGGAACACCTGCTCGGAGGAGGGAGCTTGTTTCATCCTTTGAACCAAACCTCACAGTTCCCCTCACCGGGATCAGCGGTCAGCCAGGGGCCCTGGCTCCGCAGGAACAGTGACCCTCAGCTGATTTCTGAGAGCAGCGATGCCCCGACAGAGTCCTCCATGCCATTGGGGGGCAGCGTTCTCAGTAGCGTGCCCAGCAGGCAGGTGACTGCTCCGCCCACACCCTCCCACCAGGGTCACAGGTGGGCTGGGAACGCGGTAGGAAGCGTCCCCTCATCAGTATCCTGCCCCGTGTCACTTCGTCCCTCCAGAACATCAACAGGGCATCTGGGGGATGATGGAGTGGACGACACGCGGCCGTTCATCACTCCAGACTCAGAGCAGGTGCGGGGGAGGGCTGGGAGGCCAGTGGGGTCGCGGAGTTACCTGGAGGTCAGCCGACATGACGACTCTGCCAGCGTCAGCAGTGAGATTATTGATCTATGAACCAAACCTTGGACATGAGGACCAATTACAGCACATCACACACACCCATCTAACAAATACTTTTCCTGACCAAGACTCCAGCAAAATTTGGGACGATTCAGTCACTGAACTGCCAAAAAATGAATTATTTTTAGAAGAGGGAAATTATTTAAAAGTGTCTCTTGGTGATGACCTTAAAGGATATCACCTAGCTGCCTTTTATTTTGTTAAAGGGTTTAACAACTATGTTTGTGGAACAGATACGGTATACCTTTTACTCTGGGAGTAAAACTGGGAGATATAGCACAGATAAACAACACAGCACACTCATAAGTCTTTCCATCTCAATCTCACACATTTATCTCCCTCTTTTTCTTGTACTTTTTTTCTCTCACTCACATACACCTGCATAACACTGGTATATATAAGTACACTGGGACCATACCTACATTTCATCATGTCCTAATAATGGCTCTTTAGCAGGATGCTGACTTATTTCATCAACCCATTTTTGGGAACAGCACCACCATGAGTATCGATAAGTTTGAAGGGTAAAAGTCAAATGTGACTGAGCGTGTGTGTAGGTCCCCTTTCTATTGTTTCTGTGAAAAAAAATGCCTGCATATCAACAATCGTGAATTTCATTGCTTTATCTGAGTTTATGCGCTGTCTTCCATATTTCAGTTTGCTTTGTGATGTAAAGATGTGCCATACATAACCTTGGTTGGTTCCGTGCTATTTTTATGGTTCTATAAACCCATTATTTGGGTTAACTCTCTATAGCGTCTTACCAGTATCATAGTGACTCAGCTACAGATTACTGCTTCTAAGCTCTTAACGTGCTGCTGCTGCTGCTGTCGTCCAGTCTGCCTTGTATGTTAATGTGAAGCCGGTTGCATAAAGAGGCGGGCAGTAAACAACGACCAGAGACATGCAGACGCATGCTTACATGTGAAACTGTCGCTGAGGCTTTTAGCTGTAGCCAAACTCCAAAATGAGATTCAAGCGTTCACCTGTGAGGATAATGCGTTTCATCTTGTTATTTTGCCGTAGGACAAAGCTTTTGCAATCAATAATTATGTACGATTAAAGCCTCTGACTGCATTCTTACAGGATTTGACCAAGAATATTAAACAATCATAATCCTATCGGTTGCATTGGAACAAATCAGTCTGTTTGATATATTAACTAGTTAAATGCTACACAGCTTCGCAGAGCTGCACCACATGAGACTGGCTTGGCATGAACATCAGATCTCTTATAATAGACCTAACTCAGTAACGGAGCACTTAACTGTAAGCCTGAGCACTAGACTGAAGTATTTTACTACTCAAGAGGAAAATATCTTTCAAATATGTGATGTGTAAGCAACAATGTAAATAGTTATTTTTGATGTTCATGAATAAAGGTGTATTTGAAACATAGTTGTTGTTACTGTGAAAGACAATCTAAAGTGGTACTGCTAATGTGTCTGAGCTGTGCAAACAGTTGTGCTATTTCAACATCAGAGTGTGGCCTGTTTGGGACATGCAGAGCTGTGACAGTTAATACTTGACTGCCGAGGTTGTGTCGAGAACTTTAGGACGTTCTGTGCTGTGCTCAGGATTAAAAGGAGAAAAAAAAACAATGGAACCATTTAGTTTAATAATCAACTTGAATCTGATGATCCTGAAAATAGCCCAGTGGTTTCCCTTCTTAGTCTTACATACGAAAAGTTTTGTTCCACCATGACATATCCAGTATTTTATCTCTTTAAACTGAGCCTCGTTCTCACAAAACGATCGCTGGAATCGAATCATTTTGGAATAAAACTTGCTTCATGCCTCTGTTCCTGATGAGCGTCAGTCCATGACTTGCTTTCCGGTTACCTCAGGGTGACTTGCAGTACCTCCCAGTGATGTGACATGCTTGACTTGTTTAGTATTTACAGTACAATGGCCTTGTGTTGTTGTCTACATTCCAATGAACCCCTGAGATTTCATTGTATCAGTACTCGCCGTTACCTCTTTTACTTTATGACCAGGGTGCTACCTCCGCCACCCGTAGTCTCGTCCCCTCCACAACGCAGTACGTGCCATAGAAAATACAATCAATGTGCCCCCTCCGGTCTGTAGTCACAGTGCAGAAGTACAGTGTTAGATTCATTTGTTTATTTTGCTCATTGAACTTCGGTTCATGTATTTCTTGCTGCATTTCATGTCTGGATTCAAATAAAAATGAGAAAACATTATTTCTGGTTATTATTTTTATGTCTTTGACATAATAGTAAAAATCAGCTGTAGAAGTGTGCTAAACTGAAGATCAGTTTTTCCTCATAGTCTTCATCACTCTCCAACTTCGAGCGGAAAGGCAGGAATATAATGAAAATCTGTGTTTCTCCCTGTTCTCACTGCATGTGCTCTGAATGGATCAAGTTTTTCATCATCACACGTGTGTACATTATAAACTGGATCAGGATTGGCTCCAGACTAATTGTGATGTCACAACATGCATGTACCTACCCCAGCTGGCACCGGGCATCGATATGATGCCAATACATACTGGACTATTACATTTTAGTTGGAAAGACAATGTTTTAAATGTCTAACAACATTTTAATTTCATGTGTGTGGATGTTAAAATTATGTTTTACAGACATTGGGTTTTGGTCTCTATAACTCTGTTAATTAGGAGGTTCAAATGATAGGTTTACTATCACCATGGGCATCGGTCAGAATACAGTGAGCCAAGAACTCCAGGGATTGGATCTTCAAACTTAAGTTTATTTTCCAGAAAGTTTGACTGAGTTTAAATGATGAATTCAATAAAGGGCACAAAAAACACATATGGGCGGTGAATTTGGAAAAAACAAAATAAGATTAAAACTTAGAAAGTTATATGATAATAAGTCAAATAAGGTTACATGTCCATCTTAAAGAAATAAGGTTAGTAGTAAACCAACATGGACATAGGACAAAACTAAAGAATAGTGCAGGCTTTAAATAAGGAGTGATCAGGTGAACTCAGTCAGCTAAACGAGGAGTGACAAAAGGTGAAAACAAAAGCCAGTCAGAAATGAGGAAAGGAGAGGAAAGGAAGTGACGTGAGTGAGGAAAGGAATGAGAAAATAGAAGAGAATAAGGATCTTTACTACAACCTCACAACTAAATGCCATCATTCTGCATCTGGATGAAGTTGACGAGGTGTTTGGGAGACATCGGATTTTGGTGACTTAACAACAAAACCTAAAAGCAACAAAATATCCAGAATTCTACCCCAAATTGATGTTAGCATTACAACTTGTCCTGACATCGAGTTTTTGTCCCCAATCGTCACAACTTATATTCAACCAAATATCGTCTAACCATGATGGTGGCCAGAGAAATATCTTAAACTCAGATTTCAGAGTTCAGCAGAGATCGTGCAGCAGAATATGAAAACAAACTCTACACTTATATTATTGTGCACAGTGAAGGTCAAACATTGATAGTTTATTTAATCATTAAAATTGTAATTGACCCCCTGACTTGGTTTCTGATCTTCAGACCATGGCAGGAACACAAAGATTACTGGTGCTGCACTTTTGCCTCCAAAAACATGCTGGCATTAACTAGACAGGAAGTCTTGATGCCTAACAGGAAATATTTAGTCCAACTGCAGTCATCTGTAGTTCATTTCCAACAGATCATTAAAATCTACTGCGTAAATATACAGCTAAATAAAAATGCACTCATTATTTCAGATTTCACATTCCTTAACATCGGCCAAACGCATCAAAGTTTCACATTCATCAATCTTTGATTTTTGGAAATCAGTGACTTAATAACATCACACCAGGGGTAGGCAACCTGCGACTATGAAACCACATGCAAGTCTTTTGCGCTTCTTCAGTGGCTCCCTGCGGCTTTGACAAAGAAATCATATGGAAATAAATAACGGATTTAATTGTTGTGGACCCACAGAAATTCTGCATCTATGCACCAAGTTAAAAAAAAAGATTCATATCATCAGCCAACACATGCTTCAAACATCTACGGCCTGGTGCCTTTTTCTCCAAATTTTGCCAAAACTCAAGAGCGGTGGCTATTCTCAATTAAATAGCCTATAAACCAATAGCCTTGGACACAGGGAAAGGCAGGCAGAGGATCAAAGTCTGATCAATTAGGAGACAGGGATCGATATTTTTGGCCTATCATATGAGACACAACAGACAAATTCTCAGGTAAGCGCAGCAAACAGAATGGCGTGCAGGGTCAATCACTATGGCAAGTACATATTAATACACTGGAGCTGGAAGACCCACGGTGTGCCAGTCAGCTCCAGCAGCACTGGAAAGAGAGTGACTCCGCCATTGTAGGGAATGTGAATGCAAACATATAACACACATACGATAGCATAACCCAGATGTGTTGATTACCTGGATGAGAAACAACACAAAAGAAAAAGAAAGAGACAGAAAATCGTCACACACAAATAGATTTATAACAGGAAAAAACAAACAAAGTCCATGACAAAGTTTGTGTATCTTCCCCCTATACAGGAGAGTCCATGGGGCCTTTTGCATATCCCAGTAACCCATTGTCTCATAATCAGCCCATGCATTTACATATAGGCTGCCTGACTCCACTGTTTTTAATCATATCACACCACGGTCACTTTTGCTTTGTAATTACAGCCTGAGCACCAACCGGTGCAATTATCATTAATACCACAATCTCACTCTTGCATTCAGTGTCCACATTTTACCGAAAGAAACAGCTGCATCTACCAGCGTCATGCCAGTAGGCCTACCCATACCGTGTGCAAAAGTGTGAGGGCTCATTGGCCCCTGTTTGCAGCATAAATTGTATCTTATAATCTCGTCTTTTATTGCTCTTGTATAGTTTCAATTTCCTCTTCTTTTTCAGTTTAATATACCTCTTACTGTTTTTTTACTTTTCTCTTTATCTGTATTTATTTCTGTCCTTGTGCTCGTGGTACACCCCATAATTGTGTGACCACTTTTGTGTTTAATAGATTTCCCTTGATTCCAGGGCCTAACAGTATCAATAACAATGTACATGACAGTCACGTTAATTTGTTTTTCATATGTATTGTGAAGAAACAATGATAAATGATAAACACTTAAATTATTTAGAGGTCATTTGCAGTTACTCTTAGGACCCCCTAGGTGTCATGGACCCCCTGTTAAAGACCCAGGGCCGACAGCATCTGTATGAAGAGAGGGTCACCTCAATCCTTTGAAGAAGAAGAAGAAGAAGAAGAAGAAGGGCGTTCCGGGTTGTCTGGAGAAACCTCCGCCCATCTGGTATCTGGATCAGAGTTACACAGGAGTCATCATTGCTGCTGCTCTCCACCTTTAATTTACAGGTTAGTAATTGATGTATATAATCAATTCAAGTCTAACTTCACTTGGCCAACTGTTATAAAGATATTTTGTGAGTTTTTTAAAAGTATTTCTGCAGACTGAAAACTTTAAATAGTACCACTGTGATGGCGGCAGAAGCCGGCGGGTGGGCGGTATGTTGTGCGGTCGCCGCAGCGCAGTGCCTGATTTTTTTTTTTTCAAACCTGTGTATTGTCTTGCAGGTTGGTTTATGGATGTTTTTATTCATGGAGCAGAGGCTATTTGAGTACGAGGGCAGGGTGTTACAAAACCTGACGTGAAATCAATAAATAATGCTCTCAAACTGATACACCACTCTCTTGAATAAAGATGGGGAAAAAACTTCATATTTATTGGACTTTACTATTCGTGACAAGACAACAAAAAGGAGAAACAAAAAGTAAAAGTACTCATTTCAGATCAAATAAAACTACTGATGCATTCATGTGTTTATCACTGTAATGTTGAGGCTGGTGAATGTAGCAGTCAAGTTTTATGTTAATCCATCACGATTTATTTGTATATTATAGTGTTTCTATTATTAGTCTGAATCTGCACTTTATTCTTCTACTCCATTACATCTGAGGAGGAAATATTTTACTTTTCACTGCCCTTGATTTATTTGATACATTAAAATACTAGTTAAACTGCAGAGTACTTGTGAGTACTTCTTCCACCACTGCAACCCTGTCATATAGTTCATTAGCTCGATGCTAACACATAATGGGAATTACCATTATCGCGCTACTGAAAATTAGCATCGCGATAACATTAGCCTTACAAATGATCCATTTTGAATTCAAATGCTTAACATAAAGAGACATATGCGCTCATACTTAGAGGCATAAATTCCCCATGCTCTCTGGAAACGAGCTAATAGTGGCTGACTTCTGTCCCAGCCTCCAGTTGTTGTTATTAAGGATGCTAATGCATAAAGCTTACCTTATGTGAGGGGATGTCGCCACCTGCTGACGTGGCGAGTAACTGCACCTCACAGAATTGATCCATAAATGCGTAACTATGACTTAAATTCATCTTATCTTGTCCTGTTTCCTTGTGTGAGGGGTTTTTAAAGTCTGCCCCATCCCGTCATCTTAATCTAAAAATATGTGCATCATGTGAGTGTGTTCAGGTTTAACTGAGTTATAAGATGAAGTGGGATTTTTGGCACAAATTTCAGTATGGCTTTGGGGTGTGCCATATCATCTTGTTCATGATAATACTGGTATAATTTTAATATCACATGGAAAATTCATATTGTGATACTTGCGACATTTCCACTTGTTGAAA
>JAPZEB010000002.1:22100918-22110943 GCA_029783705.1 Chaetodon striatus
GTGCACGGCGAGAGAGGAGAGGTAGAGACGTTGTGCTGCTGCCAGAGGAGCCGCTGAATGAGTTCCCTATGAGCGGTAACTCGCTAAAAGAGTCTGAGAAGTCCGGGGCTGTTCATTTAACATTCGGGACACCACAGTTTATTCCACGCTACTGAAGCTGCTCCTCTTTTTGGAACCACCGCAGAATCGGTAATACTTGTTGTTGCAGTGGGTAACAGTATGACGTCAATATGTCAACAAGTCAAAATATCGCGAGTATCACAACATGAATTTTTCATATGATGTTAAAAATTATACCGTTATTATCGTGAACGAAATGATATTGCTAATGCACTTCCCGCCTCAGTTAGTATGTCCACTCTTTAATGTCTGCAAGCAATCCAGAGTGTTGTTGCTACATTACTTTCTAAATCAATTAGATGGTTTTAGGTTACTCCCATTCTTGTATCTCTTCACTGGCTCCCTGTCACATACAGGGTCCAGTTCAGAATTCTCAGTCTTACTTATACTACACAGTGAGGCTGATTATGTGGCCTAACTATTTCACTTGTATCCTTCTGCTCGCTCTCTTAGGTCAAACACACTAAATTTGCTGTCTGTCCCTCGCACCCACCTCAAGACCCATGGTGATAGAGCTTTTGAGGCCATGGAACCTAAATTTTGGAACGCTCTGCCTGCAACCTTACAATCTGCAGACTCAGTTAAAGTCAAACCTGTTTAGACAGGCATTAGGGTAACTTGTGTGTGCTTGCTCTGAACGTTCTTTATATCTTGTGTATTCTGATTTTGTCACCACAGTTTTCCACTTTAACCATGCAGCTTGTGTACTTGTTTCATCTTTTAGGTTTTATTTCTTGTATTTTGTTTATCGCCTTTGTAAAGCCCTTTGTGATTTATGTCAGTGAAATGTGCTAAATAAATACATTTTACTTTGTTAAAGGAGCAATTCACCCACAAAATGACCGTACGTAAATCAGTTAGTCATGCTGTGTTACTATGAATTCATGAAGAGGACTTTTCCTGCATGCCTCCATGGAAGATGGCAAAGATTTTAATTTACTGACAAACTGGGGAGCAAGCTTAGCAACAGCTAAACTATATAAAACCATCTGTTTACAAATGCTCACACAACTCGTGCCGTATAATCCAAGTCTCATTTATCCAGTCGTATGCATAGCACTTCCCAAACACATGCATTTTCACTAATGTTGGAATCTGGCTTTAAAGAGGGCACAGATAAGTTTCACTTTTAGTTCAGTATAAAATAGTAAGGTCTTAGCCAATGTGCATGTGTTTGGGGAATACTGAGCATTGGACTGCATAAATGAGACTGGGATTATACTCCACAGGTTGTAAATGGTGTTGATACAGGTTGTTGAATGTGGTCCCCTGTGACTTCAGTGCATCAAGAATGGTCGCCTTTTTTGGATTCTTTGTTCACCGTGGATGCCTGGTTCTGAATCCTCTGCCTGGTCCTGGTCTCCCTCCTGCTTGTCTCTTGTCGGTCCCTCTGCTTCATCCGCCAGCTCGTCTGGTTCTGAACCCTCTGCCTTGTCAGCCACATCCCCTGCCTGTCCCTCTCATGTACTGTCAACCCCCAACAGACTGAACTGTGTTGATCCGTGGGCTGGTGGCCCTGTTTCCGGGTTCAGCCTGGACCCCAGAGACTGTGAGTAGGATTCCAGCCTGGAGAACAAACTGTTTCCTGTGTCTCATCATCTGCCCATGTTCCTGTTTTGCCTATGTTTTATAAGGGTCATTACCAACTGTTGCTGATTACGAGAGCGCTGCATTTGGGTCTTAAATACACTCGTCACAGTGGAGGCATATGGAGAAAAAATTATTCTTGATGAACCAAAATAAAAGGGGTCCAAGTTTAACAACAGCAAACTATATCAAAACATATCTTTACAAACTCTCACAAAACTTGTGAAGTATAATCCAAGTCTCATTTATCCAGTCGCATGCTCAGTGCTTCCCAAACACATGCATTTTCACTACATTTTTTCTGCTCAAAAAACTTGCACAATGACAGTCCCAGGCACGGACAACATGCAAATGTAGGCAAGCGTGTGCATTTTAATGCATGAGCAGAGTTCAACTGCACACACTTGCCTAGGCACGCTATCCTAATCTGGAAGGGTTTTAAATATTAAAATTTTGCATAAAAATGCACGTTATGGAAGCAGTGAGCATACGACTGGATAAATGAGGCTTTTACTGCAGGAATGGTGGGAGAGTTCGTAAATGGGTGAATTGATACAGTGTTGCTGTTGCTTAATGCAGCCACCTATGATTTCAATTCATGAAGAACGTTTGCCTTTTTTGGACTCCCCGTTCACTGGCAAATGAGAAAAATGTTTCTTGTTGAACTGAAATGAAAAGGGACCATGCTTAACAACAGTAAAACTATCTAAAAACACCCATTTCAAGTCTCATTTATCCAGTCGTATGCTCAGTGCTTCACAAACACAGGCATTTTCACTAAAATCTTACAATTTATAACAACTGTGCAAAAACAGACCCAGGCATGGACAAGATGCACACCAAGGTAAGCATGTGCATTTTAACTCTGCTCAATGAAATGCAAGAGCTACTCTAAAGTGCTTTAAGTATTAAGGTTTTAGCAAAAAAATTGCATGTTTGGGAAGTACAGAGCATCATCTGGATAAATGAGACTTGGGTTATACTGCACGCGTTCTGTGAGAGTCTGTAAATGGCTGTTTTGGTATAGTTTTGCTATTTTATTATATTAAATGCGGTCCGCTAGATGTTCTCCGTTTTCCAAAGAGTCATGCAAGAAATTCACAAATTCAAAGTAACAGCATGACTATCTGATACACAAATGGTCATTTTGTGGGCAAAAAAAAGAAAAGGAAAATCTAATGTGACACAAATGTTGAAACAAAGCAGACCTGTGTGCGTGTGTGTGCGTGTGTGTGTGTGCACTATTTTTCTCTTCTAAAAAAGAAATCAAGCAAACATAACATAAGATACACAGCTGTTTATTGTGACAGTATTCAATTCAAACGCATATTTCCTGAGTGCAAACACACCATGTCTCTCTCTTTGTTTACATTGTGGGTGGGGTAAGACACCCCGAGGCTTCACTCTGACACATTGTAAACTGTCTGTTAAAATGTACTCAGACCAAACACACTCGAGATGAACCGCTGCAAAGCTGTCATTAACGCTCTAATTAATGTTTAATCTCTCTATTACAGAGAAAGGTAATAAATACTACAGTTCAGTGGGATTATAGCTGTGTGTCACGTCAGTCTCGTGGTTATTTTTTCGATCTCAGCTGATGCGAGGCAGCAAAGCCTCCGAAAACAAAAGATTAAACTCCTCTCCCGTCTGTTCACAAAGCTGAAAACATCTTACTGTCTCCAGTTTCAGCTGTCCAATTGATGCTAAGTTGCACATATCATCATGTCATTATTATTACTATTGAAAAACATAATACTTATATTCATCCTCTACTGAGGTGATTATTTTTCTAAAAAGATTTTAGCAAATATTTGTATTACTTCCTTCCTACTGGGTATTTGAAGCCTGTGGTTTGATATCTATTGTACTATTGTTTGGAGCATCATGCATTTAGGCATCTTATTAGACTAACATCTACACTTGAAGTACCTGGTGATAGTAAGGTGTTATATATATATGTATATATGTGTGTGAGGGTAGCAGCCCATAGATGTCAGACTTTGTTTGTCAATAGAAATACTTGTTCCAATGTGCATTCATCACGTAAGCGGCTGTAATTCCTTACTGTGTATTATCAGCATGCCGGTGTTGTCTGCTCTACGTCTACAATATGTGTCAGTGTAGTAATGAAAGATGCCGTAACAGTCTAAAGATAGCTTAAATGCTACTGTGACAATTCCTCATACAACCAGCTGATCATCCTCTTTTCTGCAAAAAAAATCCAGTTAATTACATCATGGTTTTTAAAAAAATAAAGCTATAAAAATAATGTGACATATCACAGCCTGAAGGGCACTTGTGCTGTTCACAGTATTGAAGCGAGGCACAGCCCCAGTGAGTCCAGTCCTCCTTCTTACTGACCCTCACAACCCTTGCTCCAGCCCCAGAGCTGACCCGAGCATCGCCCGGACTTTACAGAGCCCCAGAGAAGCACGTAGACTCAGCCAGGAGCAGGGCTGCGATGTGTGGACATCAGCCCAGTAGTGCAGCATCTCCCTAGGTGGTATTTGGTGGATGGACACCATGGCCTGATAGCAGCAGCGTCCATACGGCACAGCTGGGCCGCCAGAGAAGAGCGGGCAGTGCGAGGGCAGCACTCCAGCTGTCCGGGCACACAGACCGACAAACACATCCTCAGGGGGCAGCGGTGTGGATAAAGGTGATGCAGAGGCTGCCAGGGAAATCTTGAGCAATGCAGAGCGGGACAGAACGTAGGCTGTGCCACTGCAATAGTCAGGAAAGACAGAAGGTGGGTAGGCCCCTGAAGGGAGGTAGTGCTTGCTCTCCGGGTCACGGTCCGGAGCCACATGGAGATGCACCCTGCCAAGGTACAGGTCTCCTTGTTCATAGGGGTTACGGCTCTTGTTCAGGAAGTGAAGGAGGGCGCTGGGGTTGAACAGGACATCATCGTCCACTTTGGCCATGAAGTGAGCCTGAGGGCAGAACCGGCGGGCCCAGCCCAGCATGGACAGCGTTTTCAGGGTGAGGTTGGAGTAGGTGTCCAGAAAACGCCCCTGAATCAGGTCACCTCGCTCTCTGGCCTCCTCTATCAGCAGCTTGGCCAGTCCGGGGTCAGAGGCCACACCCACCATGAAGAGGGTCATGACCCGCAGGCCCCTCACCTCCACCTCCCCTCCCCAAGTGTCCCTGATGGCTTGACGGGCCCTCTGGTTGGCAGGAGCCGAGGTAACCATGGTGATGAGGTAAGGCTTGGCACGCTGGCACACGAGCGGGCTGGGCATGAGCAGGAACTCCTCGGGTCTGGTGGGGGGGACGCTCTGCGGGGGGATGATGCCTGCGTGCGGCTCCACCACCGTGTTCATGCCCATGGAGGTGACCCATAACTCGATGAAGTCCACGAAGAGCAGAGCCAGCAGGGCTGCGCTCGCTGCCGCCACGCACAGATAAGGCAAAACACCAAGCCTGCTCCCTCGCTTTCCAAACCGGGGTTTACATACCCACAGTCCCCGTCCGACCATGACCAACCTCCACTACCACTGCGCAGCTCTGAACACCGCTGTAGCCTCAACAACAAGCCCGTCTCTCACCGGTCCTCTGTTCGTTGTCTCCACGATTAAAACCCCTCTGCAACCATTGCGTTGTCTCCTCTCTTTGTCTCCTCGATGCTCCTTTGCTCCGGGGTGCAGTAACACGCAGCAGCAGCCGGAGGAGAGTGCCAGCGTCGGTGAGGATGCGGTAAAAGCAGCTGGTTCTCTTGTGTTGATGCTGCAGCCCGGTCAGTTTTACAAAAGTGGGATATGCAGCTGCGCAAATGAAACAGTCGATGCGCTGGCAGCCCGGAGCTATTTCAGCCCTGACACTTTAACATAACATGGAGCTGCTCTGAGGTCGATTGCGACACAGGAGAAAACGTGCCAGATGATAATTTACACCCCTCTTGTGATTGAACGCGTCCTGGTGCTCCGGAGATGAGATGCCTTGTGGTTTAGATGAGCAGTTTTGTTTTGTGGCCATCAGGGTGCGTATGCAGTGGTGTGGTCTGCGGTATATCCACAAAGAAAGCTCCTGGATTTCCGTATAAATGTACAATGTAGGGTTCAGTTTGTCCATGAATACACACCGCAGCTCCTCAGGACATAAGCACAGTCCCTGTCTCTTGGTTCTCAGCTGCTGGGGAAAGTAAAGCTGGTTAGCATTACCTCGGCTCTGGAGGCAAAACAAGCAGAGGCGTCCCCACAAATTCCTCAGAGGGGTGGCCAGATGGGGCCACTGAAAATCTTGGGGTGGTACTCCAAAGCCAGAGCGGAGAGCAGGGCACAACCTAAATGTTATCAAAACAGTTTGAGATTAATTGTTTTTTGTTTTATTTTTACAACATACTCATCTCTGCGACAAACGAACCATTGATTTTTCTAGAATTTACCTTTTTTCTACAATTAATTCAATTTCAATTTCATTTATAAAGCCTAATATCACAAATCACAGTTTGCGTCAGAGGGCTTTACAGCATACAACATCCCTCTGTCCCAAGGAAAAACTAAGAACAACTGAGGAGGGATCTCTCTTCCAGGACGGAGAGTTAAACAATGGACCTCGTGTCGTACAGAGCAGATCAACATGATAAATTTACAAAGATCCATATGACAAAATGAGATATAAAGAGAGACAGAGAGAGAACCAGGGCAAGCAGTAATGACACTAGCTACAATAACATTAATTTTAGTAGTAATATTATTATAATAACAATAAAACCGAGAAGTGGCAGAATTGATGTGTTACAACATAACCCACATATTAATTGTAACAGGCTGGAGTAAGATCAATACAACTCTATCTATATGTTGATACTGTTCATGGATTTATCTATGATATTCAAACATCTGTAAATCCCTCATCCAATTACAAATACTTTGTGAATGGAAAGATCGACACATGGACGGATACATAGTATGTGTGGATATCATATATTTTTCTTTTTACATCTGTGATAGATTGATGGATAGATGTATGTAGATATCTATCTCTCTGCATAAGGATAGGTATCCATACAGGTATCCATCCACACTTGCTGGGAGTTGGTTACATAGTTCAAAGTGGTGCTATGTTTCAGACAAGAAGACAGTTGTTAAGATGATATATGGTTGGAGTCAGTGACTTACACAGACAGCTCAGTAATCAGAAAACAAGTATGCTTAAATCGTCTGTTACTGGACACAGCTGAAACACGTCCAATCTCTGTGGAATTTCACAGGTCACTGTTTTGCGGTATTGTGGTCATCTGGCCAGAAGCATGGAAGGATCAACCCTATATAACCACTTAAATAGTCTGTGTTACAGTTTACCCTGCGTAAGGTTGTGTCCCGCTCTCCCCTAACTGAATTTTCAGGAAGACTGTAAAGGCTAGTTGAAAACTATGTTAATATGATAGTTAAAAATATACTGTGCAGGATTTTCCTGAAAAATAATACAGACTCATTCAGAAGTAATACACCTCAGTTATCACTTATGGCCCACTAGAGGTTTGTGGCAGTGTATTTTTCTGCTGAGAGTCCGCCCTCTGCTTGTATTTTCCTCTTATTTTGCTGTGATCGGGACATTAATGGGCGTGTATCGCCACTGCGCCCAGGTGAGGTCGGGGCTTTGTGAAAAGGTAGCATGCGAAACCATAATGCTGCATTCACAAGGAATCAGGGAGACGGTAGGCGACTGGCCAGATATCATTTTAATGGTCACGAGTAGGTTGGTAAATTAGGTGAGGCCTGTTTAAATATTTTAACTTTTTGCAATCCTCCATGACGAAACGTATAAACTGTCACGCAGCTCTTCACACAAGGCGAAAACAGGGACGATCTTGACAATTATATACAAGGAATAAATGCAAAAATTATTTTATTTTATATACTTTATTCAATTCTTTCTTCCATTCAAATGGCAGTAGGTAATACATATTATCAACTAATAAACAAATACTTAGCCAGGGGCTCTGTTGGGGGAACCTAACGAACCTTCCCTGGCACTTTAAAAAAAAAAAAAAACATTTTGATGCCTTTTTATGCACCATATTTACATTAAAAGTTCAACAACAACAAAAAGTGAATCAATTTATTTTCATTTTGAATTGGAAAATGGTCTGTGGGCCTCTTGGCAGCAGTGTACCCAGGCCACATTGAGTATCACTGGCACAGGCTAATACCAGTACAGTTAACATTTTGAGTTGCACAACAATCCTATTTAATGAGGTTGTCCTTTTCCTTAACTAGACAAATAAACAGCTTTAATTTGAGGGGGGGGCATTGACTGTGAGGACCAGGAGTAAATGAGGGGGGCCATTTCATTGGTGTGGCCATGGCCCAGCCACGCCTTGGTGATCCCAGTGTACCCACTACAACAAACAAGACTACACCACTATGTTTATCTTATCCTGTTTGTTACTGTCCTGTGGGTAAACCTCTGCAGGACATCGAAATCCCTATGGGCCTTCATACTGAATCAACACATGTTGACCTAATGCAGAAAGAAATGCTTCTATGTTTGCATGTGCTGTAGGCCCACATTCATATTTGCATTTGGCCATTATAAGGATATATTAAAATAAACCTGATTATACTTTATGATATTTGGACTGTATTTGGAGAAAATGTAATTGGGCCTGTGACAGGCTACTTAATATTTACACATGACCTTATAATCTTTGTACCCTCAAATAATGGCGGCGTATCAGGGCCTATTGGCTGAAGGGATGGAGATCCAAACACAGATAGGCCCGCATGGACAATGAACTGTGCCAGGTATGCAATCACAGTCTGTAAACGATATCAAAGTGGAAAGAAGGAGCAGTTCGTATTTGTATTTTATAACCGAGAAAATGTCTGAATGTTTATATTTTTAGCACGGTCATTTCAATAGGTTTGAATCCCTGCCATGCGTCTTGTTCTCACGACATGTCCAGTCTGAGCACACCTGCTGGTGCAGGGCGACACCTGGTGGTCATTCAGGGGGACTTTTTGGTGAGGTCAGACCTGAGTCATGGAAATACAGTCAAAGTAATTGTAAATGTCTGACTGAAACTGAATACTAGTTACTACTAAATACAATGAAACTGAAAGCACAGTCAAATGAAGTCCTTTGAATATATTCAAATTGCTGTATGAGTAACACATGGTTCTTTGTTACAGAGATCTAACAGACAGATGTCAAACAAATAGGTATTTATTTAGTCAGTATATTATTCAGAGTGAGTTGTTCTGGCACTGGGTGGTAACAGTGACAGTGCATTACCTTAATTTGTTGAAATTCAAGAGCTGCACTCCAACTGTTGAGGCCAATAAGGTGTTTTTTTTGTTTGTTTGTTTTTTTGTTTTTTTCTTACATGTAAGTAAAGTTTATCACCTCAGATATATAAACTAAAGATGAAACAGCCTCTAAAGATTTTTGTGACTAGGTGACATTTAAAGACCTCCTCCAGAAACAGTGAAAGACATATAAAAAGGCCGTGCTTTGTTTAATAGTTCAGGTTCCTCATTAATATTATATGTTTGACTGTATTTGTGTATTAAAGTGTTCCCTGTCTCTATAGCACAAACCTGGACTTTAACAGTATGGCCTACTCTGTGTGTGTTTGTTGTATTTTATACTGTAGAGAAAAGTTACTTGAGAACTACATTTATATGTTGTATGTGTGTAGTATGTCACAGTTTTTCAGAGAAGAATGAAACGTGTAATTTTTGTTACTTTTTAAATATTCTGGCAATGAGTTGAAACTGATGTCATTATTATCCTAGTGATGGTGTTCCTTATGAGCAGCTGTAGATGTTCATGTAGCAGTCATTGGAAAATAATCAACATATTTTAGTTTTATCAGGTTCTTCAGACTCTGTTGTTTTTGTCCTGGTAATAATGTAACTTGGCAGTACTGTCGGGTACTGTCTACCCAACAGTATCATCTTTTAAAGTTATATTGAATCCAATGCATTTTAGCTGCACAATCCAGTAGTTTAATTCAACTATTTTAACTATTATTATTATTATTATATTATTTTGGCTTTAACTCAGGTGTGCTTTTACTTTCACTGCTTTATTGATTTATCAGGTTTTTTTTTTTACTTTTAATCTTTTATTAGTCTTTTTTTATCTTATTTTATGCTGTTTTTAGTTATTTTTTTAAATTTAATTCATATGTATTATCCTAGGGCGGCATGGTGGTGTGGTGGTTAGCACTGTCGCCTCACAGCAAGAGGGTTCTCAGTTCGATCCCGGGTGCGGGAGACCTTCTGTGCGGAGTTTGCATGTTCTCCCCATGTCAGGGTGGGTTCTCTCCGGGTACTCCGGCTTCCTCCCACAGTCCAAAGACATGC